>CM067347.1:39931145-40018645 GCA_034190875.2 Urechis unicinctus | reverse complement strand
CCAGCGATCCCCAGGTGCATTGCTAGCAGTCATTAATGATCACATACTTCCATAAGAGGAATTGGCATTTGCAAGGTTTTGTCTGACATAGGAATATAAGGAAGTTGAATGTCATCAGGTCAGCAAGATACATTAAACTATAACCAATATGTAAGGATGTAAGGAGAGATCCTTGGTAATTGCTTAAGAGATGCACTGTTGACAAATTTTTTGGACACTGTAAATAGTCATTGGATATCCCTACATAAGATTCTGCATACAGAATCGATTGAAACCAGTTTAAGCGGTCGTCTCTGTCGCGGCAAATTCAATGAGAGTACCGGGTAGTGTCTCACCTTCCATTCTCGGAGATGGAGATTACGGCGGCGCGGGGTGCCTACGATAAAGCATTGACGATGTTTTTAATGGTCATATAATTATGTGCTTTACTTTGCTATCAGTATTAGCACTGACATCACAGAACTGCAATATCTGCGCCGAATTTTTCATAATTACCGCTGCTAATGTCATGTCAGTTTATTTATCATACATGCATAAAATATTGGCGTTGTGTTTTGTTTACGTAGGTTAACACAACGAATACTCTTGCTTGCAGGAAAATTGGTGTGCACGAGTCAAAGTTGGTGAAAAGTTTAACCACATTTGTACACTTATTTATTTTATAACGCTAAATGTTTTTGCATATATAGCACAAGACAAAACGAAAGCAATTGATGTTGATGGTGAGAACACAAAGAACATTAAAAAATAGTTATCATTTGCGTCAGAACAAACAGTGTATTTGCTATGTACCATACATAGTGATAGATTAGAATACAATACCGAAGCAGGAAGCGGTCTCCTTGTTTATAAGCATAAAAAAAACCAACACCATTAATCGGATGCATTGTGGTCCTTGTTTTTGTCTGTTTTGATCTGGTGTTATTCGATTGCCTTGGAGTCCATAAGCATTGTCCCATTCGCAATGCCTCTTCTATAGATATATTCTACAATAAACCGTTGCTAGCACTTTGAGCACTTGGTACACCCATTCGTCGGATCATCAGATAATCAGATAAGTTCAGTGTGGATTGTTCTAATTTGTTTCTAACTCTCATGATTGTTCATACCTTTTCAAAGTGTGACAAAAAAGACCCCAGCAAAGTTATACCGCCAATGTTTTAATGGAAGCAGATTATTAAGTACTCTCGAGATGCTGTTATTACTAATTATTTATCCATCAACCCAAATTATATTTGAAATGACCTTGTCTAAATCTTCAACTGGAGGTGGTGCGCAAATTGTATGCGCAAAGTTTCACTTATATTAGCATCTTCATGTCTGAGGGGTAACCAAAGCGGTATACTGTCGAGCGAAACTGATGTGGGACTTCTTCTTTTGTTGTTGGCACTAGCGATGACTGCACTTTTGAAAATGCCTCAGTTGTCGTTCTATCATACTTTAAAATATATAACATTACTGGTGTGGCAGACGGTTTTGCTGTGAATTCGACAGGCATTTCTCTTCCTTTCTAACACATCAACAGTGTAAGCTTGAACCAAGAGGCAAAAAAGTAGCCCTTGGTTGAATCGAATAAATTAAGCCTTACAAGCCTCTCGATATATTCCGTTCGTAGTCATAAGTATCAGCCTCTAATAGTTGTCACCATGGTAGTTCTAGTTGGGCGCAAAGAACTGCTCTCAGTGCATGCGGAAGACTTGCGGATAAGTTGCTAGTATTTGAAAGGACCACCGGTAGTCCCACATCGTGTGTTGAAATTTGACAAAATGCGTTCTCTAAAGGAGGAATCGTATGTGTAGGTCTAGTTTTTAAGAACGCAATGACTGAGCAAGTCCAGCGATGATCTGTCAAGTTATTGTCTCTCAATTGCTTAGACGGGTACAATGCTTATTTCACCTCATGCTATGTTGTTTTGATGCTGAAACTGATCTAGTCACAAGAGCAAGGTTATATAATTACATCCGTTTACAATACTCTATATGCCAACTAGGGGTTAACCAATACATATGCATCAAATCGGAGCCCCATTAGCTGTATGCTGGCTATAATGTTAAAGTTGTGGCATGGTTTAATTTGCATAAGCCGACCGTAAATAACGAAAAGATGATGAGACACGGAAAATGGATTTAAAACAAAAGATTCCTACATAGTAATGGAGCAGTCGAGCCGATTGGTCATTCTGTAAACTTATGTGCTGATGCATAAACAGTTCTATTCCAAGAATAGACCCATTGAAATGGAGTCATTTGTCACCGCAGCGCGCCAGAAGACGCAGATATTGACTAAGATGGCGTTGTAATTCCATGCTATCAGGTATGATACAGATACAGCATATTCCATTATGCGATTCATATTCCCCTCGCACACAGATTGCAGTGCAGCACAGCCGAAAATGTTCAAGCATTGACTTATATAAATGCATATGCAAATTCTCGGTAATTATGCCGAATATTTTTTCTGCTGGTTCAAGCAAGGTTTCTTTATAAAGCAGGGCCCAGCTAAGATCATATTCTTATACTCTGAACATAAACACGACTATCAGGAAATTTAGCGCCCTGTATCATAAAAGGCTAAAGCCAAGGGCTACAATCTGTGCTTTGTAAACAAGATATTTGGTTACAAGATACTGTGAATTACCTTCCAGCATTTTCGCTGCAGAGTTAAACTATGAATAGCGTTAATGTTGTTTAGGAAGGATGTGTTCAGCTTATTAGTCTGTATTTTTGGGAATGTACAAGTGATTTGTCGATTTTTAGCGGGAAACTTTGAAACCTGGAATGTTTGGGTAGAACTGTTGCCCGCAGAGAACGAGCCAAGGTCAAATCCAATAACATAACGCTATCGAGTGACGAGCAGCTGTTTCTTTTCTCCTCCGGCCCAGCGTCGCTTTGACCAGTTGCTGCACCCAACCACCACCACCACCACCATCAACATCATCATCATCATCATCATCATCATCATCATCATCATCATCATCATCATCATCATCATCTTCATCATCATCATCATCATCATCATCACACATCAGGATTTTCGTCACCTTTCCTTTTAACAATTCGAAAATAGTCAGACCATTACCTTTCATTTTGATTTGCTTATTGTTTGTCGATTTCGCAAAGTGCACAAAAAACGGTAACACCTGACCGCCCATCAATATCCTTAGAAATCGGATATATCGGCTGCATGCTCCTAGTCAAGATGGCAGCGAGGTTCATCATAATTAAATGTGCTCTCTCTACGTTGAGTGGAAGGCCAGATATGTGATTACATCCAAATAGTTGCCGTATTTGTCGTACTAGCAGAGGTTTTGGCAGATGTTTGAGCTTCGCAATCCAATTAGGTAATTGTGAGGCGAGAGCTCACCCGGCCGAGAAAGCAATTTATATATAGTGCACACTCGAGTCTTTAACGAAAATGGCGACTTTCTAAATGAAGAAGGAGAGACGGGAATGCAGATGGAAATTAATTGCGATATTGTTCCTTTAACCAAACGACAGTGCGATCTCACTTCATCCCCGAGCACAGATTGTCATTTGAGAATATCTTTGAATGTCATTGACGGTAAAAGTCAGTGAAGACAATATGATTTTGTAGGCGTAGTCCGCGACCAAACAGAGATCGGCTGCTGTAAGGTTGGAAACTAGGCTAATTGTCGCTTTTTTGCACTTATCAAATTAGTATTACAATCAGAGAGTAGCTTCCATAACATTTCGGCTGGATGTATGTGGCACAGAAAGTGTCCGACACATTTTTGTTCTGTATCGAGTACGAACGGGGTGCATAAAATGCTAGAATTTGCAAAACCATTCCATTTTATTAATTCATGCCGCATATCCAATGCCGGCCAACATACTTTGTTTGCGACCATTACCCAACAACAAAGTCAAAGTATTTACCACTTTAGGATATTGCCTAAAATATTGTAACGACTTTGCCAAACATGTTTGATAAACCTAGTATTCGGTCCAATTATACATAGATCAATTTGATCATCATAGCGTATGTTCTGCTCAATGACGAACGGAAGATATAGTTCGTTGAAATGCATCCAGGCTTCCTAGTCAGTGCTATTATCTTGCACGTCGACAAGTCTAGACTCCTGGAATTGATTTGTTGTACTGGTAGCAATGTCTTCTTCACAATGAAATTAACTACGACACTGCACATTAATCACTGCTTAGCAATGAAACCCCTTCGCTTTTTATTGTGACAAATGACACATATTCTTGAGCGGACAACAAAAGCGCATATTTTGAATACATATGCGTTTTACAGACGCATTCACAGTATTTTCCTTCTTGTGCTGTTTTTGGGTAATTTTCCAAGCTCGGAGCTACATGTTATGTGAACTGTGCTAATTTGAGTTTTTGACATTCGCTTGTATGAGAAAAAAGATGGCGCTTGGAACTGAACCTCAAACGATGCCGCTAACAACAATTATCATATCTGTTTCGTATCAATTAACTTGAATTATCTGACCTATAATACTTAATAAATCCCTGTCAATACGAGCCGTTTCATGCGCGACAAACAAAGTCATTGATAAAACGCAGGAGTTATATGAAACAGTCCTTATAACGTCTAATTCAATATCATGTATTCCAAAGTTCCGGTAAGTTGCCGCGGAAAACAAAGCAACAGAAAAGGAATGATGAAGAAACTTGTACAGAAACCGTTGTATAACTAGTTCCTCGCACCTTGACATCAACAAATGTGTTTGTGACACTTAATTAGAACAAGCTGCATTCATATAATTAGCATTACAGTTCTTACCGACATGGGTGACAACATACTATTTGCCCTAATAAGGATTATACAACCATTCAATTGGAATCTACATCGAAAACAAATAAATTGCATTTGGTTGATAAAACGACACTTACTCGGCTACAAATTGCTCACATGTTTTAATCATTATCTTGGTGGCGGTAATAATTACGCGAATCGTTATGCACAACATGAATCTTAAAATAGGTATTAATCGCCACATAGGCACATAGTGTTGGTAATTTGATCATTTATAATGGCTCAATATGTATTAATATGTGCAACCGAAGCAGTACGACAGGCAAAGCAAGGTAAGCATACAATCTGAATGACTCCAGGCTTACGACAGGCGCGATGAATGGGTGAAATAGTTCAGTGTGAATACGGCAAGACTTCCGTCCGATTCAGAACTATGCCGTTGTTGCTATTTAACGAAAAGAGAAATGTGGCATGCTGGGAAAAAAAATAATGATGCGGGATATTACAAAAATATGCTATGGACAGATAATGATTCGTTTCCAGGTGATATACAGCTGAAAGTATTTAGCAGTGGGTATTGATTAACCAAACACTGTCAATTAAACCTCACAGAGTGGAAATGCATGCATTAGGAATGGGTTTCATAAGCTCGACGTTAGGCGTACACACGTTTCAGCTCTATAGCACAAATATAGATACCATTTACTGTACAATTTGTAAAAAAATGGCGCAATATCGAGCACGGTGTACTAAGTAAATAGCGGGATTCGCAGCCCTGAATGGGCAACGGGTTTGTGCCAAGTAGGCGCTGGCACTTATTTAGAGCTGTCCAAGCGTCAAAATCATCTTCATCCGTCACCGTCGCGGTATAATTTATTGGTTGAAAGTGACGTTAAACCCTAATATTACCATCACCTATGCGTCTCGTTCATATATTGCTGCAAAGCAGTTAACAACCGTTAGGAATGTTAGGTAAATGTGTAAATGTGCAAGCAAAACTGTCATAATTAGCATAAAACTATGCAGAGGAACATTATTAGATGGTTACTGCTATGCGCAATTGGAGCCAATTACACTGGTAGTGTCAAACGTGGCAGGCAGCATTCCCTTTTACAAATGGAAACCTGTTCTAAGAGGAAAAAGTTAATGTCAAACCTGCTAAGTCTGTATAAACAGTAGCAGCAGTCAGGTTACTATCCTTCTACCTGACAGTAATGCTCCGCAGTGCAATTATTTCGCACAACAGCAGACACTAACCTCCTAGGAAGGTTTCTAAGACTATGAAACCGATAGTGGCAGCACTCAAATGATTGATCTCATGAGCTTATGCATCTTAGAGTGGATGTTCATGTAAACGCACGGAAGCTCAGTGTACAATGGAAGACAGCCCTAATAATCAAACGACAAATGGAATTTGTTTTAGTCTGGAATTAAATTTCCTTCTGCCAGAGATTACAATCTATGGTTTTCTTAAAATATGTATTATGATCATTTGGATGTAACCTGATTGGTAATCAGTAATTGCTAGGCATTTTGATTGACGAAAGACTAATCTGCTGGTATTGATTGTAAAATATTCTTAAATGACTGAATTCATTATAACAGCAACTTCACATTGTCATGTTTATACCGTCTATATTCATGATATTTGAAAAGCAGTTTCTAACGGAAACATTAATAACCACATCTGTATTTGACAAAACATAAACACGGGGGCAGGAATTGTTGAAATAGCATTAAGTCGAACATTAGTCACCTCTGCTGCATATCAGGTTTGTCCTAATGAGTACAAATGAAACAAGGATTATCAGCATCGCACGTCTGCAATGACGTCTCGCCACTTTTGCAGTGTCTGGGAGTTAAAAATGGAGCGGTGCGATGTGGTGATGAGAAGCCGTACCAGGGACGAAGCTGGCCTGTAGGCTTGTAGGGCGGTCATCATTAATTGCACCACCCTGCGACTGCTGTGAAGTAACCGAATGCTATATTTGCTTGCAACGTTGGGATAGGATGGTTTTGCTAAGTGATCCAATTGATGTAATTTAGTCCGTCGATAATTCAACCTTGAGTAATGTGGCCTGTTTACTACTGAATGGGAGATAAAGCATTTGCTTACAACGATATTGTTTTCCTCCCCGATGCAGTCATTTACTCCATTACAACAGCATGGTCTTACATACGCGCTCCGAACCAAAGATCTGCATTAAGACAATATAGCACCATTTCAGGCAAAATATTCATGAATATGCGAACTCGTTTTGATGTGCCTGCGCGGTAATGGTTAGAAACGGGACAACATATGAGGATCAAGGGTTTCCATCAACTGTTATTGCACTTAAATGAACACTTCAGTTACAGAACTGCGGATGCACAGCAAACGTAAACATTCATTGTGAGCAAATGCATTGCATTATTCACAAGGGCTTACTGCACTATATATGTAATCTCATTTCATGTGTACTCTACTGGTAGCGCCTTTGCATGAGTACAAAGAATTGTGGGTAGTTGTTTGCGCATGTGATGGGCCTCCTATTTCCTATTTGAATACTGTTAAAAGACATCGGAAGTGATTGACACCCAAATGCAGATACCCACATGGTTTTATATGATATTAATGGCTATAAAAGGATAATTCGAATATGTTTCTCTGTTATCGGAATCTAGAAGTCACTAGAAAAGTCGTTTTACGATTTTTGACCATGCCTTAGCTTTGCGTAATACGCTAGTTAGTATTAATCGCGATTGTTGGCTAGCGTACGTGTACAAATGACGAATGATAGTAACCATTCGTCCAGATCGAGACAATAGACTGATATATTAGGCAAGTAATAGCAAGGTACAAGGGTCAGCTAAACATTAACAGATTGACGGTTACTAGTGCGATGACTCTATTTTACAAATTCTGGAACATCCTAACAGACGTCTGGTATTTCCATTTGACAAAGACCTACGATATCTCCTTAACAGTATCAAAGACACTGCAAATGCTACCTCACATTTCAGATGTTGGCAAACAGAGGACTTTTTTCGCCTACTAACTGCTTATTACTAACACAATCTGTGTTATATATAGAACCAAATGTATTTTAGTAACGCAAAAATACGTTGTACTTCGGCGTGTTAGTTTCTTTCGCTGAGGGGTCAAAATTATAAAGATATCTCGTATGCAGTTGATTGTGAAATCGCACGGAGAACATATAAGTTGCGACCAATAACATTACATCCCGTTAAAAACGTTGTTCATATAACCTTAATCGAGTATTGTAAAATACAATGCCTTGTGGTGATAACATTCCGGCAAGGCAACATGTATATATGTGTGTGTTATATATGTGTATGTATATATGTAAATATGAATATATATATATATATATAGATATATATATATATATATATATATATATATATATAGATATATATATATATATATATATATATATATATATATATATATATATATATATATATATATATATATATATATATATATATATATTTTTATATATATATATATACATTAATATATGTATATGATTTATAGGTGTATATATATATATATATATATATATGTATATGATATATATATATATATATATATATATATGTACATATATATATATCGGTGTGTGTTTGTATATGTGTGTTTGTGTGTGTGTTTCTCTGTGTGTATGTGTGTGTGTGTAAGTGTGTGTGTGTGTAAGCGTGTGTGTTTAAGTGTGTGTGTATGCATTCAATTCATTCAAAGTTTGCCGATGAAACGTATCAGGGCAAGCAAAGTAAGACGTTCGTATTAGATTTATGGTGAAAGCCAGGCGAACAGTTGCATAAACGATGGCATCATTCGCACTTAGTGTGCGGAACCCAATACGGGGGCAGCGGTAATGGAAAAGGAAATGCGTGCAATTACAGAGGACAGGTTGATGTGCCATCAATTATCTCGTATAATTGCACGCTGATAACGGAAACATGCTATGCGAGTTAGATGGAATAACAGCGACACGTGTATTATTTTGCTAGGAAACCAAAATAATGCAACAAAGGAGCAACTATTTTACGCTTATTCATATTCATAAATAGTATGGGTAGTGAATTATCTATTTAGTTCTCGTAATGCAGATGTTAAAGCCTTGTGCATTGAGCAAAATGCTGCATTAAAAATTGGTTAATTGCCTCCCAACATCTTGTACTTTTATGAATATAAATTGGTATGGTTACGTTAAGATGAACCGTCAAAGCCGAAGTATCGGGATATTTTCCGAGAAACAAGACACTTTTGTTAATAAATGCATGGGGAAAAAACAGACATTTGTATCGCTTGCGCCAACTACTCGATACGCATGTGCATCATTAAAAATGTGTAACAATGCGAAAGTTTGTATGCTCCGTGATGCGTTGTCAACTGCCATGTTTACATCGTATATCCGCTTAGTTAACCATCCATGTTCAACAGCGATCGCTGCGTTTCCCCTGTTCTAGTTTTTCACGCGATCAAGGAAAAGATTTCATTGATTTCGAAAAACTGTTTGACGCTATTGAACAGATAATCCGGCGTTGTGGCATGAATAAATACTAAATGTCAGCTGATACATTCACGATGATTAATGTTAGTGATACTACAGTCTTGGGAACACAAAACAGGCATGCTAGCTAGACGGGTCTTGTCATGAATTAATAGCCCGAACTTAGGTCTCATGTGACGACATGTGAATATATGCAAGCAACACGCATTACGTAGTCGATGGGAAGATGTGTCGTTCTATCTCGTCCGGCTTTAAGTATATGCTGTCATATCATTCTAGCATTGGCACTGGGTTGGCTAGGCCACCATCTGGAGCTACGATAAATATGAACCTCTACAGTACGTGATTCAAGTTATCATCGCACGCAGAATGTTAGAACTGAATCATAACTGCTTCCATCATAAAGGTGATCAATATCGAATTGTTTATGGTGACATCTAATATAAGATGCGAATTGTACAGCACTCAACTGAAAGAAAGACAACAAGCTACAAGAATGAATAATTCTCAACCTGTATGATATTGTAATGGTATTCGATGTGAGTCTTACCCATTTGGGCAGTGTTACCATGCAACACGTATTGCCAATGTTTTGATTTACTGGATGTGGAGACCGGAGAGCATGTAGGGTAATTAAATGCAGTGCATAACAATGTGTTGATTAAGCATGGGCCTAGACGTGCATGCGAACTGTTCAAAGAAGTGTTTTTGTAATTAAGCATTTATTTTGTTGCTGTTCATTATTCTATGTTAAATATCGACCAATCGTTTCGGTTGATAATAAACTAGCGAAATATGAGAACAAAGTGGTATAGTATCACCATATCTAGCACAAACAGAATGGCCTAGTAATTGTCTCATGGACGATCTGCACCTGCCCTTGCATATTATCTGACCGATAAATTAGGATGTTACTTCAGCCTTCTTTTCTATCAAGGTTGTTAATGTACTGATGACCTACTGGGTCAAAGAGACTGCTAACTTATATATCCGAACCGGTTCCGGTGGCGAAGGGGTATACGGCGTCGCCATTCAACTCAACGATTGCTGGTTCGATAACAAGGTGTGGCTGTCCGAAACGTGTAGTTCCATCTCTTGAAGGCTATGCAGCCCAGTCGTACGGCGCTGTATTATCGACTAAACTGCTCGGGCTTCGCAGCCTGGTCTGGGCAACGGGATTGTGCCAAGCGAGCGCTGACACTTAAGAGAATCTGTTAAAGCATCAGATTTATCCTCAATTATCACGGTCATCTCGTTGTGGAAAGTGACGTAAAATCCTAATAATACCATAACCATTACTTTTACATCCGATATGCGACATTGACCAACTCATACATATAGCCCTATCAAAAATGATAATGTTCGCCAGCCGCAACAGAGACAGCAACCGCCTCAAAATATAAATATATATATATAAATATATATATATAAATATATATATATTTATATATATGTATATATATATATATATTATACATTAATATATGAATATAAATTTACTCATATATATATATTAATATATATATATATGTAAAATATATATATATATATTTATTTATATATATATATATATATATATATATACATATGTATATATATATACATATATAGTTATGTATGTATATATAGTATATATATATGAATTTAGGCTTACGAAGCAATAACTCGCAGGATGTCTCAACATGATCGTCAGAATGCGCTCTATGTAAATGCATTGATAGTTTTGCAAGTGGATCTTCTGATCAAGGGGTTAAGTAGACTCAAATCTACTCCACTGTCCATATCAATGATTTCACTGCAGTGTTGTCGTTCACGGGGGTGTTGGTTACATATCTTCCATTAACTAATGTAAGTTGCTTGCATTCATGACCGACGCCTCATGTGCTACCTAAGGATGACAAAATGGTGAAATTTGTTGCAGTAATTCCCGGCAAACCCTTGCTTGCGTTTGTATATAGGGTCATGCAGCGAGAACGAGTGGCAAACCTTACATTGTATATCTTGGTTCTCTATATAATGGAGGTGGAACTGTGTTTGGTTAATTTACAAAGGTTTAGAGATTGATGTTAGTCTTTACGATATCACTTAGAAACATACTTTCATCTTTAGCTCTCACATGTTTCGTTTATACAGGACGGACAGAGGACATGTTGCGGTTTCATCGATATGTAAGCTTTGCTCCTGTTAAAGTGTTTGAGCCAGCATTACGCTGAACCATTTATGGGACAAGTTATCGGTTGTAATGCTCAAGTAGCACATACAAAGAAAACACGTTTTATGAATGTTTCTTCCTGGATGATTCCAACGTCTTGAACGGGTGATATTTACTGCTTGTTTTGTTCCAGGGATGTCTTTTAACATGCGAGGGTAGATAGTTTCGCCGTATAGGTAAGATAATGCGCCAAGCACGCCGACATAATAAAAGTAGACTTCCGGCTCTTACGGTGGCAAATGCAGGAGGTCGTCAATGGGATATAGGCTACAGTAGCAGGTGTGTTGTTATCGATGGGTGATGTGGAGCAGTACTGTTAATCACTCGCTTCTTTTTTTAGAGCACGGCACTATAAAATAACATATACAACCAACAACTTCCTGTTAAATGTTGTCGATGTGCACATATATCAATCTAGCAATTTACGACAACTTGCAGCGGAATCCTATTGAATAATTTTGTTTGCATTGATTGCCCTGTTTGCATTGTTAATTTCCATGGACGAACACTTGCTGAAGACTTGCTATTGCCCATACCCATTCAAATATAAATTATTTATTGCTAAAAATATCCTTTTATGAAATATATGCACCGCAGCAAAATAGACAATTCAACGTGTCCCAAGATTGGGTTTAATCACGATGGTAGTTAATAGCATCAGTCACAGAGGTAGTAAACACTCGGTTTAAGAGTTAACATGTGAAGTGCAGAATAAAAAACTATACCACAATCGACCATATTTTTGTGTTAGATTGCTGCTGTATTGATTACCGAAAAACATTTGACTTTGTGTGGAGACATTCACTCATAATGCTATATCTGTTGCCTCAGTGATCGCATAATAGCCAGATGAATGATCATTCACATTATGCCAATGCACCGTTAAAAGACCAGGTTATGTCAATAAAATTCAAGCTCACGTCCTGTCTGCCTCAACCTATATATTTATCCTGACAAGAAGAAATTGAGGGAACTGAAACTGTTACATTTAAAAAATTGTAATGCATTAGATCCACCAACATTGATTGCAAAGGTTTTCAAGTTGATAAATATATCAGTTCGCCTTTACTTCAATAGGTTTTTAACCGTTATTGACGTTCTTGAATTCAGCTGCGTCATTCCGAGTATGTTGTGGAACTGGATATAACTTAAGTGAGAATGTTTGTTGCAGCGATTACGACTTTAATACCAATGATCAATAACTATGCGCGAATAAGGCACGTGAAGTAATGTTGTTCGTACCATAGACGTAGTCATACTGGGATGCTTTCATTAAAAACTCAGAAGAATGAGTGCAGTAGTAAATACCCCGAGTAGTCGGGAGTGCAGTAACAATTATAAAGAGAATATGGAAACTCGTTGTTTCAAAATATTCTACGAAGAAATATAGCTACCACTCACCGTAACGTTTCAAACGGATATCATGGTGTTATTAGACAGCAGTGGTGGAGCTGGGCTATCAAGTAGAAGGCTGTTAGCATATAAATAGGAGGTGGGTATCTGCAATCGATGTTGCATGAGTTAATTCAATAACGAGAAGTACCAAACAAACCTGAACATTAACGTTTTTACCGCGAAGTGTACAGTTGGATTTGTAAACAACTTATTTATGAGTCTCGAATTATCGGCCGGTGATGATATTATTTATATCTCTGGCTGTGTTTTGCATGGTCATATGTGCAACGGCAAAATTTGAGTGCAATGATTTAGTCATCATGGTTAACAAACATTGCACCAAATATTTTTTTAAGTATTGCCTAACAGCTTCCAAATGACCAACAAACGTCTTGCAGCCAACAAATATATTGGCACGCGCATACTTTGGACAGATATGGCTCTAACGTAGCGACGTATATGTATATATAGCAACAAATATAGTGCTAATTGTTGCAGTGATATGACTCTAAACACACAGATTTATTTTATTCAGCTTTCTCTTACTGCATACACAAAAGTCATCCACGTCACGTATAACTTACAGTATTTGAACACAGTGTTCTTGATAAAAAGATAAATATTGATATAGACCGACACAACTAAGGTTTCAGTGACGATCAAAGATGTAAGTGATAAGTATAGATAAGTTTCAATAACACAGTAGCCCAAAACGTTGCATTCTACTGCAGTCCTGGTTTATAGGAGCGGCGATGTTATGAATAGATTATAGCATAAGCTTCTTGATCAGTAATTGCATCTATGCTAATGACTCACAGGATCGTTCAGAGCCATTCTACTCGGCTTATGTAGCGTGATGTGCAATTAATAGGGCAAAGCCTGATTTGCAATATAATATATGATGCGGACAATGTTGAACCAAATAGCAATGACCGCGACGGCATATTGTATTATCGGCGGAAAGGAACCGGCGATATATCATCAGAGCGTATTTGTCCTATGTTGCAATGTTATAACTGAACAGAATGTAACAATTTACAAAGCCGTTCATCATTTTTGTTACCATTCTGATGACATTTCCAACCTCCAAATATAACCACAGCTGCAATTTGCTGAGTGCTTCACTGGATGATTTGAATCCGATAATCTGGTCGCTACGAACTAAAGGCGTACTAAGCATGTCCATTTGTTTTCTGAATTCATCAGTAGGCAAGTCTTACGTGTTGCATATAGATACCTGTCATCAGGTATTAATACATTTGCTAATAACAAATACACTGCTCGCAGACATGCGATAACTACTGAACCATGCAATTGATAGCAATATTTTACGACAAATCGTTCTTGCACATAACAGGATGAAAGCTTCAACAATGACGATAAGCATGCAGCCTATATGCATTATGATAATGTGCTTGTTAATGGTAGCTGCACGCGTATCAAATTGTCATGTTTTTATTGATATTAGGTCGTCAACATAATCACTTTGTGATATATCAAGCCGCCGTGTGTAATGTTTTAACAATTTATATACACCTGCTATTCCTTAGATCTTTGCATAATGCTCTTATGGATGTCGCGTGCCCATGTCCAACCATTAGCCACCAATATCGTACCTCGGTTTGCATTAATCCTGCGTCAATACCTTCAGTATTTACTTTGGTTATATTGAGAATATTTTGAATGACAGAACGATAATGGATGAACGACAATGATTGAACGTGAAGGAAGGAGGTACAAATGGCTGTCTAGTAGAATAGTTGGGACAATGGAGTAACAGGTTTAGCGGGTAGGAGGTAATGAATGGTATATTTGGTGCTGAAATGAGGGTAATCCATTGTATATGGTTGATGGTAAGATCTGTTGAAATAGAGGTAGCATGTAACGTTTTTACCTCATCATCTATTTGTCCCCGGAAGGAATAAACAATGATTCATCTATAGTGGGTATTGTAACTTAGACCTTTCAGCAAAAACAGTAGCGTTCACATATTATTGTTGACATAGATTGTAACTTAGGACATATGACTTAAACCTTATCGCTGTATCGTGGAAAACCATGACACTCATGTGAATTCGTTAGGTAAAAAGTGATTTTGACATCACACCAGCTAGACGCGCTCCTGTGCAAAATCCAAGCTGCGCGTGATGCTTTGAAATTGCGTTGTATGTTTCCGTTCCGTTTCCTTAATATTGCATACAGCGTATATACAATGATTTCAAACACCTTTTGATCGACTGCCGCAGGACATAACATGACAAGAGCTATCACACACACGCGACGTACGCGTTCCCAACGAACAAACTGTAATATCTATCGCTCTAGGGTCTTGCTCTCATTTTGATTCAATGACGCGAGCAAGGCACGTCTGCTATACCATATTTATATACATATATATGTATATATATATATATATATATATATATATATATATATATATACATGTATATATATATATATATATATGTATATATGCATGTATATATACATATATATATATATGTATATATATATATATATATATATATATATATATATATATATATATATATATATATATATATATATATATATATATAATCATGTAACTAAATGGCTGAGTGCGCTATCCATCAATTGTTCATTGTTCTCAAAGACTGCCGATTTTACAGATCTTCTTTTGCGTGCATTACAATAGTTGAATCTAGCTCAACGATCGATGAAACAGCGGTCTTGCCAAACTTAATGGATGAATGATTGTGAGTCCTGATGTAAGGTGCATGCAATTACGGGGTGAGGCGGACATAATCAAGAGCGATAAGCAGCCGATGTCATATACAGTCATGTAATGGTGCCTCATTCCATCATCAACAAAATTGAAAATAACGATGTAATAATATGTCGTGGCAAAGCTTGTATGTTCGCATATACCGGCAATGTGCCAAATATTGCATCATTTCCTAGCTACAGTACAGTCTTAATCAATACTCAATATTGACCAGCGGGACTTGGCCGCTCCAAGCAGAGCAACACATCCACATATCATACGGCTTCTTCACATAACCCTCATAACCTTAAGCCTATTTCTTCAAGGGAATCATCAATAGACTCTTATTGCAAAATATATATGGCACTTTATATAAAACACCGTGGATGTAATTCGAGGTATATGCGAGCCCTTGCAAACATACTGTGTGACTAAGGCTTAAGTTAACACCATTTCTGTGATATAGATTTCTATTCTAAAACAAAATATATATCAATTTATAGATATAAATATATATATATATATATTTTTATATATATATTTATATATGTATATGTACATATATATGTATAGAGAGATATATATATATATATGTAGATATATATATATATATATGTACATATATATATATGTATATATAATATATATATGTATATATGTAGGTTTATGTATATATAGATATATGCATATATATATATATTGGTTCATATAAATACATATATACGTATTAAAATAAATATATATCCCACATAAGTATATATATGTATATATTTATATATGTATATATATATATTTCAAAGATATATATATATATAGAGAGATATATATAGTATATATATAAGAGAGATATCTCTAGAGATCTCTATATATATATCTATCTCTATATAGAGAGATCTCTATATATCCCTCTCTATATCTATATATCTATCTATATATATAGATATATATATATATATATATATATATATATATATCTATATATATCTATCTCTATATCTATATATATATATATATATATTATATATATATATATCTATATATATATATATATATCTATATATATCTATATATATCTATATATCTATATATATATATATATATATATATCACTATATAATCATGGGGAGCATTGCGTTGGCGTCACTAGAAAATCAAAAGCCGCGCAACGTTATGGAATTATTTAAACAAAAAAAAATCCGGGGCACAAATGTGGCTTCCAAAAACATATAGAATATCGAAACGCACTTCGAGAGCAGTAAGATGAGTATATTTGGTAGCAGTAAAGCGTAGTACATCTATGAATTACGCCTTTGCGTGTGGCATTTTCTAAGACCTCTTAGCACATGACACATAACAAATAAGGAGCTTGCAAGTGCACTGTCCACAGTGAAACTAGAAACTAACCAAACAGGCGGAGCTGCATTTTCACCTGACACAGTTGCATTGTAGGCGCACATCGGTGATGCTACACGTTCACAAATTAGTTGTACATAAGTCATTTTGTTACCAGCAAGTTTCTTGACAAAGCGCAGAATAAATCGGTTAACGGATTCAAACCATTGTACGCCTCTGAGCATGCTTACCTAAACAAATTCTCTCATATAAACCGAACACAGCCCTCTTTTAATAGACATATAAGATAATCATGCTTACGGCGTTGTGATGTTTTAAATGGGCCCATGGTGCTGGCTTTATGTCTGTTAAATTGTCGGCCACACACGCACGCCACTTGTTGGCTGCAGCACTCTAAAGTAATCCCGTACATGTGTAAGACTGTTGCTCGGCTAAGAAGTTATTTTTCTAGCGCGTGCGAGATTACATCTACTTCGATACTTCAGCTAATGCTGGTGTTTGTACCTACACATTAGCACCGTTGGCAATGTATTACCAAAAGAAACGATTATTTGCAGCCAGTATTTTTTAGGCCCTAAGGATAATGTTTTTGTATGCACCTGAAGACAAGACAGATCGACACGTCGGTGTTTGTAGATGACGTAAAGAATAAATAGCTAGCTACACATGGAGTAAATATAAGGAACCCGAATGCGCAACAGTGACGTCTGTTATTGGGCTTAATACGCTTTATACATAACTGCACGGGCAGTCTCGCCGAAGCGCTACACTAATCATTTAATTTCTTCCCGTAAGGACCAATATTTTGAGAATCACAGTTTATTGAAATAAGCACAAGTAATGCATCCATCCTATATGTCAGTCATTTTTTTTTACTACAGCGCTGCGATTAACATTGACTTGATCAGCTAATCCTCATCCATTGGATCTTTGAAGCAAATTAAACGATTGTTAATTGATATGCAAGTGGGTCTGTCACTTAAGCCACAGGTATCTATTAACCTTTAATCATTAATTGTTTACATATGCCAGCCAAAGCATATTATCTTCTGCTATAAATACGAAACAATGACATGCATGTAAGTTAATGTATCTCCCTCTTTTCAATCACGTGGACATCCCAGCAGCCCATGCATGTTCCAACTGAATGTGCTTAGCCCACCCTATGCATCTGACGTTAGTTCCTTTGGCTGAAATGTTCAGTGAGGTTAATTGCTTAATCCACGATATATATAGTTACAAGTACTATATACATACCATTCGTACAGCCACAACACAAATGGCACATACTCATGAAGATACTCGAATGAAAACATAACCCCTTTGATTGAACACCACTAAAGCCACAGGCAGATACTTCCCCATACGACCATAGCCGATTTAATTAACATTAGTCTAAGCTTACTCAGCCAGAACCGGTTTACAAACATTGACTAGGTTCCAACTTGCAATGGGATTATTGTTACTGCGCAATGGCATTAACGTTTGTGCAATTCTCCTTACTCTATGTCGTTCTGTCAAACCAACTCTTACCCATGCTCATTACCGTCCGCGTGGCATGAAGCTCTTCTCTCGTCAGCTGATGATTCCACGCAGACGATTCTGTCCCACACATTTAGCAACAACCCAGCGAAAATATTATCTTGCTCAATATCATGAAAACGCCAGGCTTTCAATGTACAGACTAATACAATTTGACAACACAAAGGTTAAGCAATGTCAGCCCTTTATATGACTTTTGCCAATCAATCATTATTCTGCATTACACGTCGCATATTTTGGATTCCAGCGGAACGCGTGAACAACCTCTGCTAGTGAACCGTTTATGTTGCCGCACAAGAGACAAAATTGAACTTAGAAAATTGAATTGAAGGCTACGTCGATAAAAACAGGAAACACACATAGACTGAGCAGCAAATTGAACGCTAAACAGTCTGTGCAGTTTCACAGTCACGATTTTCTAAAAGGGTATTTTGCCTAATGTAAACGTTATATGATACCGCCGACAGTAGTCTGGATAAAAGTTATATCATTTCACGAGTAACGAAAAGAATATAATTAATTTTTGACATATCAGCGCCGCCGACCGTTTTTCTGACTTGTCTGTCACTCTGTATTAAATATGTCGAAGCTCTATCAACAGTTCGGATATGTTTGGGAGTAAGCAGACTGCAAATGCACAGCGATAATAACGGACGATAAGATCCTCATAACGTATTCGCACACGTAAAAAATCTGTTTACATGTGTGCACTTGTTGATTGCCAAAATGCACGTTTTGAACTCGATAATCCTCCGCTGTGATGTTTAATTGTTGTACTGTGGCTATATTAGGATCATCGTACGTATATCGTTCAATGCCTTGTACACAGACAGCCAGTCCCGTACGTAGGCACATATTTGAACTTATAGATAGTAATGCAAACCCAAACACCTTAGGTAATTAAGTTCCTTGACCATTGTGCACGTCCCATCAAGTCCGCACTTAATATCTGGATATTGCGCGATAAAACCATATGTTGTATCATCTTGCAAAATCTATTGAATAAGGCAGTATTACTGTTGTCATGCAAACAATTCAATAATCATGTATTACGAGCGAGTCCTTTCTCATTAGTAACATCAACGTATAATGGGGTATACTTTGCCATTATAGTTGTGTGTACCATCGGAGGTTACGTTTAGCTAAACTGGCAATCGTTAACGTTTGCTCGCCCCCTGCCAGCGTTGTGATGCTGATGACATTTGCATATCATAATGTAATAAAACACTTGGCAGTTGTTGACCCTACCAGCTCTAACCCGTCCCCTACCATCTATCAACCCTTACATTACACAATCTTTCCGAAAACGCACCCTTCCATCACAAATGATCCAACGTCGGTTTGGAAGGGTTTTATTTCTTTAATTACAGACAGAAAACTGATATTTCCGTTAAAAAAGACTTGACCGCCCGCACCTTTCCCCAAATTGGCGATGTTTGTCTGTACCTACTGGGCCTGCATAACCAGCATCAATAGCACCCACCAGCGGCTAACTGACCAAACTAACCTCGCTGGCGTGGTCAAGGCCATCCACTGCTCGTAAGTTAAGAGGGAGTCATCAAGGCACCAAACAGCTATATTGTAGATAATGCTTGGAGAAACGAACGCCAGAGATAAGCTATGTATGCACAAAACGTGCGTGTACACATGGCGCAGTCATCATGACCTGTACCATCCTAGAGATCGGGATCAGAAACCGTTTAGTTATGTGTTATGGGTGTGGCTGTAACCGCTGCTATAATTACCATTATGACGCCAAGAGCGAGCTAAGTTGATTGGCATTAATATGCATTTGAATTTACTTTGCCATTTCTTACCGGGTAGATTGCTGCTAAAACAACGTTTTGACAAATGCAATTGCATATTATTACCATGAATCATTCAGATAAGGTGCCGCTTGAAAGAAAACATGGTCAAGGTAGAAACCGAGAAAGATGTCAGACTATCTACGGTATATGGTTGCCTTTGCCTTTCGCATGATGGCGACGTGTATAATCAAATCAGAGGTCGAAGTCTCCAACGAACCGGGGGCCGAAATACTGGAATGAAGAGATACGGATGCAGAACATTCCGCAGTAGGAGGAGCGAGTCAATGGGCCAGGCGCCTCCATTCACGACATTGTGGACCTCGAGAGGATCATAAAGCGTCTTGAAAGATATTGCAGGCAAAAACAGCTTCAATGGCGGAAACTACCAGTGCAGCCTGTGGCGTTTAGTGCCCACTGGTCGAAGAACCTACGATTCCTCCGTTCTAGACAAGTTGTGATTTATGAGGGAGAGATCTTACAAGCCAATTAACAGGCCACGAAATACCATCCGAATGCAATATGGCTACTGGGTTGCGGTGACAACCAACTCAACGTGAACCCGTTTGTACTCCAGGACCACAGAACCTACAGAACGTTGGATCGCAACAAGAAGCTGCATGAGGTCAGCAAGGGTCTGGGCAATATAGACCTGGCTGACAGGGTTTTGGGCACCAACCACTCGGCAAGCATTGTGACAAAGGAAAACAACGGCTGGTGACCTACTCCTATCAGACTCTTTAATGACGTGTACAGCACGGACATGGTTGGCCGTGGGACTCTTTTGCATATGACACCAAGGACGTGTTCAGCCACGACATGAAGAGCTGCTACCCAGCCAGTTTGTTAAGCCACGGCGCGATAGTACGAGTTTGGCCATCCCATCCACCGCATGACGCGCGTAGACACATAACCTGTTGCCACATGCCACATTCACGCGTGCTATCGAGCTCTTTCGTGAAAGAAAGTCCTAGTGTTTACGACTATACATAGGCTGCTCAAGGGGATCCGAATGAGCGGCGAACGAGCCGAGGCCTATCACAGCTTCATTGTGTGGCAGGGTCGGTCAGAGTGGACACTTGAGTGAATGGGTCAAGAAACGCTCAGCGCTTTGTCATCTGAGAGGTGGTATGCACAGTACCACGCTACAACCTGCCGACCGTTCTGAGGTGGCTAGAATCGCGAGGCTTGCATGTAGTCTGCTGCGGGTACGAACAAAGGACACTGCCCTCAAAGCCTTAACGGAGCTTGACCGCCTCAAGCCTGACAATGTACAGTTTTGGGAGATGCGAAACGCCCTGTCTGACCGCCTGAGTATAGATCCATTGGAAGAGCGGTGGACCAAACGCCGATGGTAATTCCGTGACAAGGCATTGGAGCTGCTGCTAAAGAAACACAACAAGCACCAGACCAGCCGGTGTCTCTACTGTACCATTTCAAGGACACCCGCAAACAAAACGTCAAGATATATATAATTTCGTTTTTAATTCGCTTAATTATTTTCTAATGTCCTTTGTTGCAGAACTTATTCCATGTGAAAGGAATCCTTTACTTGTACTTTATTGACCTGGCTTTGTTGTCTTTTTTGCCGTCGGCTAAAGGAGGAACAGCAGCGGCAGGAACGATTCGTTTGCTTTATCACCATGGTCCATACAATCTGACACCACCGGCAACCGAATTTGCCCTTGTTTCTTTTTTTGCCGTCGGCCAAAAATGATGAGAAGGCATTTCAACGACCGCTTTTGTCATTTGGATGGGGCGCCGAAAGCTTTTCTTCCGCAGCGAGGTAAGCGTAGCCTTAGCCTCACAGAGCTCCGAAGTTTAAGCTGTTTAGCCCTTTGGCCCCACAGCAACCTTGTTAGGCTGTGTTGTTGGTGTACTAATCACCCTTTCACCGGTATCTGTGGATCCGTTCCCACTGCTGACCTTTCTGTATTCGTTGCCTCTGCTGACATCATTGCGGGATATATTTGTTTGTCCGAATCGATAGTGCTTGGATATTGTTAAATCCGCAGTTAGCAGGGCTAAGCACGTGCCACAGCGCTGATATAGCTCATACGTAGTAGTGCTAAGAGCGTGCCCATCAAAAGGGTCGGCCTAGAAGTCTGCAAGTAGCCTTGGCTCGTGTTCTTGCGGGATCGGGAGAAAAACGCAAGCAACCCCAGATTACAGCTATAGAACTGCCTCGCCAAGAGGGCGCGTCATACTAGTGTCTAGCCAAGCCTCGTATATCTCAAAGCTTGGTTATCTCTTCGTCAGACCACTCGCTACGACTGAAACAAGCTGATTTCTTTTATGAGTCACGGAGGATGATGTCACGCTGGGTTCGTCCGCTGGGACAGCAGCTGCCTCTGGTTTTGCAAGAAGTTTATCAATACTGCTAACAGACTCGATATTGTTTGAAATCAGTCTTGCTCTCTTTAATATACACTGTCGGATGTGTTTGTATACCGCCCTGACAATGATACTTAACCCGGCAACCAATAACTGCTATTGCTGCATGCGATATTTATTGTGAATCACCTACATACCTTATTTCTTTATTCGAGGAGTTTCAGTAGGTGCTGTTTAATTAAGAAACAGTTACTTATTGTACATATTCAAACAACTGGTCCGCTTGGAACACGCTCATTGTTTTAAGTATGTGCAACCCCTATGCGACAAGTTCATTGGTCACTATTAGCGTCTGGATTAGCCAATAGTTTAGACGCAGGGTTCCGTTAGAACTTATCGTGTATTTTGATGTTGTGAAGCTACCAATATTGATGATACTACTCGCAAACAAAACGTCAAGATACTGATACAAGGCAGAGACTGTACCGAGGTGCTCGTTCCCAATGACATTGTCGAGGTAACCATCGATAGCGAAACGAGCGCAATCAAAACTGATAGCTGGCGGTTTCGTTATGCCCTTACGGTCAACAGCTCGCAATGCCTCACCATCAAAAGCCCAAGCGGGTCTGGATCAACTATGAATCCACGATACACCGCCAAGTTGGTAGACAAGGGCCAGGATGTACTTTCTTCTCGTGCAAATTGCATCATAGACTGCTGTGCTATTTAGTATGAAATTTTGCGTAACGTGCTATTTGAAAGAAAGACTGTATATTTATCTCTTTTTACCGTTAATTCACTGCGATTTTGTAGAGTCCCTGGAAAGTTTTAGTTTATGGGTTTTCGTCGGTGTCCCCATGGCGACAGCAGTGTGATATAAAATTTGATAACCATACTTGTAGAAGCATATGGATTTTCAAGAGTTTACCGGTGTACGATACGATACTTTTTTCTCAAGCAATCAACTAGCATTGTTTGCTATTGTTTATTTAATTAGCAATCAATGCTCGAAAGTGTGACTATGTAAATAGTGAATATTATGCAAGCAAAGTTGACTGCGAACTGTACAAAAGTTAATGCATGTTCTCTAATGCATAAATGATGCGTCCCTTAACTTGCTTGTTTGACGCATTACCTGTGCACTGTGTTTTGCTGCTTGTGTATCATGTTCCCCAAAAAATCCTCAAAATGTGAAGTAGTTAACAATCTTGACAAGGAATGCTCTCCAAACGAATCTGTTCCACACCACGGTGGTGCATCGCGTTTGAGGAAAGCTGTATGTACTTTTTATGGCCGCGGGCATTAACTTGCTGACAGAGTGTTCAAGGCACCAGCTACTTCGCCGCTTCTTGCCAGTTGACATTTCTATCGCTATAATATTCCCATCAAAACCGGTTGTCATTGTACCAATATGAATCAATGTTTACAACACCTCAGTTTATCATGGTAATGTTAAAAACCAACCCGAACCAATTGCGTTTGACACTATATCCACAATATGCACATAGGCATATTGTAAGTTTTGATTACCTCCTATTTATATAAGCCAATTAGAAAACGCGTCACAATATTTCACCTATGTCTTAGAGGCAGACTTTTATTGACTAGACAACAACCGCCTTCATTATACACTGCTGATTTGTTGAATCTGTATAAAAGCAAATGTAACCATTAGAGCTTCCGCTCTTGCTGGATTAAATATCCCCCATAGGCTGCATGTTACTATATACCTTGACCATAAATGGCATTGTCATGTTAGTAATTTCTGTTTCTGTCCGGAACACATAACCAGTAACGCTTGGTCACATCCTAGCACGATATTAGGTCCTTGCGGTCCACACTGCCACTACTGACAATCAAATAGGACAATAATCCGTATTGTACGTGTGAGCCATGTTCAGTTACTATTCACACGCTTGATAAAGGCGTATGGAAATTTCAATAACCCGAGTGAATACTATCGAATGCTAAGGTGCATATCTTCCTTTAACAGTTCGTGCGTAATCGCACTGTCGTTTGTTCAAGCAAAACGATTAGCCAAAGACATGCAGTAATCAGGATTTTCCTTAAACAGCCATTCTCCCAGTGCAAGAGGAATTTGTTGTAGAGCAGGCGATAATTTAGGTGTAATTGCTAATTGATTGTAGATTGGTCATTGATATGCATTTTCATTTGAAAATGGACAAGATATTTCATTCTCTCAACGCGCTTTCGGAGCATCCGATCACTAAGAAGGCAAAATAAAACAATTTATATAACAAACCATCTAATATCATCATGTATTTGCTTGGCTGGTATTTGCAGCTTTTAGTTCACTAAATTAGCTCTTCGGCCGACCGCCATGTTTTATATACCACGTAACATTTAATAAAATATCGCCATAGTTTTTGTTTCAGATAACTATCAATACGTGCGCAAGCAAGCTAGCAACCACATTACTCTGTTTGCATACATTAATCACTGATGCGTAAAATAAGAACTTAATTACGCGCTTATTGCAGTGTGCATGCGGAGTGTATTCTTGGATCATATTTACCCTCGGAATCCAGTGTCAATGCAGCCAGCAAATTTCATGCGCTCCTAATGATTAACGCAGCTGTCACGATACATAAGGCCGAAGTAGGTTGACACACACATATATATGTGTATATATACATATATATGTATATATATATATATATATATATATATATATATATATATATATATATATATATATATATATATATATATATATATATATATATATATATATATATATGTTCGCTTTATTGCTTATGTTACCCTACGAAGCCATAATGAGGTTCTACCTTGGTTGTTTCTATGCTTATTACTTATTACCCATCGACATTAAACATTTGCAGTGAACGTTGCATATCCTTAACGAAAATGACGAGACCGGATTTCATCACGTTAGGTATCTTGTAATACCTCCGCGACCGCTACTGATAAAAATAGTCCCATAAAAAGGTTAAATGGTTCATTGATATATATAATACATTAAATGTTTGAATGCTGAAAAATAAATAATGAGTGGCTTCTCATGCATTGTGGTGAAAAATGTGCTGATACAACGATGTATCTAAAAATGATATGAGTTAATAGATCGGATCCACTCTACGGTGACATTAACTGAATCATAAGATTAGTTATAGATGACCCTAAAACCTATTCAGACGTCGTGATTTCTTACCCATGTAGGACGACTGCATATTGGATGTTGCTGTCAATATGGTTTAAACTCTGTCAATGCTTGGTACTGATACTGAAACGCATCTTTCTATTTCCCATCATTGCTGGACTATTATTCCATAGTTATCGATAAAATCTGCAGTGAGGTCTACCTTTGTAAAACCCTTTGCGTTGAGTGGGACGCTGATATTCCTCTGTTGAGATATTTACTACCCATCGTGGAGGATCGCAACAAATCAAACCTCCCACTTCTACAAGGATGGCCGATTGCTCTAGGAAGTTTCAGATTGCCAATTGTCAAGCACCCTGTATAATGTTCAATATGCGAGTAAAAATCAACGACATATGAACTCTCGCCAAAAGAAATGGCGATTTAAGGTATTCACAATACAACTCGATTACTAAACCTAGAAATAAAGATGTTTTGGTAGTACTCGAGAGGAATGACTTCACCACAGTAGCATGTTACATAGTTGTGCATTATAAATTATTCGATGTTGCTTGAAACAACAGTTAGTGAGAATTAACAGGAACCACAATATTTTGGTATGCCGCTTCATCAACACGTCAATTCGCTGCATCTAGTCAGTTTAAGTTGCTCATCTCATATTTATTAATCTTGTTGTTTAATTTTTGCACACGTGTGGTAGCAGTAGTGCATCTATATAACAGAAATTATCCTATGTATAGGAGTGGTGGCTGAGACTACATAGGATATGTAAGTCATATAAACATCATAATGTGTATGATATCAGACTCAGGTCATATCAAGAACAGGATGAGATGTGAACACCTTTCGTATCAATGACATGTTTTATAAAGAGGAACTCATTGGAAAAAAACATGATCCAGAGCCGCTGGGTCGCAATCTGATCGTCAGCCGTTCGGCTCATCTAAAAGCAATAAATCTGACGTTTAGCATGTTGTCATACGTAAATGGAAATCTGATGGAAAACGGAGGGAACATTTCTAGCATAGATAATATGCCACCAACAAATGATGGTATATATGCTGTGCTTATTTATGGCCTCGCAGAGATGCAGCTGTTTGTCAACTTTTGAGCGATGCGTACACAGCATATGTAACTTTGCGCTCACAGTTTGTCTGTATACGACTTGCTGATACCCATGGGCAACTTTTAGAAATGAATTTGGCAAAACCGTGTTTCTCATGGCATGATAAAGAATGCATTTCATATAACGTTTAATCTAAATGTAAAACACCAACACCCCCTATCATCCGTTTCGGCGCGACAATCGACAATGAACTTTCTGCCGTGCCTACCTAAAACATAGTTACTCAAATAATGATACATAATGTACTATATATATGAAGAAAACATTTATAATGTATGCGTTAATGTGTCGGTAATTTAGTAAATATTTATATGAATGAACATATCGTCTTTAATCTCTTTCACTCATCATGCTATTGCTAATTGAGTATCTCTTCGTCATAGTATAAAATGTGCCGATCAAAGACTGGCATGCGATCGAGCATATCGTATGAGCAAGAGCAACAAATAATGTTAGTCAAAACAAAATGTGCGAATCATTGCTATCGTTTGCTTGATAGCTGTACGGTTTTAGGGAAAGGTTGGAATGCAAATTTGATATATATGCGGAAGAGATTTGCATACAAAGCAGCCTTCGCAGCACGCTAGTGTTGAAGCAACTCATCTCTGGACGAATAGTATTCAGGCGACAATTACTTACACCCGCCATTGAAGTGCATCTGACAGGAAAATGTATTTTGTTTTTGTGGCATTAACTTCGCCGATGAGTTTGCTGAGTTGAAATAAATTTCGATGCAGGGTTTATAAACTTAGACAATGCAGGAAGTTTGTCTCCGAATATCTTATAGGAAAAGCAGCCCTTTGCTGCTGAATTTTACGGTCCCAAGATTTAATCTTGCGCCGGAATTTGAATAAGTACACCGAGATCATTACCACATGTGTTGTAAATGCCAAACGTCAAACTAATTTTATAGCTGATATTTAAAAACATTCTTAATTATTAGACCAAGAACAAAACCATCGTCAACAAAACTAGACTGCACAAAAACACAGAGCAAAGTTGCTTCCTACAATGAAGAATTGCATTGATAGCGGATTATTGCTGCATGGATTGACTTCGCCCTCGGCTACCACCATGTATTACCGGTTGCATAATCCGAACATTATGTTATTTCTTAAACCAGCTAAATGGAAGACATAACAACCTGCTAATAACATTAAATTTAGTGCATGCGTTCTAATTGTACGAGGTACATTTGGTCATATATGCTAAATCATTGACCAAATTATATAGGCGTTACGGAAGTTATTTGTGAATATAATATATGTGAGTGGTCAGAACAGTGCAGGGAAAGTTTATCAAATGCTTCCGGAAAAGCTCAATGTGTCTCGACTTCTTTTAATTAACATTCATTTCAAATTCGAAACGATACTTCAGGCATTACCATTCGCGTAGTAACCTAGACTGCGATTCATTCCGTAAGTGTTCTACGTGTGTCCGGTATTTCGCTTGCTGGAGAAGTCGGTCCAATCTGATTAAAATTTCGGCGGCGGCTGGCAAATACCAAATTGGTCCATTTCCAAAAAGGGAACTATTTAACTTGTATGGTGGGCATCGGAACCCTAGAAATTTTGAAAGCAGCTCGCTGCCTCTGCAGTGCAGATATGAGAGATGAGATCGAAAAGTAGCAAACAGCAAGGATGCTGTCAGAGGCGAAGTTTCTTTGCCTACTGCGAAAGGGTTAAACTCGCCATGTTTGCTTAAACTCTTCAATGCTTCAGTGGTTTTTTACAAGCTTCTGACAGGCAAAAACTTACCCTTCCTTACTAACTGTACCTACTGGGCAATATACACCGTTTGTACGGATAAATATTAAGATGGGAGTAATTCAGGAGTGACGAATCGGGGACGACTGGAGTCTGGAGAGTTTAGGGGCTGTATCTGGTACGTAGGTCATTCCAATTCTTACAGTAAATGTTGGATGCAAAATAACATTCTAAATTATTTGCATCAAGGCAAGGTTTCAGATTATAAAAGTTGAAAACTGTTTTGGACTGTTATTTAGATATTCAGATATATCTCATGCATGCTTCTATCAGTAAAAAAAACCTTCATTGAGAAATATTCAACCATGCAGGTTGAACATTTCACCAGAACAACCTCATTAAGCTGACCTTGTTCTAACAACCAGTTCATTATCTCATTACAGATATATCCCTCTTCCTCTTGATTTATTTAAGTATATAAATAAATATATATTTTATTGCATGTGGTACATAAGGTGACTTGGTTCACATTAAAAAAGGGCTGACTGATTGTGCGAATCAAGCAAAGCCTTTATTCCCAAGCCCTAGTATTGGTGTTACATGTGTGGTATTCAGTGATTGGAGAATTCAAAATATTAAAAGTCATTTTGTTAGTTCAATAAGGTCGAGTTAAGAGATTTAAATATTTGTTGTTTCAAATTCCTGGGTATTGATTTCAGGTCCTGTCCAAAAGTTGAAAACTTGCACGAAGATCGTGTTAAATGTCTGCTCAACCTCCGAAAGGGGATGAACCCGAGCCAGCAGCTCAGTAGTACCGTGTTGGACCTTCTTACCAGCAGCGTGGGTTACGCAGTCCGGTCTGGGCAATGGGTTTGTGCCATGATGAATCATATGTATTCTATGGGGATACTTCCAGTGATTCTGAAAGAGACCGCGATGAGGATGATCGTATGCTATCACCTTCACAGCTTGAGACTTATGTTATTCTCTCACAAGCACCTGAGAGTTCATGGTTCTTCCTATTAATTGTGTCGGATAGCGATTTTCTAAAACTCGCTAAAGTAAGATTCATGATTCTTCATACAACGCAAAAATTGAGAAACTGAACTTCTCACCAGCACCTCAGGGTTCATAGTTATTCAATATCTTATATGAGCTGGACAATGTTCAAAAACACTTCTGATGAACTATCCTGTACATTCCATCAGTTATCAAGAGCATGAATTAAGATTTTCATCAATGAAAATAAAGGATGAATTGTCATGAAACACCATGTATTTTTCATCTAAAATGAACAATAGGAAAGCTGGGTTAAAAGACCTTTATCTTAGTATCTTCACGGCATAAACCATGATATGAATATCGTCACAGTCATCCTCAATAAATATTTGACAATTACGAATATCCCTGATTTGCAATTACTGTTCAACACTTAAATAAAAATTATTTACTTCAAGATCCGAGAGTATTTTTAACAGTATTGAAAGCATACGATATAATGGCGAATGATCCATGTAGCCCAACGTGCAAGTAAGTCTAGCCTACATATCACACCCTCTCTCCCGTCCATTCCTTGGAACAAAATGTACTTTACATATGCAACGAAATCAGACGCCACTACTAAGCCGAGCTGTTGCGTTATGCTCCATAATGACAACGTTTCACTTCTTTTGTAACACTTATTAGGCATAGTGGTTGTATATAGCATATTAAACGGCCCTTTAGCCACGATTAGCAACTAGCTTGAATATAGCAAACACAATATATACGTCGTGCGGTCATGACTGCTTTTAACAATCCATGTACATGGACAACCATTTACGTAAATATATGTATTTATATGTACATACATATATATATTTCAGCAAACGCACATGTATAATCACAGACACATATATAATAATATACACAAATGTTTTTAAAAATTTTGAAAGCAAATTTTACTGGACATTATGTAGACATGGAGGTATATCCGCTCGTGGTCCCAAGTCTACGAAAGGTTTGGCGGAATGTCTACTACAAGCCGCGTTCATGCTAATACATAGATACATACATAAATACATACATACATACATACATACATACATACATACATACATACATACATACATACATACATACATACATACATACATACATACATACATACATACATACATGCATGCATGCATGCATGCATGCATGCATGCATGCATGCATGCATGCATACATACACACACACACACACACACACACACACATACATACATACATACATACATACATACATACATACATACATACATACATACATACATACATACATACATACATACATACATACATACATACATACATACATACATACATACATACATACATACATACATACATACATACATACATACATACATACATACATACATACATACATACATACATACATACATACATACATACATACATACATACATACATACATACATACATACATACATACATACATACATACATACATACATACATACATACATACATACATACATACATACATACATACATACATACATACATACATACATACATACATACATACATACATACATACATACATACATACATACATACATACATACACACACACACAAACACACACACACACACACACACACACGCACACACATAAGCTACCGGAAATCAAGGGCACCAACAATATTTTAGGATTCTTATACCACAGTTTTTGCTTGGCATACCGTTCAATGTGTGCTTTATTTATTTGGCGGCTGCAATTTATGAATCACCGCAATATAATAAATAAATGTGATCTCTTTTTCCGGGTGGCAATCACAGAGGCAAGCAATAATGTTCAATACAAGAAAATGTATACACCATTCCTATGTCCAACAACAATCAGGATAAACCAGCAACAACTTGCTTCCAATATTTTGTCAACCTCGCCGAAGACAAATTACTAAGGAGCAGATGATTTTGCCCTTTACTGCTTGTACCGCTATCGATAGCTTCGTTACATATTCTAGCCACTTTTGTCTCTATGCATAGAATATACTTTGTCTAGCCCAGTTGTATGCATGCTTGACGCCGCAATAATTGATATGTTGTAAGATGAATGTGTGTTTATGCAGCCAGGAATAGCTGAGGACGGCCCCGAAACACAGTTTTAGTTGTAATGGCGGTATAAAAGGTGTTTACTACGAAAACTGTCCCTGATGTCGACGGTGACAAGTATTTTCAGAGTTAATACAACGTAGATACTGCTGTTGCACAACATTTTTTAATCCTATATTTTTTCAAGCGATAAGGGTCTGTGATATTTCAAAATGATGTGACATGAATCGAGGAAGGAATTGCTATCATTCGTCATCGTACAATGGCCATCATCTTATCACTAAACGCTGTTAGCACAGATAAGTAAACACAATCAGATAATTTTTATTGCATGTCGCGTTTTTCATCAAATGGCTATCATCTGCCAAGGATGAATTAGGATCTGTACCATAACGCAAGGAACAAAGCGGCTAGATATTTTGGACAATGTAATCAATGAGACTGCAGCGGTTGCTATCAGTAATTATTCGTTGCTGTCAACATTTAAACATATTTTTAGCATATAAATGGCATCGTTAAGTTGGCTTTTTGTGCTTTAATCACATGTGAATAATCTGTGATGTTAAGACATATGATCTGGACCTCTGCAATCACGATTCATGCAGCAATCAGAGTTAGAATGCCAGATATGCATGGCCAATAATTAAATGGATAAATCACTGTTTGACATATGCCTTGCTCCGATATAAATAAACGATATGATACAAATGATAAGACTCATGCTCACATGTGAAAATTGCGGTCTTCCGATTAAAGATAAAGGGGCGCCAACTTGTCATGACACGAGTAACGAACCACTAATAAGCCTTATATCATCCATATCGCATAGCGCAGTTTGTTTTCTCCTCAATGTTCTTTAGAATACTCGCTATCTGCGCGAATGTGAAGAGAACACGACTGCTAGGTTTGCAATGGTTGCAGAAAAACAGTGTTGGAAGATATTTGATGGCAGTGATAAAGGTTTGCGTTTCTTTATGTATACGGACAGGCTGAATGATCACATACGATACTTTCCACTCACCTCGTTTGCAGTGCTGTTGCCTTCTTGCATGTAGGGAACATATAAAATCACTGCACAAAAGACAGCAATCCATGTTGGAGAGATATGTATGACCTCTAAAAATGGCTAATTTTACAAACGGTAACTCCGCGACTTAGAAAAGCTTTCCACATGTTCTCAGCACTCACGTTAGTCTGGTTGATCTTGGCCGGGCAGTTGCACCGAAGATGAGGGGCACAGCATTAGTTAGTATGCATGCTTCTCATTTGGCCATTCAGCTTAGGTACTGTAGTTTGGTTTGGGATACATTCGAATGAAATCCACCCCGTTCTGTTATAATTATAAAGCAAGTTACAAGTAGCTGCGCTCGATTTGGCTCCGCCGGCATACGCCGAATTTTAGCCGCGTTAGCGGCGCGTGCCGATCGCCATGCACGATTGTCATTTACATGTGACATCTTCGGCGCATGTGCAGTGCCATATAGCAATTGTTAGTTAAATGATCACTTTCGGCCGAAGCTGATATAAAATTTAACGTACAGGTACAGTTGCTAATACCCAGCTATCCATAGAAAGTTGCATACTCATAAACTATGAAGGTATATAATGTTCAGTTAAAGTAGCAAAGCAATACAGTGGATATTGTTGTCTATTATTTATCTAGCCAAAAAAATATGAATATTAATAATTAAAGGCAAGGACCGGGTATGACGGTCAATGCAAACGAGGTTGATCCTTCAGAATCATGCTACAGCTATGCAAAGCAAGGTTCATGAAAAAGCGACATTTAGTCACGACAATTCACTGTAATATACTTAACCAAGCAACAACATGTACTTTTGATGATCCATAAGAGTTGTAAACATCATAATTGAGTAGGCTGTTTCATTCGGTGCGGGTGTATAGTTTGATTGAGTACTGATAGATACAGGTCATAGGGATAGGCAAACTGCTCAAAATTAACATATATAATGTTATAGTCGTATGCTGTTGTATCATCTTAACCTTATCAATACGCAGTATGAGAGGTTATGGTTCACGGATATTTTTGAGAATGGTTCATGAATGGTAATGGTGCATACATGAAAATTGCTGTCACAGGACGACAATTAAATGTGCCCTGTACGATTTACTCTGATTCACGTGTAATGTCAAAATTTCCAGTTGCATTCTGTTAATATCTGTGGAATATTTTTGATTTGCTATCGTTATGTAAAGAAGAAAAGCTCATTATGAAATAAAGCAGAGATAACTCGACAATCAATGGATCATAGAGGCCCTGCAAATAACACCTTTGATTCTGGTTCTGGCGCAACTTGTTTTATGCATATCAGACAAAGAAGCGGCTGAAATTTAACCTACACCAAGGGATAAACCGAATCACTTTAAATTCATTGTATGTAAGAAACAACATCCTTCAAGAGATTTAACAGCAGTCAAGAATACATTCATTATCTAAGCTATATCTAGATGCCCGAGACCCACCATCCCAAATGACAGCTATTAAGCTGCTTGAGTTCATTTCTAGAAACTGTTGTTTCTGAGATATGTCAGGTTTACACTCTGGCCACTTGCAATAAAACCCGCTGATTGCTTTGAGTATATACGTCTGCAGTTAATGCGTTTACTCCGGCGCTAAAAACATCTACTTCTACTGCTGTATGGCTCGTAGTCGTATGTAAATGTGGCAGGCTATTAACTGGTAAATATCGAGCATTATGTAGGCAGCCAGAAGCTCAAAGGTAGGCTGTGGGTTATATTACATATTCGATCCCATTCCATGGGAAACAAATAGTTATCTAACGTCGGCATTTTTACGGTCATGCGTAAAATAGATGTATTGCTGATTAGTTGCTTCAGATAACCCCCAAGACGCATGCATAGCGATGAGGGCCGATTCGGAAAGAACCTATACGTTGAGTTTTCCATCTAGTTATCTTTGAATCTGAGATTTTAGTGCTTATCCACGAAATAAGGAGGGCGCTGTTGGCGCGGGGACGGTTACAGTAACTTGCATAGTGGTTCGTGAATATCTTTGTGATGTATGGCTACGCTATAATATCCCCTATAGTGTAAAAGTGTTGCCGTCTGACATTGCGATTAAATTTGAAATTGCCAATGGCTTTTGATACACTTCTGCTCTCTGCCTTTGGACTGAACCAGGATAGAAGAATTCACCCCGACGGAGGTACCAAAATCATATACTGGGTGTGAACATCACAATGGCAACAAAAATGGACGGATGACGTGCAATGCCGCAGCTTGACAAATGTCAGGTGCCTTAAAGTGTCATATTACTTGCTAGAATGTCATAAAAGCATCCACTTTTTTAAGAGGTGAAATTGAATATCTGTTGATATCATATTGACACGAAGCATATGACCGATGAAGTCGTTTTTCAGGATTGCAATGCCTCCACCACGTTCTCAAGAAATGACACTCGTAAACAAATACATAGAAATATATCTACAGGCAACGGGTCGATCAAGTTGTGTTGCGAAACAATTGTAACTGGACTGTGTTGTTTACAAATCAAAATATGCTATGCATCAGAACAATCAGACGAAACTTGGTGTGGGTTATTGCTCTGAAGAATATCGAGTCTGACTTAATAATTAGAAACCTTGCAGCATTGTTTCTTACGCCAGTTTTGGCATGAAATCAATTTAACTGCGAGGAAAAAGGATTCAATAATGCATGTATCGACATTTTGTGCTAATTTAAGAGACGTAGTACATGCAAAAATGTAACAAACTGTATTGCTTGAAAACATCCGTAAGCACGACACCAAATATTTATTATTGTTGTTCGTCGCTATATAAAACAAATTCAAGCTTTTGCAATGACAGAATTGGAAGTAACAGGTCTTGTAACGTTTGTTTGGTACCCATCTATGACAACAAGTCAATTGATGCTGACAATTGGCACTAGTATAAAGAGCAGCGGTTCTGGCGCGGAGGGTTACGGTTTTGGGACAGCCCTGAGCTTTCTACAGGCCCGCAAAATATATATCCAACTCGGTAGCCTTGCCGGCAGGGGAATTCTTAACGCCAAGGGAATCCCCAATACCACCATCGCCAGCCAACAGGGAAAACCCCATCGCTTGGGGAATCCCCAACACCGTCAAAACAGCGGAACACGTAGTCGGCTTTGTACACAGTGACATATACATATATAGATATTAATATATATATATATATATATATATATATATATATATATATATATATATATATATATATATATATAGATATAGATAGATATATATCTATATATATATATATATATATAGATATATATATATATATAGATAGATATATATATATATATATATATATATATATATATATTTACATATATATATATATATATATTCTGTTATATATATATAGATATATATATATATATATATATTATTATATATAAATCTATATATATATCTCTGTATATCTATCTCTCTCTATTCTATATATATATATCTCTACCTATATCCCCCTCTCTATATTATCCCTCTATATATCTCCCTCTATATATATATCCTCGCTATCTCCCCCTCTATATATGTATCCCTCTCTCTATATATATATATATCTATATCCTTATCTCTATATATATATATATGTATATATATATATATAATATAGATCTATATAAATATATATATAAATATATACTGTATATAAATAATATATAAATAAACATATGTATATATATATATATATATATATATATATATAGTTATATTATATATATATATATATATATATATATATATATATATATATATATATATATATATATATATATATATATAGATGTATATATATATATATGTATGTATATACATATATATCTGTATATACATATATATATATATATCTCTATATATATATGTATATATATATGTATATATATATATATATAATATATATATATATATATATATATACGCATATATATACCGCTTATATATATTTAGTTATATATATATATATATATATATGTATGTATATACATATATATATATACGTTCACATATATATCATATATACTCATACATAAACATATATATATATATATATAAACGCATATATATACATTATATATATCTTCATATATATACATATATAGTTAATAGTTATAAACACATGTCAAATTTATGTATGTATATACATATATATATGTATTTTTACACATATATAATATCTCTCTATATATATAAATAAATATATATTTTTTCATTATATATGTATATATATGTATACATATATACATATAAACATTGCTCTCATCTCTCTTCAAAACAAAAGCAAGAGACATCACCTACGACGAAGACCGCGTATTCGGCATATATCATTTGGCGGTTAATATTTGCTTCGCCATGTCACATCAAGTAGATCGGACCAAGTAACATACTAATGCAGCTCAATGGTATGAATCACACGAAACATCACCGTGAACTTAAGGGTAATTCGGCATGAACACAAACATAGATAGAGATATATAGATATATATATATATAGAGAGAGATAGAGAGATATATATAGAGATAGATAGAGAGAGAGATAGAGAGATAGAGATATCTCTCTATATATCTATCTAGAGATCTCTAGAGAGACAGAGAGAGAGAGAGAGAGAGATAGATATATATATAGAGATCCCTCTCTATATAGATATCTACTCTAGCAAGAGATCTATATGACATATATCTATAGAGATCTCTCTCATATTCTCTATGACCCTCATATATATATCTATATCTTGATTTATATATATATTATATATATATATATATATATAGATATATATATATATAGATATATATACATACAGATACATACATACTCTACATACATACATACATAAATATATATATATATATATATATATATATATATATATATACACATATATATATATACATCTATATATATATATATCCATATATATATATATCTATATATATTTATCTCTATATATATTTATGTATATATATAATTAATAAATAAACATGTATTTGCATGTGTATATATGTTTATGTATATGTATATATATATATTCATACATTTATATATATAAATGGATTTGAGGGTTTTAGGTAGGCACTCCATCAACGTCGCTTGCTTATGGCCTCATTACTTACCATAGGGCAGAATCGCTATCTCTGTATATTTAGCAACGTTTAACTGCAAAGTGCTAAATTACCATCTTGCACGTTTTGTTCCTGGGAAAATTGCATGAGTAATTGCGCTGGGATGGCGATCACAATGTAATGGTCTGAAACGGTGACCAGCACGGGTTATTCTGAATCACCGCTCTGTATATTCCTACCCTGGTAGCTTTAAAATTCAAGCATCAGGGGGCCGTGCATAATCAGACAGGTCAGAGTGAACTGATTGCAATCAGAAGCGGGAACGTTATATGACAAAATTGTCAGACAATCACAGCAAAATGATGCCGCTATTGCAGTTATCGATTATATATCAATTAGTTCGCAAACCGATTGCTGTTTGCAAATAATTTTAGTAATTCAAAGATACGGGTTAGTTTATGAACTAGGTGGTGTATGCGAAAAGCATCGTGATAAACCGCGATGACGGACTTATATGTTCCTGATATTACGTTTGATCATATATCACGTGCCTGTAACCGAATACGCTTATTAAGGACGTCTACATACTCGTGCTCACGCTATTAGTGGCATGTTTAATAATCTATATTGTTGTCAATATAATATCCATCCAATAATAAATCTATTTCATGCTCCAAGCGAACATATTGAGGACCTCTTAAGGGCAAACTTTTACATTTACTTTGCAGAAAGACCATATTTGGAAGATAACGTTCAATTTGTAGTCTTATTTCTAGCGACTCGTTCCTGCAGCGGAACCAGTACATATTTACAAATGCATATCGCTTTCACTTTCTATTGTGCTTGCAAATTGATATGGAGTGCTCCAGCATCTACAATGGTGTGTTGGCAAAGAACTGAACGCATATCGCCATTAAGTTACAAATGAACTCCGTTCACATTTCAAAGATTCTGAGCAAATTAGATAGAGACACGAAGAGGTGTAACAAGTATAATAAATGCTCAGTCATGACACTAAGAGGTGTAACAAGTACATTATATATTCAATCATGGCATAAAGAGGTGTAACAAGTATATTATCTGCTCAATAATGGACTTTGACATGTAATTGCCGTTGATTTGTAATGCTGCTAATTCGGAATATCATGGTTATTATTTGTGAGTATTTAAAAGCACCAATGGCCGTGTATGCACCGTGAGTAATGCATCTTACACAGCGTAGATGATGCCTTTTTACTTGGTTCATGACCAAAATGAACCTTGGGGCAACTTGTGCAATATTCGTGTGTGTGACCTTTGTTTGCGACCTACTTCGCCGAAATAATATAAGCGAAAAGACTGAATAAAAAACCAAGGCCAGATAAATACTGATCTGATATTTACATGAGTGTTCAGTTGACAGCAAAAGCTTTCGAGGCGACAACGCTTATATCATAGATCAGTTGATATATTCAGTGCATACATAAATCAAACATACCTTGGCCGCAAACACCATTAACGATGACCATCACTGATTTTAGATGAATAACTGTAAGTGCATTAATGGTATCGAAACTTTTTTCATGTACAGCAATCCGTAGGCAGCGGACAATCTCTTCTTCAACCGCTCTCATCACCAGCGGGTGATAGTCCAGGTAGGTTGCGCAGAACTGGATTGGCTGCATTACATTGTAATTATTAAATGCTGCCGTTGACAGTGTTCATCGGCAAGATATTAAGAAATATAGCAAAAACTACAGTGTAGCACATGCAGTGATATCTGTCTAAGGCCTAAGCTATATTTTGTTCTGCCACTAAATAGCACACTTTTCGATTATTTCAGAACCTTCTTACATTTTATTCAAACTTGTTGTAAGTGTGCGCAACATGGCATCAGGGCGAATGAATAATATAATCAATATCTCTCGATTATTGCAATTTGAAGAGAACTGTGGATTGGATCCCATTTGGGACTCATTAGATGCAGGTGATACTAACATACACGACCTGCTAAATAAAAGCCCCATTAATTATTGTTGGCAGCATAATGCAGTCAACTAATATGCTACTCGTTAATTTCATTCTCTTGTACGTGATCAGCTTCATTATTGATTGAAATCTACAACTAATGGTTACAAATGCTTTCATTAATTGTTTATATACCACAATGACGAATCATTCCTGATTTTACAACGAATCGATCGACAGGACGGGTATGCAGCCTATAATCAGTCAGGTCATTTCTCCGTGGATATGAAATATGGCCATCGTTGTTACATTAATACTAATAATGGCACCGCGCAAGCTGCCGACATGGCAAGTAATCCACACAAATAACGATAATCCACACCAAGAACTATAAACCACACCAATAACAATAATCCACGTTGCTTAATCCACACCGTATACATCTTTATCGACTGCTTCCTCTGTGGTCATTATGATATTTGACCAGTGATAATATTATCTACATTTGGTTGTTATCATACAACCGGATTGTATTTGATTTTACATATGAACGACATATGTAATTTAAGATTCATCAGAAGCACTAGCCAGAATAATGATCTTGGAAAACCTTGCATCACGTGGATATTACACAAACAAGGCAACCACGACGACTTTGATCTACGATATTATTAGTATGCATTATCTGCCAATTTACCTTTACTATATAAAAACACGTCCGGGTTTATTCAAGTGACGAAGAATATTACCTGTAATGATCATTTTCTTTTTACATGATATTTGCCTCACATATCGTATTCAATGTTTTGACTAAATCTCCTTTTTGACTAAATCTTATCTCATAATGATTGAAGATGTGAGCAATGATTGCGTTGCAGTGACGCGTTACACTCGATTTTTCGTAACGTTCCATTTAGTAACGTTAGTTACCTTATTGAGTGCCGTGCATGTGATGTATGGTATCTACCAAGTACAATAGACGGCAATCATTTGCAGCATTAGCATGCTCAGATCTAAGATGAAGTACAGAAATCGCTTTCATGTGGGTTTTTTTCCCCCATACGATTAAGGCTATTCATATTCACATTTGGCACAATTGTTAGCTGACCGTCCAGCCAGGTCTTTTATATATCGCAGTAACGCTGACCACAACTTTTGCCGGCGATGTGCATTCGATCTCAAAACTGAACTACACCATCGTATTATCAAGCACAAAATCGCTCTGCTGCAAGTTCACATTATTAGAGAAACCAATTTCTGTAGATATGCAGATAAGGTATCACTCTGCCCCTAACATTACCTGCAGACGAAGATTTATTATCTATGCGAGTTGAATGCATGGAAACCATGCATTCTAAGCTTGTCCAATACTTAATTGTGCTGTTCTCTATGAAGAAAATGGTGTTATAGGTTTTATTTAAAAAAGCGATAGTTCAGTCAAAGTATCATGCCACAGTTGTCAATTTGTTTGCTCAGACGCTTGGATTATTAGGAACGTCGAGCCATACCTTTCGTTTTGCTAAAACAGTAGTTGATGTATCTATATATTGCTTCTAACACAATCCGCCATGGTGATTTATTTCTATATACTGCTTCAATAGTAACCATTATCTCAATCGTAACCACCTTGCCGGGCTTCTTGCGAGTGTCAAATGCATATAATTTAAGGACATCTTAGATGTGCGGGGTCGTCGATATATCATCATCACTCTGACTCTGACAAAAAAGAAGTAATGTTTCACATAAGTCATAAATATAACTGATGATTGCGATTTTCACAGAGAGGTAATTTTGTCATCAACAATATTCCTGTCGTCCCTGTGATATTCGACTAAAATGCGGCTAGGGGACAAATAACGGATGACACGCTTGTTGCATTCAAACTACCTTGAAACCTCCACCATACTCGTAATTGCACTTTCCAAAATCATCGTCACCAGAGCCAAAAGTTTGGCGTTAATTCCATGCACAACTGATTATAAACATAGTTAAAAGCCATTTCACATCGGCGATGAGACTAAGGTCGCAGTGTGTCTAAGAATAGGGTCAGTGTAGCCAGTAGAATTATATCGCCACTGGATTAGGGCGAGGTCTGTTTGGTTATAAGTAGTAAACTGTGTGAATAAAGGCGGGTTCACGCCAGGGGTGAGAATGCACAACAAATAATAAGGGCGAGAATATGGTTAGTGTCAAGGCGAGTTTGAGTACTAGGTACGCGGTGGGAGTCAAGCCAGTAGACAAGAATATGATGATAACATGATTTGGGTCCCACAAATATGCGTCGACTGCAAATATACCAACGAACCTCTCATTGTAGATAGCTAAACAGGTGATGCCTGCGATAAGGGTATGCTGCAACGTGGCACGTGCATTTGCTCACATATCGACATATTCTGGTTTGATATCCTGATACAAGGTTATTGTCGGCCTCCATCAACCCCTTGTACCAGCTACTCACAACATTGTACAGCTCCGCAAAACTCAATTATCTTACGATCATCATTGCATATATATAAGAAGCGCATACAAAAGGCTAGACCCTATTTATACTCCCAAGACTGCACATATAAAAAAATATTGCCCCGACTATTGAAAACCACCGAGTGGTGTTCAATGGTATTCAAGGCTATTTTTAATTCAAGCCGATTTGTACAGCAGACATTTTGCCGTTAGAAGAAATAAGTAGAGAATACGGAAGCTTCCGAATGAGTGAGACACATCACTTGCGATGTCGCCCAGTTTACGTTGTTGACAGGTTATTCATAGGTGTGTGCTCGAGACAAATCAGCTAAATTCTTGTTTAGAAGCATTCAGAATACTCAATCGAACACGGTGCAATCAGACACTCCACTGCAATGTGCCAGTCTCTCATTTGGCGCGACGTGGCATTCTAGTTTTAGCATTAATTATCCAAGATATAAGAGCATATTAACGGTATGATAATGGGTAAAGAGCAGTAGTAGACAGCATTGCCCTTCCTCGGTATGCGGTTCAATATTGTGGCCAGTGGTTGCCATCGTCTACCATCTCACCAAAGGAGCTAAATTCGCAAACAATTAATTTGCGGAAAACGGCAAATGCACACCAGAACACGCGTACTTCATTAGGCCAAGGCCTTTTGTTGCTTAACGTAAAGAGATCCACCGACGACGAGTCTTCCCGAAAGACAAAACAGTGAATTTGTGTTTGAGTTTGCTTCATCGTCTGTATAATGTCTACCAACATATACAATTTCGACCACTGCATCGTACATTTGACATTCGCACCCTTCACAATGTCTCGGTACGCTAGTATTATGATTCTATGACCAATAGGAGGGTCACTAAGGACGGTCGAAAGGCGGCGTAGTCCCCACTTATAGTCAGGATACTCTGTAGAACACACATGCTCCGAAAAATATTGCGTTGATTGATGGAGAAAGAACCACATCCGTTTTGAGATGTTTTGCTGCAATAAAGCCTATAATTTACAGTGCAAATCTTTGATCAATAGCTGAATGAACCTGTCCATTTTTTCAGACACAATGGAGGGATGCAGTCTAACACGTGCGCAACCTGTATCAATAACTACTGCTGTTAATGCTACAAGTGGTTTTGTAACTGTGGTTTTAAACTGCATGCCAATAGTTGGTTAAAACGCTACCCTTAGAGCGCAGCATAGAATTGCAGAGCAATAAAAAACTTGAAAGTTAAGAAAACACTTTATATCCATTGACATTCGTTATCGCTGCCATGTGTAAATCTACGTGCCTGCGGACCTGTACTTATCTGTTAGCTGGTACTAGCTGGCAAAAATGCAGCTGCATAATTAATCGGAATGCTGAGAACATCCTGCTGAATAAAAGAGCCTTTACTGATGTATTGAGAAGTTATAACGACGTTGTCAGTAAACATACGCTTAAAGCACAAGTGCAACATAGGACTCATTTTGGGGGTGTTGCCTATTTGAACGAGCCGTACAAAACTTGTAATATATGAAACAAAGCGGAGGTGCATTGTGCATTGAAATTTCGTGCAATTCATGGCGCAGTTTCCTAGAAGAGGTATGAAACGGAAAACACCCAGCGTATACCGGCTAGTAAGAGCAGGGAATTATGATGTTTTATGGATGCGGTTATTGGCACTCCTGCTACATTAACCACTACAACGCCAGGGGCGAGCTACGCCGATTGGCAGAAATAAATATTTGAATTTACTTGCTGGTTTTTAACCCGGTAGTTTGCCACTAAAAGCATCCTCTTCAACTAACGCAATTTCATATAATTAGCGGAAAATACAGCAGTGAAACGAGCGTATCTATAGACCAGGCGCCAACATTAACGATATTGTTGACCTCGAGAGGATCATAAAATGTGACATCGTCTTGATAGACATTGCAGGCGAGAACATCTACAACAGCGGTAATTAGCAGAGCAGCCTGTGGTGACCGATGACAGTCTGGCTACCGGGTTGCAGCGACGAACAGCTCAATGAGAAGAGGTGTGTACTCCATGACGGCAGAACTTACAGAACGTTGGAAAGGGTCTTCACTCAGCTACGTGTCGCGGCCGTAGCTGACCAGGTCTTCGGAATCAACTTCGCGGCAAGCATTATGGTCAAGGCAAAGAACGGATGGCGGCAAATTCCTGTCAGCCTCCTGAATGATGTTCAGAAGATTTTCTTCAAACACGGACATGGTGGGTTGTAGAACTCTATGGCGTATAGCACCAAGCCTCGACATGGAGGGCTCTACCAAGCTAGCATGCATGTCCATGGCGAGGCAGGACCCTACTTGATGTGGTTTGGCCATCCCACACACCACAGGACGCACGTAGCCATCTATGGCCTGCTGCCACAGGACATCAGCACCGGATTTGCCAAAGTCTAGGATTGGGAGTTTAGGGCGGGTATACATCCGGGTATCTCGGCTTGTTTTGGCAAGTACTTCACCTAGCAGGACTTGGCTCCCATTAGGTTACTAGCCTGCCTATTCAAGCCAGGCCTCCTTGTCCCTCTGCTTGAGCGAGATGTCATTATCTCTTTCGGCAAGAAACAGGAGTTGTGGCTTCCACCGGACCAGAGGTGTAGCATCATCGGCAAATTTACGCAAGGAGGCAGGGCTGACTGTAACAGTTTAACCCTTAGACTTGTAACCGGCAGTGGCGAGCTCGACCACCTTGTCAGGGGACACCCTGCAGAGTGGCACCATGGTGGGGGCGCCACTGAAGTGCCTGCTTGGCCACATTCTCACTTACTCTGATAGCTTAGCCCTGTCACACACGTAGGATTGCTTAGAGCCTGGCTAACAAACGCGTCGGCCTAGGAGGTCTGTACTTAGGTTTGGCTGGTGTTCTTGTGGTATCAGGAGAAACATGCCAGCAACATCTGAGCACAGTTGTAGAATTGCTTGATCTAGAGTGCGCATCATGATAGCACCTAGCCGAGCCTCGTATCTCACTTGCCGCTTTGTGATCTCTACGTAAGACATTAACTCAATCTGGTCAACTGTCAGCCGCTGCGCACCCAGTTACGGATAGGCCAGATCCCTTGCTATGACAGCAGCAAGCCAATCTCTCGAAGATGTGTCTGCTCTGGGTTCGTCAGTATACGCTCCCTTTTTCCCGAGGGTAACAGGTTTCAATCGCATGCACAATGCTGCATAATTTTCCTGGTTCTGTCAGTATTGCTTGTGGTTGATTCTCCAGCCAACTTTAGTTTATCGTCGCTTGGCATCACATAGTGTGCATACATGTAGACGAACGTCACCTTGGACCTAGATGAGGGGATGTGTCAGATGCTCAGATGTATCGTACCCTGTTTAATGTTTAAAGCGACGATCTATGCGTAGCCCTCAGGTCAATTACGTATACTGTGGGCTTGTAAAAAATTTAATCAAAACCCAGGCCTCTGAAACTGCAAATTTATGCAGGAGGTGTTTGCAGCTATAGATCTTAGTTTGGAGGTTGATGCTTTAGACGGGACTACTACCCTTCGACTTCCTGAAAGGAACGTAACGACGTGACTATAGTGTATTCAAACTTCTGGGTCTAGATAACGGTATTGGGAATGGTTTCCTGCTGGTACTTACAGACGCGGTCGGCCCATCAATCTGAGCATCTCTAAACCACTGTATGGCTATCTACATCTAGTCGGTAGCTCGCACATCCTGCAACCTCTGCGCTTCCTGAAGTCGTGGGCTAAGAGGGTGGCTCTTTCGGAGATATAATAACTAGGGACATAGCTTGTCTCAAAACGTGTTACTAGCGTAGCGAGTGAACAAGTTGAAGGTTTAGTTATGGAATAATAAGGGACGCCTTTAGGACAACCACTACCTCCCTGTTGTCGTTGTTCCTGAATTTTACAAAATGTACATAACATCAAGTGGGCAGAATAAAAGGTACATTTGTTAATGGAACGCACGAGTGGTCATTTGGTCATAGTGCCAGTGGTGTTAATCATAGATATGCTATGCCAGTTTTTAGTATGGGGCTATCACCGAGTCTTAGTTGATGGCCTGCTCTTCTGGATGTATCTATTGATGTTAATGGTGTCCTCAAAAAGTGGTTATTATGTAACCAAGCCAAGGAACGATCCTGTTGGCATTCGACTATTGGACACATCTCTTGAGTTGGCTAAAAGAGACCAAATAGGTGTCACAAAGCGCGGGAACGCTTTCCAGTCATTCAAGTAAGTAGTTTTACTCCTAATTGAACTTGTAATTTCAGCTTACAGTTATGAATACAGCAAAAGAACCTGGTATTATCTCATGGTGGCCCCCCTTGTCCGACAAATATTCAGGGAAATTCCAATCGGCTGAATGACATCAGCCTCAAGAAGCAATAATACGCCGAGGAAGAGATGCAGTAGACTCTGCTTTAGTTACTGTTGGTATGTGCAGGTGGCGTGGGTGCAACGTCTACAGTAGCTACCAATTCTATTGCCACTGTGTTGGGTATTACTTGGGCCGTTTAAGGGTCGCTTGGAATCTCTGGAAAATTTATCAGTCGGCGACTGACCATCAAGGTTAGGCAACATGACAAGATCCGCATTTTTAGCGCAGAGCAAATTGAATAACATTGCTGACATTGCATCTACAGCGGATGAAGATTATTTTGCTGAGCATCCCACGAGATTGGAATGACGTTTTGGCATTGATAGCAAAGAGAAGTATTAATACTAGTGAACACTCACTCTGTGCTTTGCATTTAGTCTGCTACGCATCATATAAATAATTGAAGCATGCATTGCGCGTAACATCAATAATTGCAATAACCATCAACTCTCATCTTGCCTATAATGTTTCCATTAACCCACCATGTCATATGTATTATCTACCTTAGATGTACTGCTGTTGATTCATAAATGTTGCATGTATATTTGCATGTGTGCAGGATACTTTATGACAACATTTCACTCATGCACCACAAAACGCATTTTGCTCGTGCATCAAGTCGATGTGCACGCATTATTAATGTAACTGCTCGGACTGATAACATAGGTAAGGCGCAATCGGTACAATACTTTGGGCTTTCTATCGGACATCAAACGGGTGGTCATGTCACGATGTTTTCAATTTACACCGTTAACGAAAGTTATGAAATTGTGTACAGTATGCTGCACGATATATTTTAATCGCTTTTTCCCTCTAGGTAACTAAAAGCTGGTTTTTGTTGGGGCATACCATCTAGTCACATGTGATGTAGAGATTATTTCTTTTTGGCGTATGTTGACAAACTTGTTTTGAAAATTGCTTAGAACACCTTTTGATACCACAAATGGCAAGACCATACGCAAATGTGCGTAGATATGACGTTTAACTTCAAACAACAAATTGCTACATTACCGTGTTACGATACTCGTTTAGATATGATCACCGTCGTTCCGCGTTTGACCTCTTTAATAACGCAATGGCCATAACGACCCTGAATGAGTTGGAACCAAAGGTCTGGAATAACATCAGAGTCCATCGTTTTTGGTCATAAAAAACATACTCACTCATTGGTGGACTGAAGGCGTGAATATCTCCCTAATACATCTTGGAACGATCTGGTCTGTTAATTTAATCTTCGTGATCTTTGAGCTAGATGAAACGAAACGAGGAAGAAAACAAGACCCCAGTCAAAACTAGAGAACGACAAAACACTAAAACAACATGTGGCTATTCATATTGGGCCGTCCATAAGCAACATGATACAACATGGAACGAAAATGCGCATGCGAGTACATTTTGTAATGAAATGGCCCATCTAGATCCCTAAGCTTTATGGAGAGTGAGCTGATTAATATCGTTTTCAACTATATGTCAATTGGCTTTCATGTGTTCGGGTCTCATCCTCTATAACAGATTCCATTTTAAGACATATCGTCGTTTTCGAAGACCCTACAATGCGAATTAGAGCGTCGGCAAAGTGTTTTCATTGTGATATGATTAATGATGATTAATTGCAACCACTTGCACCATGTGTGTAATAGAAGTTTGGGTTCGCCAGCCTAGTATGTGTTCGCTTGGAAAATGACGTAATGTGTTTCATACCATTAAATATCATGGAACATTGCGTTATAATATGAACAACATGACGGTAGCCGTTACAACCATACGGGTGTTCTAGAGCAGTATTGTGCAACACTACGATACTCCAGGTATGTGTGGTTGCAAGCCAATGCCAGGTTATTATTATCGGCGGTATGTCTGTTTGCCAACGTAAGTGGACCCTTTACGACCGCTGCATTCCGCATTAATGGGGGCGTTTGCGTAACGAGTCCCCATGTACCAAGTAATTCGTACAGGACAAGGACGTGCAACTTGGCAATCAATCAAGCTACTGCACAAACAAGCGTCTCGCCGGGCACCTAATCGCAGCCATATCAGTCAGATAAGCCACTTTGTCCGCCGGAAAACAAGTTTGCAATGAGGCCCTACACAAGCGACAGCGAACGCTTCAGCATGCATCTATATGCATATATACATATATATATATATATATATATATAGAGATATATATATATATATATATATATATATATATATATATATATATATATATATATATATAGATATATATAGATATATATATATATAATACATATATAGATAAGTATAACATATATATATATATATATATATATATATAGATACCTATATATATATATACATTTATATATATACATATATATTTACATTCATATATTAATTTTATATATATATATGTATATATATATATATATATATATATATATATATATATATATATATATATATATATACATTACATGTATATATATACATACACACATATATATATAAATCTACATAGATACACACACATATATATATGTATATATATTAACATACATATATATATTGTTATATATATATAAAATATATATATATATATATATATATATATATATATATATATATACTTATGTATATTACGCATAGATGTACATATGTCTTTATATTGAACATGTATATATGTATATATATATATATATATATATATAGATAGATACATATATATATATTTATAAATATATTACCACGAACGCGACCTATATATATATATATATATATATATATACATACATATATATATATATCAATATATATATATATATATATATATATATATATATATATATATATGTATATAATTATATTAACATACATATATATATTGTTATATATATATAAACATATATATATATATATATATATATATATATATATATATATATATATATATATACATGCATACGTATATTATATACCATCTATATATCATCCCAGCTAGTCAATGAGATTTCCTAATCACAGTTTAATTTTGCTGTGGTAATATTGTCAGGATCTGGCCTATCAGAATATTTGTGGACTTGTTTAGTATGATATATCACATCTGGAGCAATACCTACCGTTTTCAACCACCAAACATTCCGAATGCACACAAAGCATTGCTTAACAGCAAAGTGTAACGCAATCTGCGATGGAACGTACTTACTTTGTATGTGATCCTGGGTAAGTGCAGTGAAACGAGTTATATTTACCACAACTGGCGTAAAAATCAATGCGGCGGCTGATTATTTAGTCGGACACGCTCGACGAAAGACGCTGTTACCCTCCTGCACAGAAAATAAGAGTATGCAGCAGGAGGTTCTAGCGATCGGCGATAGTATCACTGGGAATCTTCACTGGCAGTCCAGGTTGTTCCAGACACTCAGATATCCGCATGTCTGACCCCAACTGTTTATTCGGTTTCAACTGTGGCGCATGGTTACCACCATAATGTTCATACTTCGTGATTCCTAAACAGCTTTGGTGGGTTGCATCTCTCTTGATTTGTCTGGATTAATATCTAAACGTTTGCGACGTATACACAAGTAAGAAAATGGTACTCGTCTAAGCAATAACTGACTGCAGCGTTCGCCTATTATCTCAAATGAGGAATGTAGTTTCAGTTGTAAGGAATAATTCATGTTACATTTGTTTCAACACAGGTTTAGATCGACATGTTCCCTTCTGATATATTACTAGACAAATGTTCGAAAATGGCCGTAAGCACCTTGAACAGGTTATGGAGTCTTTTTATTTAGGGAGCGTGACTTCTTCAAACCAAGAAATTCGACTGCTTTCCTGACATAGAAAACATATCATTGCGAAAATCGAAGAGCTTCAAATTCGTCTCATAAAAATTGCTAAAACCCTTAGCAAAAATTAAAATTCTACAATGCAATTTTTATCTTTGCTTTAAATGATCAACTGATGTAATGCGGCTGACTATAGTCTTACGCGGCTGGAACCATTTGAAAGAAATCTTGCCGAGCCACACAAATTGTTGCGCAGAGCTTCAATGAAACTTTCCGTTTAAGAACATGTGTGTCAACACATTCTACGCATGCTACGCGTGCTACGCATTGCAGTTGATTTTTTTCCGGAAAGCCCTTGCTATGATGTTACGGTTAATACTTGATGATATATATATATATATATATATATATATATAGATAAGATATATATATATATATATATATATATATATAGATATATATATATATAGAGAGAGATAGAGATATATATCATATATCATCTATATATAGATATAGAGATACAAAGAGAGATAGATATAGGGAGATATATATAGGGGGAGAGATATCTCTGATATATATAGAGAATATGGATCTGTATATCTATATATATATATGTATCTATGGGATACATAGGGTAGATAGATCTCTCTATATCTCTATCTCTTTCTATATGTCTCCATAGATATAGGGATATATCACACATATCTATATCTCTCTCTATGTCTCTCCCCCTCTATATATACATACACGTTTATATCTATAGGAGACTCCATCTATCTCTATATATATATATATATCTATATCTATACCTGTCTATATATCTCTTTCTATTCTCTCTCTATATAGATATATCTCTATATATATATATATATATCTCTCCTCTATCTATATATATATATATATATATCATTGTATAGGATAATACACTATTTCTTTGACCCTGTTGCTTTTGTCTGGCGGTGTATTATATATATATATATATAGATATAGAGAGATAGAGATAGAGAGAGAGATATAGAGAGAGAGATAGAGGATAGATAGATCTCTCTATCTATCTCTCTCTATAGATCTCTCTCTCTAGAGATAGAGAGAGAGAGGGATTTCTATAGTCTATATATAGATGTTATATATACATTTATAGATATCTATGCTATATATATATATCTCTAGAATATCTCTATCTTTCTATATCTATAGATCTCTCTCTCTCCCTATAGATCTCTAATATATATCTCTCTCTTTTAGATCTATATCTTTCTATCTATAGAGATATATATATCTATCTCTATATATCTATCTCTCTCTCTCTATCTCTATATCTCTCTCTCTATATATCTATATCTATCTCTCTCTCTCTCTATCTATATATATCTCTCTCTCTATAGATATATCTCTATATCTATATATATATATATCGCCAGACAAAAGCAACAAGGTCAAAGGGCGAGAAGAGGGTATTTTCCTATACAAATGACCCGGAAAGCCTTCGCTATGATGTTACGGTTAATACCTGATATGTTTACGTTTAAGTTCTTGTATGCATTATGACAACAGCACTGCTTATGATGTTTGGCAATGTTTAGTCCATTATCGAGTTTTTGCTACAATGTTATTCATCAAATGTTGTGTAGGAAGAATTGGATGTCATCATGGAGACTGGCCATGGACTAGAAACGCTTAGCAATATCGCTGCCATCACTTGTATTCCACCATGTAACCATTGTTATTTTTCCAGCCATTGTAAGCCGAGTCGTCTTGATTGGCGCTCTATCGCTCAGATTGCAAGTATTCCATTGAATGTAATTGCCATATGCCGAAAATATGCGACATCTGATTTGGATGATAAAAGGCTTATTAACCGTGCGTGCAAAGTGTCGTAGCTCTTATCTTCCGGCGAGAGATCACAATTTCCTTTTAGATAATCCGTTATAACATTTGTACCATTTCTTTATTAATATCGAATCAAGACAAGGCACGCTTGCTCCCGCGCTGTTATCATTAATACGGTATGGCAGAGCGCTGTTGCATACGAATCGGAATGGCCGACACCTTTCTAGCAGCTATGTATCACTGTAAATTATTGTAAATCATGGCATGCACTTCTAACTCGGATTACTGCACGAGTCCCAATGTCAGGATCAACAAGACGAGAACATTTATACATAAAAAATATGGTGAAAAGGGTCGAAGCTCACTCTTGATCAATAATGAAACGCTCCTAGATGTGTTCTTTATTTTTAAGCAATCCGTAATGTACAAGAAAAATAAAAGAAACGGATTCACGGTGCCCCTGGTTTTCACTATAATAATGGCAATCATATACCATTGTATAGAATTTACTGCCGCGGAAAAAGAAGTGTTCTTTTCTCTTTGATAGAAGAATTCCGAGCTGAAACAGCTTTTTAAAGCGACTATTGAACGTATACTCTGAAGATGATAGCACTTGCAAGATATAAGTAGCTGGAAATCATTCTTTTCTAAATTATTGCAATGCTTAGTGGAATAAACATAAGGAGTAAGCTATTATACAACGCAACCTATAAGACGGTGTGGGGGGAGTAGACGCGTGTAGTCAGTGGTAAGAATGCAGCCTTTATTACTGCCTTGTTTGGTGATTCTTAGGCCGCATTTGTTATTTATAAACAATATTTTCTAACCTTCCATGCAGGGCACTGTAAGTCTATCAAATTCCCATGCTGAGGTTTTTAAGCTGACATTTTTGCAATAAAAAGGTTAAATATATATTGATATAACCTATGTATGTAAAGATGGCAGGCACGATGACACATGGAACCCTCGTTTGGCAATGATAAAATGTGACACTTGCGGACTGCAATCGACAGCAACTCACATTAGTTGAGTCGTTCACGTTTCTGTGACAACGGTTTGTTTTGTTGGTTTGTGTATGGTTACAGCCCACTAGAGCCAGTCATTGTCATGCATCGTTGTTCTAATAAAGAAGCATCCGGGCTGGACGTTAGCACTCAATCTGACTTGTCAAGCGAACAATGCGTCCCACTGTTTATTTATCGAATGAGCTTCAAAAATATTTGCTCACATTATTATCAAGACACAGGGATTGACATTTGTGAAACAGGCATATGTTCAATTTGTTTAGGTCAAAATATCCTCTTCCGCGATTGATAATGCAATGTTACTCTGTGGAAACAGTATTTGTTATCGAAAACAGGTTAAAACAATTGGCAGGCCGATTGAATATTAATTGTTACCATCATCAACCAGGCGAATATCTTCGGTTATCTACCATTTACGACTTTTAAGAAAAGTGTAAATTGAGATAAAACACAGCAAAGAAGAAGTGATTTGCAGAAAATTCAGTCAACGCTAAGATCATTACTATGTATAGCTCTGTTACAGATAAGACTTTTGCACTTAATTTGTCGTTATGAGCAGGTTATGCACTAAATATGACAAGGTTAGTTGTCCTATCTATCAAGTTGTTCTGAAAAATAACTTAATGTTTGGGTGTTGCCCCCAATAATGGATGGCAATAATCGAACACAAAATCAATCCATACAACATTAATATGGTATCAATGCATTGTTCCATGGTCGGAAGCAAATGTTCTTGTTATCATTGTTGATGTTGATGGAATAAAGTCGTTGTTCGATAAATGAATGGTTTTGTATCATGGCCTGATCCTTCGAATTCGGATTCATTTATTTCGGTGCTTACGCTGTATGCATATTTGGCATTAATAAGTCATGGTCTGTTGACTCGATTTAGTTTCTTGTGGCTGTTATCCGTCAGCTATTGTGAAAACCAGCGGACCAAATGCGAGTCAACCGGGCTTTATAATAACATTTTCTGCGCAACATTTGCCCCTTTGCGGCTGGTTAATTCACCAAAGCACAACATTATTCGCTTCAGTTATTTTGATGCCATTTGGGCTATTAGATGCGCAACATAGATATGCGTGAATGTCAAGTTTAAGTCATTCTCGCCTGAATTGTGTTCGGCAAGAGATGAGTTACTCCAACGGCAACGTGCGGCAAAAGCTGTTTTGTAAATAAAACCCTGCATAATATATCCATTATGTGCTGTACATTTGCTAAATGGCGACTCGGTTTCCATATAATTCCGCTCCATTTGGGTCAAGATATCTCCCTATCAATGTTGATAATGCTCACGCAAAATGCGCTATAAAAACCACTACCTAATAAACGTGAGTGAACCAATATGGAATATGTATCGTTTGGTATGGTTTCTTGTGTGAACCGAGATGACAGTATTTGTAAGGGCGCTCAGGAAATAAATTCACAATGACATGAGCCAGAGTAAATCGGGGAGTGCATATGAAAACTACTCTAGCATTATTCAACATAGGCGTTGCTTAGATCCATAGATTAACAATCAGTTCGCGGCTCAAAACAATATTACGATGTACCTTAATGCCTTTATCGTATGAGGCATTTACATTCCTACACCTTCACTTGATAACGCTATCTCTAAACGGCTTGAACCAGTCATTTTATATCGCATTAAGATTTGTATCATCTAGCGATACCTAAGTCTCGATTTCTAATAGAGCTAATATCGTTCTTACATGTAACCGGTCCAGCTTCAAAAAAACACCGAGCTGTTATATTAGCGAGTCATGTTTGCAAACCCTAGCATGACCCTTTAAACAATATAGTTGATCAAGAGTGGACTGTATTTAGGTGTTTGATGATTTTTATGTGTATCTCGCATTGGGCAGTTGAACAACCGCCGTCACTGCTGATTAAATCGATCACTTTGGAATGATAGTTATGTAATGAAAGAAAATCAACACGGCGTTTGAGTACTAACACTTTAAAGTATGGTTGATCTCCTAAGAATGTTTGCAGCAATATCTAACATACAATAACCCGTGTTGGTAAGAAACAAGACGTTTGAATATGTCTCAGAGGTTATTTTAAACTAGCAACAAGATAAACGTAGCGTTGTCCTTAATGTCATATCCCTCTCAGATACATCTTGATGAAGTCATTCCTTACCGCTTTTATTTATGATTACTCAGCGGACAAGCAGAGAACGGAGTTCGCGTACAATTATGTAAACTGTAGCTAGTATTCGACAGGAATTGCGATGGATTTGGTCGGCAGCGCTCGTAGATAAATGTGTTAACGTGACACAATACCTCATATGATGGAATCACGTATGTCATTTGTGATATTGATATGCAGTAATTCATGATGAACTCATCCACGGAACCTTTTACCGACGCTGCATGTTGATAAAAAAGATGTTTATGAGCTCCTAAATTGGTTCATAATTAAACAAGATACACTTAAGCGATTGGCGAACATGAAACCGCATTGAACACTGCTATCAGTATCATTACGTTGCCTCGCACAGCTGCTGACGCGTTATGAGACATGAAAATATGTGTACATTGTGTCACCTAATTTTGACTTTACGCAACTAGACAGCCTCGTAAATAATTTACAGCGTGTTTTAATGTCCAGACTGCGCTCAGTCTGGATTATGAGGATGAATAAATTAAGGGAATACTCGGCACATACTCGCTGCATGAAGCGAGTGAGTTCAAGTTCTTATTTTATAAACCAATGGTGTATTAAGGTGGACAGTGGTACATGTGTGTTAGAATGTTTTCCTAGGCATTAGAATTGATACGTAGTTCCTGTTGTTCAGAACATATATGCATAACCCGGTTACGATGTCTGCTTTCGTGGTATAGTACAGGAGGAGGTGGGTTGAAGAAGGTAGGAGGTGTGGCATGTACGACGAACTTACACGATGAGCAGCATACCTCGTTGTTCGGTAGCTGTTGTTGTGAAGTAAGTTGTCCAATTGTGATATTTATTCAAAGTATTGCGCATTTTGTAACGCTTAAATGTCTGGTTATGCATAAGAACCCGTATTTATACCATGCTTCCAGTAAATATTTATACACGATTTCCATCATGGATGGCATTAATATATTGCGATTGCAGATTATGTTGCTAATTATTCGTAGATAAACGACTAGTTACACACGAAGATGGGAATTGTGACTATCCTTTCGCAATGACTGGAGCAACATTATATATGACGTCACTACACATCCCTGGTTTGTATACCAGACTTATTAATACGTAATGTTAACAGCATTCACGCAATGTTATCCTACATTGTTGAATGTTGCTTGTAAAGTAATCATCTGCTCAAAAAAAAATTGGATGTAATAAAATAGCTTGGCACTTCTCTAATAGAATCAATTATTTATCCGCGATATAATTTTGGCAAACATTGAAAATTCGAGTTTTTACCGATTACAATTTAAGCCGCCTTTCCGCTTGCATTATCAACTAATTTACCTTCTGCAGTCATTCGATTATGCTTTGATTGAACAAATGACATGGTATTTGCACACATACAGCAGAAACATCAACTAATTTTTTTGGCTCTTAATTCAAATATTTGCCATTACTTTGGGAGTGCTTCCGGCGACAATTCAGACTGACGCACTTTATTAACAACAGCAGCGCAGTGGAGGTCATGGGTTTTCAGACATGTGCAGGGATTGCTTTTGTGTGGACACAGGTAAAGTAACTTGTGGAACAACGGCATTACAAGCCACAGTAGTAGGTCTCTGAAATGCGCTAAGATAATTATTAAGAGCTTTGCGTGAGGCAAACACCATGCACAGTTGTTTATGTTCTTACTGTATTGTGCAGGTGTGATATATATGCATATTAATGAGCAACGACAAAAGAACAGATATGATCAATAAAAATGCAATGACGGCCATGAAATATAGATCCTCCGTGTAGACTCAATGTGATGAGTTAATTGCTTCGGTGGTTTCTACATTAACGCAGTTGAATACTGATGGTTAAAGATAACACTACTTGAATCAATTAGTTTGTCCCCTAAGACAATTAATGTTTCGTATAACTATTGTTTTCCTAAATTTATATCATACTTTACTCTTCCCAAACCTCTGTGTCACCATGGCAATAATTTGAACGCAATAAAATCAAAGAGAACAGTAATTAAGTACAGCTTAAATCTTTTTAGGACAAACTCAAATATGTTTAAGTGTTTAAGCAATTACACACGTTTTGAAGTCTTTCATTTGAAAAGCTCTTTAATTGTGACTCACACCCTTTACTTTATTCATTAAAAAGTATTTTCCCTCATTTCCTGAAAAAGCTTCTAACGCGTTTCAAGGGTTATCAAGCTTATATTTTGGCTTAACCAAATAATAGTTAATAATAGCATTCTTGGATCATCCACTATATATCATAATGCTTCTAGACAATCCAAAGTGTTTACTGGTTTTGGTGTTAGAGTACGTAATTTTTATCTAGCGATAATCCGATTCCATACACGTTGGTGCGTATTACAACTAGCTAATTGGCTGATGACGAGAAATATATATATCATCATATCTTACAGCAAAAAAACATAACAGTTGCTCATATTTACGTGTAGAATGTCACACTAAAGAAATGTTTTAAGGCATTCATCACTGCTATGTGTCACTCAAGACCATTAAAAGCCCACAAGTGAGTAGTTAATGTACGGCAGAAATAGAGATTGCCCCCGCATACTAACACTATGTCATCTAAGAACATCATGAGCGGAGCAAATGTTCCGTTATAGTGATCGTTATCTACCCAGAGCATTCCTTTCTAGAAGCGTTCATTCTTTTCATGATAAATTGGCTGGTATTTGTTATATCAAGTTGGAAAACTTGTTAAAAGCTGCATTTTTGTAATTATTGATAAGATTTATAACGAAAAGTGTGGTTGTGTACATCATGCATTGGTAATTGTGATAAATACTAGCCAGTAGAGAGGGGGCTGCAATTACTTTACATTTATCCCTAAATAATGCGCCTGCTAAGATATGGCTCGGCTTAAAGCAACAAAGCACCCGACCAATATTGTTTGCCAACGGTCGTTTACAAACCATTTTTACTCCACCGCCGCAGATATGTCAAACTTGATTTATTGTCTGGCCGTTACTTGTAAATATGATATGACTCTAATCCAGGCTACAAATCGATGACATCATATCATGTTCACAACGTCAACATACTCCATTAGGATCTTGTAAATTTGAGAGATCCCTGAGTGTAACGATGAAGAGGGCAGTTGGCCGATATCGAATATAGATATGTGGAGGGCTGGCAGGATTCGCCAATACATGGTTGAAATTAAGGCAGGTTTATTAGTCTGACACAACTGATATTGACTCGGAAACATTAAGTCACTTCAAACACATATTTTGGACCGGGCAATGTTAATAGATCTCTCGGCATTTGATAATCTTATTTGAGTAAAACTGTATCTAGGGAAAACGCGAACATATATAGTTAGTGCTCTAGGCAGCGACCCTGTGCTTCATATAACGACATACAGGTTATGTCATATAGGTTCACTCTGCAATATCGTAAGACTCCGTATTTCTGGTGCGACGTATCTTTATCATACGAAGCGCAAAGATATGTGCCCGTAGTGAAGTGTGTTTTGGTTCTGCAAATGGCGGTAAATTGAGCTATATGTATATGTCTATGTGATCTACATGTAAGTACATGATGCATGAATATACACTGCTGTGTGACAATAAATGGTTTATTTTCTTCGATTTTGAGAACGTCAATTATAGCTGATAATTGGGAAATTGAGCATCATTAATGGTGAAACCTTATCTGATTATGGTAAAATCAGCTCCGGTGGTGGCCATGTCGAGTACTCGAGAGCACCAGCGGAATTATGATTTTATTCATGAATGTTTGCGAGGAAGTAACATTTGGGTTGTGGTTGTACGAATCCTGCGTCTGTAAGCTAATGGCTGATTTTAATTATATAACTATTTGTTTCAGTACTTATTCTTTTATGAAGCTTTCAGGAACTGCCATCAGTGATATAGGGTTATCTATTCGCATTTACACTTGTAGGCTATTAGCATGCCGACATAATTGAAATGGTGCAACAAATCAATGTCATTGATGCGCCATTATCGTATGTTTATAGCAGGCGACGATATTGCTTCTCGGTTGACACGTGTTGACAATTCACAAATTAACGTGCAGTGGTGCTAGAGATTTTAGTGACAAACATAAATGCATACCAAATAATACTAGATGTAGCTGTTGCAAACATCAATCAATGTGGATAATGTACCTTTGCGAATGTGTACCGCAGGGCAGGTAGATATCGTTGACTATTGAAACATTCAAGTTGGCTAAATTGCTGGTCTCAATTACAAGACGCTGAGCCTTTTATTACCTGTTAATTTATATGTAGCTAGCTATCATTCTTTACGTAACTCCATATGGGCGCAATATTTTCCTTTGAGCATAAATTATCGTTTTTCCGATGAGCAAAATCGATGGTGTTAAAGAGTTGCTATAAGTATCTGCATGAATTTGTTTGATGCACACATGCAAGCGTATGCGCTGTAAGCTTCGCGGAAGGCTCTGTTGCCACGAACAGCACAAAGACAGATGTGAATAGCCCATTTGAGAGCACCGTAGCCAACAAGTGGCCTGCTTGCGCTGCACACCATTCAAAAGAGGTTGAGTAAGCGCACTGGGTCCATTACAACATCAGCAAGTAAGCATAATCAGCATTTGTTTCTGAACCTGCTTAAAAAAGCCGAGTTTTTGTGAAAAGATATCGTTTACTTAAAATGCGTACGGTCAAACTTCGTGCAGTTATTGTATTGTATCACATGTCATCCATGTCAACAGCGTCCTTCCCAGGCAGCATTGCTGTTTGATATAACTGCTATAGCCATCATTCTTTGCCCGTCCTTGAACCCACATCGTCGTAATAAAAATCAAGCAAGGTATATCATTGGACCAGTTTTTTTAATGAATTAACAACAATTTTATTATCTGGTTTGAATGACGGTTGCCATGGACTTAATAGTTACGCGCCCAACAAGTTTATTTCATCTTTTGTTTTCGTTTGCGGTGTTTTATATAAGCGATGCTAAAAGTCAACATAAGATGCTCCTCTTGCAAACCAGACAATCAATGATGAATATAGTGAAACGAAAATACACAGCGCGAGATCACCATGGCCATGAGCGTCTATACATACCACACAATCTATCAATCTTTACAACAGCCCAAAACAGGAGGCAAAGCATTGCATTTTGCGTTTTCCGAATTGGCAAAGATTTGTTAGCCTATAAAACAACATATGCAACTGCCAGCGGATAAGTTGATAAAAACGTTCAGAAATATTGCTCAGTCGAGTGTTGATTGTGAAATCAAATGCGCGTAAGCCAACTCTTATACTATAGCCGATAAAACTTTGACACAATCTAAACAAATAAAAATATCAGGCCTTGAAGTATATAACCTACCGCAGATAGACATTGTGTTTTGCCCGGGATATACATCTATTTTCTGTACATTTCAAAACTGAGTTGATTTGTTCTTTATCGGGTTCAAACAGTAAGCAATATAAGTTGAATATCACATCGTAATAAATGAGCAATTGTGCATGTTAATGATAATATCCGTATTAGTCTCACTATTGGTGTGTGCAGGTATGCAAAGGAGGAGAGATGTTCGGGGATTCTCTGTCGTTTGAGCCCATTAGCCTGGCAGTGATTGTACGACGTTAGTTGGAGAGGTCTCTGTAGTGGTAGAAAGTGGGTATGATGATATATAACCAGTTGCAGGCACCAAACGTCGATCTAAAAATGCTGCCCAAGTTGATATGCACCTTACTAAACAAAATAACATCGTGCTATTGAAATTCGCGTCCTACCAGGACTCTTCGGACGCTAGACGCAGCATTCTAGGAACAATGTAAGCATCACTAGGGACCAGTGTTTATTTCTATGACTTTACTAAGCCTCTGCTTACAATCAGCATTCTACCGTCAAAACTATTATGCAGTTAGTTGATTGTATTGATGGCAAGAGAGTGACCCGCATTCGTTTACTGCTGACATCATACAAGTCAGTTAAAAACAATAGTTGAACCTTTCCCTGAAGGAAGCGGTCTATTTCTGCGTCAAACACATCGGAGGTAAACAATCGATCCAGTACACACCCAACTTCATTTGACTTTTGTTTTGTGATTCATGTCTTATCTTTCTGCTCTACTACGTTGACACGTAATCTCCACATCGCCGCGTACAATTGCAGGGCAATACAAATCTTGACAGTAAAGGATTTCTTTTGTACTCAAAAGCTCTTTTTTCGTCACCGTATGTACAGCTACATACTGTTATTCCTGTTGGTCTGGATTTAAATGCGTCCATGTATTCACCCCGTCTGCAGGGAACCACCAAATGAATGATTGTACCCTCGTGCAAGTTTCACGAAAAGGGTAATACCGGCATTCTGGTTGTTTTTTTAAGCGAGCAATATTTTTCACTATGATTTCATTCGGTACGCAAAACGTCATGTATGGGATAGTACAGGTTTAAATGAGCCAAGTAAGACATATACTAATGCAGATGAACAAAATACATAAATGATCCGGGCATGTGAGTTTTTATTGTCTCGACATATGTGTTATGTGGAGCAGTAAATTGGCATAGTATTGTCGTATCGCAATCTGTGGTGTGGGATGTGCGACACGCGCTTGAGGATGTTGATGAAAGAACACGAACTTCAGGCGTAGAGTTTAGAATAAACTTAATTTTTATTGATTATTATGACTTAAGAATTTAAGATGGAACTTTGCCTAAAAGATGGAGAGAGAAGTGTCGAGCTCTGTGGCCCTGGTAGAACTCATTTTTAAAGGTTAAAACGATTCCCTCAACGACTAAGGCACGCTATCCCAATTCTCATGGGGCATGCAGTAGCCTGGTCAGAGGACTTGAGGATGGGCGTGGTTTTTAGATATGGGGCATGTATGAGGAGAGGTGGGGGGGGGGGGGGGGCCTGGCAGATGACTCGAAGTTCACTCGTGGGCATGACTGAGAGTGGCGCGTTATGATAATGGACAAGGTTGTGGCATAATGTACTAATGACACTCCCTCTCCCTTAAAGTGGATGAATATCCACACAACAAAATAGGGGATATATATATAGAGATATATATATATATATATATATATATATATATATATATATATATATATATATATATATATATATATATATATATATATATATATATAGATATCTATATATATATATATATATATATATATCTCTCTATATATATATATATATATATATATATATATATATATCTCTATATATATATATATATATATATATATATCTATATATATATATATATATATATATCATATATATACATAAACGTATCTATAACTAAATATATATGGATAACTAGATATATGTATATATATTATATATATATATTTTTTTATGATAAGGTATATGTAAATATGTATATATATATGTATATATTTATATATAAATATGTATATATATATCTCTATATATATATATATATTCTATATATATATATTTATATATATATATATATATATATATATATATATATGTTTGTGTGTGTGTGTGTGTGTGTGTGTGTGTGTGTGTGTGTGTGTGTGTGTGTGTGTGTGTGTGTGTGTGTGTGTGTGTGTATTACCATTGTGAGATTGTGTAGCAGAATGTTAATACATTTTCAAGCTGTTTAGGCGTTTAACCAACGGCAACTCATGCGGTTAAGTGTATAATAATATGCTCTTGCAACTAATACGACTTCAACTATATTGTAGCTTTCGTACTGTATTTCCATAAGCACATAGAACTTGATGTTTTACATCCGTTATTGCAGCCACAGTAATGAATGTGGAATGTCAAAAATACAACAAAGACTGCACACACAAAATTGGTCTTGCTCTCATAGATTTGGGTTAGCTAAATATATAATTGCTGCTAGAATTCAAACTACCACCATTATAAATTGCGCAATGAAGCAGCAGGTCCATTCGAGCATGAAATGAAATGCAATGGCCCAGACAAAGTTTTATACGTGCTGTTCTTCTCCATGATGAAATAGCGGTTTTTCAGCGCAATACTCGGTAAGTATTGTGCAATCTGAGATTAACACGATTTAGGGCACCTCATGACACTGTTGTTTTTGCTGTATACATCAATTGACTAAGTAATACCCTAAGGATAACGCAAGCACTAATTTCAGAACCCCGGAAGAAACCGTTGAATGTTCGACCACTTTCATGGCAACTAACAGCTAGTACTTATGTCTGCCAATTACCATACCATGCTTCATCGGTTCATGCATTTTGCTTGTCAATAAAAGCAGCAGCTATTTACGTAAAAACGGATACTTGGCGCTGCTTTCGTTGGATTTAATAATGTCTGATCGCCACAATTATAGAAAGTCAACGGTAAGTCGGGATGATTGCACAAATGCATAAGTTGTAATAAGAAGAAATCCGATAGGTAATCCATCTTGTACATAACATGTATAGTTGTTGATGCAAGCCAAAGTGATTCATCTTTTTTATTTCCTTGTGCCACCATTTTGCAAAGTATGTACCCAAATCATCTAGAGACTTAACCGAGCAGAAATACTGCTATTCTAACCAACAGTTGGTTGCCTAGATATTAGTTCTATTACTGTCATTGCCGAGAGAGACAGCTATTGTGTTTCTTCTCGAGGGTTATAGCCCAGCTATTAAGACTAACATAATATATGGTCCTGTTATGTGAGACAGTACCTTAATGTTCAACGACATAATTGCTTTCGCTTTAGCTTATTGCGTGTATAGCTTCAGCGCTTAATGCTACTTTCTGAGAGTCTAAAGAGTTCAACATTTATGTAATAAGAATAACAGAATCGTAGATTCATGGCAATTAAAATATTATTTCCTCATAACTACAGCTAATTTGTTCCGCTGGCAAGTGGGACGACATCAGCCTTGGGGTTCTTCATGTTTTTAGCGCTCTTATCTCAATCAGTAGCTAACCCAACAACATAACAAGCAGCAGGTTTATTGCCCACCCGCATATAATTCTACAAGTGCTAAGCTTCGAAACATGTCTACGTGGGCTTTGCAAACGTACGCCCTGGATAAGCGAGTTTATGTTGCTTCTTCAGGCTGCGGGCCAAAGCAGCAAGTGATTTACGTGCACCAGCACCTTCTCCCCTCTTTATCTGACGGTAGCTAGATACATCATCAAGAATCAGCTGCAATTCTTCATCTGAGATCTTGCCGTCGGTAGGAACGGTAGATATAAGCTGGTGATTGTTATCAACTTGCTACGTTAGCATGACTCGTCGTACTCCATGGCATTGATTGAATACCACAAGCAACAGCCGCTAGCTTAAGCCCAATGACCATAGGCGGTGGTGACACGATTGTTGGGAAAATTACTAAGCTAGCCAATACAAGAACCATTAATACCGTCTTTATTTAGTTGCAAATAGCAGGCCGATAAGCGGCTCTATGACTTAAAGCGGGCCAGTTGTTTCGGGATAACCGTATTGTAGGCTCCTTGGCCGCACAATAAATGACCAAGACCTGGCCTTTAGCGTCCGCCACAAGCAGCAGAGCGTCTCGGTCCTCGACGAAAAGTACAACTCTCCAGGCAAAAGCGAACTCGTGTGAAGACGCCCTGTGTATGGAGTGATCCCGGCAAGGAAGGGCCGAGCATATGTACGCCAGCTACATGCGTATAACAAGCACGCAAAACTTCTATTGAACACAGATCAACCTACTGCACATGCCTATATTCAGAAAGCAAGCAGATGATGAATATAGGCACGCAAACAGAAAAATTCTCAATCGCGACTACTCTTATCCCCGGTGTAGCAGCTGTTGCCCTGTACCTTGGAATAAAGACTACTTAAAATGCCGGATATTGGGGTTTCGACTTTAATTGCAGAGCATACTGTACTGCGAGCGGCTCCCTCCGCACCCCAAGTAGAGCCTCATTGGCTTGCATGTGTAGACTGGGTTTAGAAGAGGTTCGGAAGGTCCCGAGTCAAAGTCGCAGAGACTGATTCTGGACGGTGTCCAATTTCTTTTAAATATGAGGGACGGACTGATCCGTAAATAAACAAACCACAGTCCAACTTGGACCTCACAAGAAACCGGTAACGTTGTAAAATAACATTCTTATCTGCTCTCTAATTCATACTTGAGACTATATTGATTACGTGGAGGGCTTTAAAACCCTTTTACGAAGGTACGAAATGTGCGCTTTAGAACTCAGTTGTTTTAATACAAATCGGACCAAGCCACTTTGTTTCTTCAACCACAGGGATAACATTTCCATCATGAGATAAAGTGGGGTAAAGATGCCGACCCTTCAGTTACAAAAATGCATGCAAACAGTTTGGGTTTTGGGAAAATGAAAACCGTAAAATCATCCACATTTATTGATCATTCCACGCCCTTTTTTGATGGCGGTGAAAATACTAGTAATTCTTATGTCAAAAAGAGACACTGACACAATGCTTCCTTGTGGGACCCCATCTTGTGCTAACCAGAGAGATTGTGGCAGCACGAACCCTGAAAACCGGATGCGAACAAACAAATTCCTTTATAAAAATTTGGGTACTTTCTTTTTATCCATTGCCAGCCAGATCATTTAAGATGCCATGCTTCCATGTTGTGTCATATTTCTTTCTCCAGATCGAAGAAAAGCGACGCCAATGTTTCCCACCTCACATAGCTATCACTCACATAATTAAACAGACGGATAAAATGGACTGTTGTGCTTCGACTGTAGCGAAAATCAATTTAGTATGTAGGAATGTGATTGTTTCTTCCCAGACACCATTCCAGGCGGATATTAATCGTTCCATGATTTTGTAGATGCAGTTCGCTAGGCGATGGGACGATACTCCGTCGGGTTGGATTATTCCTTCTCAGGTTTGGGGATCGGAATAACAACAGCCTCCCTTCAACTATCTGGGAATACTCCAGATTTCCAGATTCCATTATAAATGGTTTGGAGGACTAAAGGAGATTTCTTGGAAAGATACTTCACAAATTGGTAATGTATATCTTCAGGCACATTTGCTGTGTCATTTGATTTATTTAAAGAATCTTGTATATCTTCGAGTGAACATAAAGAGTTACAGAGTTTTGTATAATTTCTCTTGAAATTGGAATTATTCTTGAAGGCATCGCCTAGTGTACTGGCGATGTCTCGAACGAGGAAGCTTTTTGTCCATCACATTTTACAAGATGGGAGAGATTGCTGCTGCTTTCCTTTCCCTTTATTCTACGAATCATGTCCAGTGCCTTCTTTGTTGAGGTTTTGTGTTTAGATTGGACGCTTGGACCAGATTTTTGTATTTGGGTTTTATTTGTGATCTGTTGGCTCTGATTGTGTTGTTGTTGAATATATGGTTATTGTTGTTAGATTGTTTGTGTTGCGATTGTTGATTTATTAATTATTAAAGGATCAACAAATGGACACTTTCTGTGTGCACTGCTGGTCTCTGGCCATGTGTAGTCCGTCTAGGCAGATATTGACTTGATGGGCTTTGGTGGAGCTTGATCCTTGACCAGTTTTCGTGTTTTGGGGAAAAGAAATATTCATAGTGTGTCACAACTTTTGAATGTTTTTGTGAGTGTGCCACATGGGGCATCTGCATGAGTATGCTGGATGACTGCCCCCACAATTAACACAGCATACATTTTTTGAACATCCCGAATGTTTGTGATCCTCTTCTCTATAGCGTGCACAAATGGATTTGCAATGTATTTGTAATGTATAAGTCCACAGGAACATTAATGTATCCAATTTTTGGTAGCGTGGAGGTGTTGAACGTTCGAATAAACGTCTCTGTGTTATCCTTGGTAGTCATAAAGCGACACCTCCGAAAACATCTGCGATTACAGTACCTCATGAATTTCACTGTCCTCTTCAAATCCGGACAGCGTATCACTTCCTTCTTGTAGTTGAGTGCCATATGAGGTTAAACTTGAATGGCAATGCCAGAGAGCATTGATGCTTAAAACAAATAGCTGGAATGAACATTTTTAAATACTTTTAAAAATTTCCCGAGTATATTCTACTGATATTTTGAGCTTCACCAGCCAGACCTGTTAAATCAATTGCCAACGGCAAACAGGGATAAATTGGAGATTTGTTGGGCATCATCGTAACTTTAAATTACAATGACTCAAGGCCAACTAGCGACGGTATCCACATCTTAATCCGTATCCGGTCCTTGTCGTGTAAATTGTCTTTTAGGAGTGGCCATAGCTGAATATTGAATGTTTCATTATTAATGCTCCCAACCCACAATAGAGCCCACCAATGGGACATAAAAATGCACAGCTAAACCAGCAAAAACAATGTCAGAGATGCATTAATAACATACTCGAGTTTGGAAGAGTTGCACTAGATTGACCTAATTAGGCAGTCTAGCATAGATGGAAAGAAGAGGGAAAGTACAACGAACAAAAATGAATATGAATAAGAAACTGTAGAAAAAATTAAGTAATACAAATAATCATCTTAGGGCCAGTCACCACCAACCGATTAACTAGATCAGGCCATTCCAGCCTCTCGTTTAGGTGATATGCAGGCTAACGTGGATCCCATCTTCCACCGACACGACTCACAACCCACGGCCAACAGGTTACCCCCTATTAGTCGCCTCTTACGACATGCAAGAGGATACAGTAGGCTTATTCTACCTTCGCACTCACAGGGGGAGGCGTGCATTGGAAACAGACTGACTGCAAGAAAGCTGTTAACCTAATACTAGCCGTGCCAGACACTGCTGCTGTCCATGCTGCCCCTGTGCCAGCATCCTGTGATTACCCGACCCGAACAGGCTGGCTGCGGCCATATTCGGTGGTCAGGGCAGTTATCTATCTCCTGTTACCTTTCATGTGGATTTTCGCTGCACCATGACCGCACCAACTGCTGATGGCGAAACGCTCGTCAATGTACCATGGCACAATGCGGATCTTGGTATGCATTTAGAATACGCCAAGCTCGGAAAGATGGCTATGGGAGGGGCGCTCAAGATTCTAACGATATGTTACCAAACGCACAAGTGGCGCGCATATACACGCCATGCCGCCACAATCGAGTAGTTTTCACCAAACCGCCAAAGATGTGTCGAGAGCACTTTCCATGATATCAATGATGACACCCGTGAGTACTCCCTGTTCAAATAAGTTCAAGCCTAGTCTGTGTTTCATCCCTTTTATTGGACAGTAGTTCAGGTAGTATGGTGAGAGCCCTGACTTTTATGCTGGTCTTTTGGGGGCTCCTGCTGTTATGGTGCAACTGAAATACTTATCCCTGACAATACCGATGGAAGCGCTATCAGCAGGTTATATTCAATCTGTCATCAATTGCTAAATGGCTCATGTTATTTAACACAAAGGGTAATGACTAACTCGAGGACGCCAATCGATGAATGACGTTATCCATTTAGGGGAGGAATAAGCTCTGGTGCGTGGAATGGTGCGATAAAATAGCTTGAGGGTGACCAACCGGTCGTGTGCCATGCACCATCACCACGCAAGTATTGACAAACGAAATACACTTGCTTGTGGCCACATTGACTGCTACCTTTGCAGCTCTTTGTGTCTTGATTTGACGAGAAATATGTCTTGTTTATGCTTCGTGCGATTGTTTTATGGTTGTCAGAATGTCCAGGCACTATATCAAATAACGCCAATACACTGATGGTAGCATTAATGTACGGTTGTATTACACAAATCGGTTGCCTCGTGGTCAGCAACAATTTGATTTGTTTAAAAATATGAAAAAAATGAATGAAATTACAAAAAGGTTATGCACCCATTAACTCACTCTACTGAGTATTAGCAGTACATGAGACTTGCTGCTCACCCCTCCAGCTATTTGCAAATCTACAAGCATAAACGTATGAATAGGTAGTCATGCAGTTTAATGTTTTAGTACCAGCACTGTATGCAGCGTTGCAAAAATCATCTTGCAGTTTTAAAGGATCGTGTCTATGGCTGCTTTTCAGTGTAATTCTAGTAGATATCATCAATGAGCCACCCCAAAGTAATGACAAATCACATTATTACTCAGCTTGCTAGTGCTATATTCTAGGCGCTGAACGATAGGCAATTAACAGTAGGTGCAATACGCCACTTATACAACAGTCTGCATTATTGTGACAGGGACTGTTGTGATAAACACTTGATATATGCAGTGTCACAATGGCCTTACATATACGACTTCAGGGGTAGAGAGTTGGTATATGATGGTCATATACTGATAAACAAATTGATATGATGTCTGATATCGTAACAACAAAAGATAGATCATAAAATTCGTGCATCATGGTATGCATATGGCAGGTTGGATCTATGAAAGATATTTCAAAATGTTCGCGCTGTTCTCTTGAATTGCTAAAACATGCTCGTTGAAAATACACTTTCCTCTTTACACTTGCAAGGATGCATACCTAATCTCAATTGATTATCCACTGTAATAAGCAGTAGCAGATTGCTAATGGATTTTATTATCGCAGACTTGTAAGCAATGCAGATTGCACGTGATATGGAAACGTTTGCAGGCTGTGAAAAATACCGCCCAAAATGTTGCGTCAAGCATCCGTAGGTATCGTTGAATAATGACACATCATAGTGGTAGTCTTTTAAAGACATCTGCAGCCGGTCGGTAAGTAATAAAGCATCTCGTCTAATATAAGCGGCCTGTTGAATAAAGAATTATCTCATTTTTTACTGCTAACTTATTGCAATGTAATGTAGTAATGGCTGAAGTAATGAATGAATATTCATGACTATCTATGCAGTTTATATTACAAAAGACAATGCAAGAAATATACTGTAATGATAAGCCTTGTTTGAACAAGAAGGGACAGGCATGTTCGTTGTTACAAGCATCACAGATATACATGTATAAAAAAAGGAATTTAGCCAAGACTTCGTATTGTCAGTGTGTAGGTATAGCTGTAAAGAACCATGCTCATGCGTCAAAAGTAGCATAATGCAGCGGTATCAGCTTCGGTGGTTGTTTTGAGGTGTAGGGGCAGATTGCCTGATGAAACTTATTTGCTAAGATGTTTTTGGCAAAGTCTGGTATTCATGAAATGAGATATTTTGTTTTGCTTTTGTCTAATTATAAATCTGGTGTGTAATGACATGGGTGAATACGTGTTTGATTGACACTCAGCTATCATAGTTACGTTAAGGCCTCTATAAACAAAACTACGCTCTATACACAGATATCGATATTCCGATATAAGAGGTGGGCTGCGATGTTATGCACATCAACGGCCACGTGATATTCGGAATAGCTGGTGCGATAACAGCACCACAACGGAATGACTCAATTATTTGCGTTTGGGTCGTTCTATTCTCGAATGAAATGTATCATTGCCTATAGCATACCCAAGCCTGGCAAAGTTGGATATGCTACAGCCAAAGTTGCTTCCTTTGTAAAAAATACAATAGCAAATACCAGGAAATACCACAAAAGGATGTAATTTTTCTGCTATAATGGCAAAAAAGAAGAGATACCTGGTGTGCAAATACAATCAAATGTTTGAATTATTTTCAAAGTACATCCAATGGCCCGCACTCGACGTCAATTATTCGTATTTACGTACTTGCATTTTGAAAGTATAATGAATAACATTTGATTAAATAACGGCATATTATCAAGCGCGTACGAAATGATATAAAACAGTAGTTTTATGTAGAGGAGCAAGTACATTAGTTATGCAATTCAATTGTTTTGTTGAGCACATAATTTCGTCCTTGTGGTGTTTGTCCGGTTGTTACCAATCCTTCACACCATAACGATAGCAAACGGCTTGATATGTTCCAATCAATCGTATAAAAGCGCTCGGTTTATGACAAGAACCAGTGAATTTAACGTCGCTTAAACAAGTAAATATATGCGCTTATGTTTACTGTTGATGTTACCGCACTCTTGATTCTCTTTCTGTATATATATATATATATATATATATATATATATATATATATATATATATATATATATATATATATATATATATATATATATATATATATATATATATATATATATATATATATATATATATATATATATATATATATATATATATATATATATATATATATATATATATATATATATATATATTTATATATCACTGTCATCCTGACTAAATTTACTGTCTCGACGTCAAAACAAATAATTTTTTTCGTAATTTGCCATTGTTTGGAAGAAGGTATTAGCAAACATCGGCTGTATAAATAGTCATGCAGCTTATGTTTCCTATAACGCCCACAGTTTACCCAGGCATACAACTAAGAGACTAGCACATGCTGTTCGTAATTATGATAGTATGATTAAATAAGTAGTAATCCAGAGATCATGCAAGGGCACATTCTAATCAACATGATAAATAAATACATATGTTCATCCCGGTGCGTCGGTCCGCATAGTGCATAAGCCGTACATTATTTATACATACCTTTAGCAAAACCTTAATACACGTTCATACTGCGCAGCCAAAACAGGACATGCAAATCGCATCGAGCAGCTGCTGCCGATGTGCCCAATCCGGTTCAATTCACAAAATTTGTCTGAAACGCAGTTAACAATCATTACGTAGCTGTGATGCGCAAAATGTGTTTTGTTCTTTGCTATAATCATAATAGAAGCCACATACAGCCATAAAATAGCAAAGAACAGCAAAGTGTTAAGCCTTTTATCGAACTCACTCTATCTGTACAATCATCGCTTAAAATTTATGTTATATGCTTGCTACTTAAATATAAAAGGTACACTGTTGGGTCTTTAGTGCACTATATGCACATATCTATCGCCAATCCACAGCATACATAGGCCATCAGCAATTCACCTCAGTTGTCACGTATGGAACGAAGTGTTTGTAAATTGCCATGATGACGACTGATCGACGCCGTCTTTTCTTGGCGGTGGAATATGATTTGCAGGTGATCAGAAACCCTGCCGTGAACAGATTAGGTTTGCAACGCCGCTTAATATAATTTTTGTCGCCGGAGTTATATGTATATATATATATATATATATACTTATATATATATATATATATATATATATATATATATATATATTTATATATACACGTATGTATAATTATATTTATTAATGTATGTATATGCATAAACATATATGTTTATTTATATATATACATATTAATACAAATATATGCAAATGAATATGCACGTATGCACATATATATATAACAATATATAGATATATATTTTATATATATATATATATATATATATATATATATATATAAATATATGCATGCGTCTGTGTATGTGTGCGTGTGTGTGTGCGCGCGCGCGCGTGTGTGTGTGTGTGTTTGTGTGTGTGTGTGTGTGTGTGTGTGTATGTGTGTTTGTGTGTGTGTGTGTGTGTGTGTGTGTGTGTGTGTGTGTGTGTGTGTGTGTGTGTGTGTGTGTGTGTGTGTGTGTGTGTGTGTGTGTGTGTGTGTGTGTGTGTGTGTGTGTGTGTGTGTGTTTGCAGACACCAGCATCACTATTCTGCAAGCTATTATTTAGAAGATTTCGTCACGGGTCAATATCGATAATAACGGCATTTATACCATTCAAATACATGTAGCTTGATCTTTGAACGACGATTTGTTGCGTTCTGTTCGACAAAACGAGAATATGTAAATGAGGTGTATTGATGATGGTAATGCAGTTGGCAGCGACATATTATATGTAGATGATATATCCGCAAATATGTAAGCATTACAGACGACCAGCGAACTGGAAGCACGGATCATACGTGATAATGATCGGATGATCCAATATCTTACAAGTACTCTATCCATAAGCTATGCGCTGGCTATGTCGGACTTTATCTCGTCGAGGTTCGTTACCCTTATTCAAACCTGTAAAATGAAAACCAACTTCTTATTTATCGATGCACGATGTAGCAAACACGACCGGAATGTTGCTAACGGGGTTGGAATGGCCTTCGCAAACGCATACTGCTATTGAAACTACAAAACCGGGAACGGCCCGGCTAGTGCGAGCTAAAAGCGACATGGTGAGCGCTGATAAGAGGCTTCCAGAGTAATGAAATATACATCGGCTACTGCTACGTAATTCAGTCTCTGGTAGTATCGGTTAGATATTCTGTAGGCTTGATCTTGCGGTTGCGCGATATCAATATTTTCACCAAGCACCCATATAGTGATAAAACATTTCCTAGGGAATTTCACATACATTTGTCATATTGGCTACTGTAACACAAACCGATAACAATCCCACGATGCCTGAAATCTGTAGGGTGCTCAGAGCAATTATGAAGCGAATTTGTATTTGCCTGTTCCATATTTTATAGTTTGCACATGCAAATATATATGCATGCATGCATGCATGGGTACTTGTGCAGATACGAACTGATAAACCGAACCGAGAACAATCCCACGATGCCTGAAATGTAGAGGTAGCTCAGACCAAGGTTTAATTTGCCTGTTCGATATGGGACATGTATTACGTATATTGCACGTGCTGCGTCCATGTAACTGCACCTGCTTGGATAAGGTACTGATATGATATTTATGACCATGTCGGAATAAAATTACGTTCCGGGCACTATTGAGATTAAAAGATGGCTAATTGTGACGTGTGTGACGTATGCAGGTTACCAATTTGCACCATTCCATATATCTACATACTTCCATAGACCATTATATGCACTTAATCGACTACTGGTGCAGTGATTTGGTTCTGTTTTCATAGTAGTCAGGAAGCCTATTTGTATTGTTCGATGACCACAGTAGGTCATATCGAGTCCGTTACAACGGATGAATGCAACTTACATTATGACGTCGTAAAAATTCCCTTAGTTCAACTTAAGATTATTCATAATAATTATTTGATAAGTCAGGCGATATTCCTTTGATTATGAACTCGATAATGAACACTGCGGCATCATGTAAAGTTACTGATGAGAGCCAATGGGCCGTCATGGTATTTAATAATTATGTTATAGCCACATCTATATTTTGCTAATAGGATCAAATCTGACAAGTATCGTCACCATAGCCCTTGAATAAACCATCAATTGACAATATGTGACATATGATACAATGCTACCACCTCAATAGTATGTTTGATGTCCGATGTATGTATCACTTAGTGATACCGGCTGCAAGGATCATGTAACCTATAATCTCTCTTCTGCCTCTTAAGCTTAAACAGCTCGGTTGTCATCTCTAGTCATTAGGTAGAATATCATTGGGCATCAAATCAGAGTTTTCCAGATACCACAACTGGGGACATCCTACTCCACCGGTTAAAGGAGTATATTGATGCATATTTCAATCATGTCAAGTAGAACTGGCTTTGGCGAGCACAATTTGCGGTGCTAGATTGTTGCAAGCACTGTATATTTCCAAGCACATTTCTGATTGAATGGGATATGAACACTGTCGTTGCATTATCAAGCCGTGTCCCAGAATATCGAACGACATAGTGTACCCATACGATAAAGTGTGATGCTTGAAAATCATCATATGTGGGACTTCATTGCTGTATACCTCTAAATTTGTTCGATACTAGTTTCCACTTACTACCAGAGTTAACCCTAACTTATGGAAGCAGCATTGATAGCTTCTCACATTGTGTGACATCGATCGTCCGAAGCGGAAAACATGGGCCACATGCGGAATATATGACAGACGCGACCGACACTGAAGCAACCTTTACAGGAACATATATAACAGCCTTCGCCCTGCCTATTAAGTGCGATGCGTGTACTATAACCGTCCTCCTTGCAACTGCGCTCATCAAATGCATAACATCCTCGATATCACATGGTATCCATAATATCAAGCCAGACGTAAGGTGTCGGTTTGCTTGTGCCTTGCTCGGCAAATGGATTCCCTGCGCCATTAATATGACCAAACATATAAGTAATACACACATGCTAGCCAAGAATACTTGCATGTTTTGAAGCTGCTGAATTAGTCGGTGAATTAACACAAGGAGTTTATGGCATTCGTGTCAACAAACAGTGCGCCATTTATATCACCAGTGTTATTTAGAAGGCCACCAAACAGCTGCGAGTCTGAACATATTCTTCATTCAGAAAACTTCAAAAGCAGTATTCAAATATCAATAGCAGCACCCTTTATGGTGACTAGATCGGAAGTGATGGGTACGGAAACCGTTGTATTGCAGGAACGATGATTATTAATGGGTGTCGGCTAATGTGATGCATAATGCATTGTCTTTAGCAATCATTTATACGATACATCAGGAGGGGGCTTCATGCAGGTAAACGTCTGGGTGTGTCATTATTGATTATTTTGGTACTGGTGTAAGCATTTATATTTATTGTGCTGTCTATTCGCGGATAACTAAACCATTGACGGTAGTTTGCAGCACATTTTAAACGATACTCCCTGCTGAGTATTTAAGTCTTCGAAGTCGTCCTCGTAGTGGCCAAAGCGACCGCAATGCCATCCTTAAAATCGTATGTCCTGTACTGTAAAATGGAATGCTACGAGCGTAGTCGAGAACCATTTCAATCGGGCCCAGCGGAGATAATAACCATAAAAGTTTGAAAATAGAAATATGCAATTCTTTTCTGAAACATATGATAGTCATTGCGATGAATTCGGCTCCAATATCTTTCGGGACCTTGGATGATGTATTTAATCGTATGAGGCACGAATCTGGGAGCAGATGGTAGCTGAGGGTATGATTAACTAGCCGAATGGCATGCAATCAATAATGTAAAACCCTTGTTAGCAGAGGATGTGAATATTTATTGCTATGTTAGATCAAACAGCCTCTAACTACACATTAGTACAGCATCATTTCAGCGTATTGTATTGTAAAACATTTGACCTCAGGAAATTAGACTGAAACTGAGGGAGATCGAGATAGTGAAGGCACATTCAACATAGAAACGTGTGTGTTATTAGTCAAATTTACCAGGATCAGCGTTTTTAAATTCGTATGTATTTATTTTTGTAATAATATACGGTACAAAGGCTTGGCAAAATAATTATTTTAGCAATGAAATTGCTCTTTTGACCGTTGATATTGCGTTCGATCTGCCGCATTATACGCCAGGGGTTCTACTGCGCTTGCCGAAAGCGGTCATAAATGTATAATAACACTCATACTTCACTCTCGATCCACTCGCCAATATTTTGCAGTTGTGGTCAAAAGAACAAAAGTCAAGCGTGATGGATATACGCTATGTTTCAAGGATAAAGTATCCTGCATGGTATAATAAAGGTAGATAGCTCTTCACAATAGCCGCAGTGGGCTACATCATTTTGTGATGTCCACCATGAAAATTTACAACCAATTATCATAGGTGTTTAGCCAACGTAATTGTTTTGAAGCCTTTGATAAGGAAATACAACAGTGCCCTTAAACACCAGTGCAGTCTAAAATGCAAACAACAATGCCTTGAAGACAGGGGCCGACATTCGACATCTTGACTGAGAGCCTTAAGGGACTCATAGCTATTTCATGTACCAAAGCGCATTATATGAAACATGATTATGCATTGACCGAGAAACAAATTTGACAATAATACTTATCATACTGTGGTTTGATACCATTAATGAATTATTGGCAGGGACGGCCGGTAATATGTTAGCCATGATTATTCACCACCGCCCTCAGACGCGGTTGGTTGGGTCATTGTAATTAAACTTTCGTCGAAACTACTCGGGCAAAGTACCTCCCTAATGGTAATAGTATGGCATGAGTAAAATTATTCGATGTACAACAGATGATGAAGTATTGGTTTATGCGCATACGAGATGACGTTCCTGCCCATGTGAACAATGAAAATAATGCCGCACAACGATGATAAAGAGCATAATGTTCCGTAGCTTTATTCGATAGGTTGTTACGCTTCGGCATCATACCTATTTGCTCCTGATCAAACCATATCCATCATTCAGATAACTGCGCATACCACATTGAGGTACGTCTCGGGCAGTTTCTGTATCAGTTTTTATGGTCCAAGTAGCTCTGATCCATCCTTGATACCTTTTGTGCTGACATTTAGAGGATGCTATTACCATTGTTGTCATAAGTTGTTAATGGCTTGCTAACCACATTCTTTTCTCAATTCATTTTTTTCCTTTATGCAATATGATTTTTGGAGAATGATGGCAAATAACGCGTTTTATTGATATTTCATTCTGCAACATGTTCCACTCCCAGGAACTCAGAGGAATCACCACTACCCAATTTATGACCGTGATGTAGCAACAAAGGGCTCAATGAATGCCATGTGACATATTAAGGGAGAGTATATGATGACCTTGTGGCTATTATTTATAAAATAAATAGACATTAGTTTGAGCGCACGCTCTAAGAAAGCAACACAACATTTGCAAGTTATCATAGCTCGCACGTTTGTGAATAGATATTTGTAAATGCGTGATTGTTGCAAGAACATTAAGCAATTAGCTGCATATGATTTACTCTTTACAGATTGTCTACAATTTGCAATTGCGAAAGACGAAACATACGACCGAAGAAATAGTGAACAGGATTGCAGAAGCAAATACCCGACGGAGGCACGTAAATATCGGCGAATCATTAGATGTAAAATCATTGGCAATGATAGCTTGATTGACGAAGAGCGAGGAAAGTTTCCCCATTTCCGCATGCTTTGGTTTTGCTGTAGTTCGTTAAAAACAATGTTTAAATGTTATTAAGCATTGTACAAAGTAGCGACAAACTCGCATCAAACCTCGCACTTCTGCACGTTTTATTTACCTATGCGTCCATGGATGCGTGGCACTTTCAACTGTGCGATTGGAATCACGAAATCAATATCCACGAATACTTGAAAGTATCTAGGTTTCAGGCTGAGCAAATAATTGGATGAAATTGAAGCGGTTTTGTACGGTTTGATTATCCTTAATCGTTTAGCTGACAATATAAAACTTAACATCCGTCGGTGATACAATGAGACTGTTTGACTGTTATTCTAGACAGTCTCAGACAAGCAGGAACACCCGCTTCCTCTTAATTACATAGAGCAAATAGCATGTATCCTCCTTGCTCGACCAGTATTTGCACATGTCATATTGGTCCGCGTTTATTAGGGTAACAAATAGTCGTCCGGGTCCGGTGTACAGGCATCACATGTTGAATGGATATTGTCTTCTTCACTTTCGTTTGTACATTCAAAGTATTATATGACGCATTATTAAATATTCACAAAGCTAATAATGGGAGATTTGGCCAAATACCTGTATTGTTCACACTTATGTGCATGCGGAATTATCACGCTGTCTGGCTTCATGGTGAAAACTCCAAGGAGTCGATTAATAGAGAGCAAGGCAATGTTGAAAGTCCGTATTCACAGTTACTGGAGGAACTTCACCACATTCCGAAGACTGATGCCAACAGTTCTCTCTAATCCCATTCATCATAATACGCTTCATCCCCTGACTCAATATGTCATGGTGTCACCTAATTTCTTGGGGCCTACCCACTTTAGGCGACTGCCGTTTAACCATGCCCTTTGATCACACACATGTACGAAATGTACGCTTGCATAAACACGACTTTACGAGTAATCTCATACACCTAAAGGTTAGATCATTCGTAATGCATGGCCACAACATGCACACGATGCGTCGCACAACATAGGGTGCTCATCATGTACCGTATGGTAGTGCCATATCCAATTCTCCATTAATCTACATAGCCAAAAAGTGAAAACCTTCCATTACAATCGGATATAAGACGGATATGTGAGGTCAAAATAAGTCTTATGATCATAAGATACGCCGACATAGCTGATAAAGGTAAATGTGTTCATGATAATTACTCCATGTACCATGATGTGTATATATTACTGACCATTAAGCTATTGTGATCCTTGCAATGCCAAAGTAGCGTAATCCGTATCCACCAATTACCTCACCCCAATCACAACCAGTATAAATCATGCTTTTGGCATATTTCTGCTAGCAATCACTAGACTACCAAACGAGTTTTTATCATGTTATTGGTTGGATATTGTGTGGAGTGCTTTTTCATTAATATCTACATTGCTGTAATCAGAACGACCGAACGCGACATATTTCCGCGCTAAAACTATGATAAACTAAATGTCGCAGTAGTTCCGCCTTTCAAGTCCATTAAGCGTATTCATGATAAATTGTTTTCAGCGTAAGTTTCCAGTAGACTAAGTGATATCAGTCGCTCGTTATTCTCCGTGTATTATGCCGCGGTATACAAAGATATGAATAGCGTAAGAAATAGGAGTAGCATTTGTAATTCGTAAACAAAAATTGATAAGTCAATCATAGCAGTTATTGAAGGAAAACAATATCTGACTGCGGATACATTGCATGCATATCATAATTAGTACCATAACGCTTCCAACGCCAACAACGATATGATTTAGAAAGACCCCTTACTAACCAACTCCCTCATACCCCCATCCCACTTCCCAGACGTGCTGTTATACCACTATTTTGAATTGTTTTTGCTCGTAATGAAGACTTCTGATGTGGACAAGTTTTGGTCTAAATACCTTGCTTAGCAGGGAACGCATTCCCGCAACGTTCGAAGCATGCGCATATTCAAATACTGTACAACGATTAAGCAAGCATAAAGCATTGAGCATTCCCTGTGCTACTGACGCCGCTTTAATATGTCTTGTTCTTATCTATGTAAAATATATATCACAAATAATTTGCTCATAGCCTCTATTGTGTATTTGACCTCATACCAAAACGGGGTGCAACGATAAGGCCCTCGTTATGTTAAGGGACGCTGATGCCTGAAAGGCATATGTTAATCCCCTTGTCCCTATTATATATAGTGATAATACCATACAAAAACATGGGATGGTAAATGTTTACCAAAGTGGAGAAAGAAGAAGATACTTCTAAAAATGACACTTGGGCGAGAAGTGACATAAGAGCAGTATCTCTTAGTTGGTAAGGGATCACTCATAAGCAAACATGCGCGTAGTAACTTACGCATTGCAGCGTTTTGATAAGGAAGGGGATAAGTTGAAAGAGATTGGAAGGCGGATTGCACGATAGTCCGAAGTAATATGTCTCAAGATGGCTCAAAGCATACAACAACCCACCATAGGCTCAACCATTGCAGATTTCCTACCTCACCCCAATCAAATTCACGTAACTTCTACCTGAGCAGGCAACACAGTATTTGTGCCTGTTTCTGTCGGTATATACATACCTTATTTTTGGCGAGCCCTGCAAATGTATCCAAGTATTCGAGCAAGGTAGATATATAATGTGTGCAGTTATCGCGAAAGCAGCCAGGTGGGCAATGCTGTGTTTATATTTGCACCACCGGTGATCAAAATATCTCATGCAACACTAATCAGTTGTTTCTATGATTATATACGAGTTCAGTGATATCGGCCTCTATCAACCATGAAGATTCAGAATATTACTTTGATAAAATCAACAGAATCCATATCAGCAAAGTGGACACAATTGTTCTTATCAGAAGGACAATTGTAATTGATGTACTAGCCAATTTTTGCTGGATATATGGAGCTGGATATATTCCGCTAGAAGGATATAAAGAGATTTAACACAACGTTACAGTTGTTACAAAAAGATACGACTAGTTGATCGGAGTTTACAAGGGCCTGATTAGTCTATATATTTATTGTTGATAAAATCCCTAGTCCCATCAAATTCTTCCTTATAGCCTACTTGCATCAAGTTACTGTTAATTGTCTTAAATCACAAAAAGGTAGGTCCAAGGAAAAACCATTTCTCTTGTGTTGTCATTGAATTATCGATCCCTTAATAAAATGAGTGGCTAATCCCCAGTCACTTGAAACTGTTCCTGTTGGGTTCAATCAGTAATACAAGCTGGATCTGCGTTGATTATTCGAGAATGACATTTGGGTTAACTGCTAATCTATTGCCTCCTTGTTGAAAAGCGATCAGAGCGTATAATAATGACGTAGAACGAAGCAATGATGTGAATGTACAGGCCGATTATCGGCTTGAAATACACTTCAACTAGTAACCGTCATATATAACTTATACTGCCGTCTTTAACACCTTTGCTTATGATATCATTAAGTGCCGTAGAGTTGTCTTACATTTCGTACCTTCACATGGATTGGATAGCAATTGTGCAAGGTCACGTGGTCTGGTATTGCATCATGTCTTGGCCTATTCCAGCCATTGTTTGGGCGTAATCATGGGGCAGCATGCTTGCAGCATTCAGCAAGTGGCCACTGAAACACAGCCATTGAAAACGTCGGGGCACCCGGTATATCCTTTTCAATACTTAATAGGCCAATAATTGGTTGGTTGTCATGGCGACATGTTCGTCCATAATATAGGAGGTAATTATGAGTCAGGGTACCAAGCCCATGAAGGATGGAATCTTGAACAAGCAATATACTGTGTAGCCAAAAAGACGCGCGTAACCGGAGAGTGAATTATATCGGGTTGTAATAAAAGCATTAATGCCGCAGCTAAATCCGTATAATGAGTGCCATACATCCATTTTTCATGTATAATGTAGTTCAGGGGGAGGGATAGGGAGTGGGGGGGGGAGTGTTTATGCTTATGCGCGTATTGCATTTGTATAAGTTCTTTTAAAATGACTGACTGTTGAAGGTTATCAACATTTCCTGTAACAACGTCGCAATAGGCTGTAAGTCTTACTGATGATGTCACAATTACCGTATCGAAGAGCAGTTGTTACGAAATGCATCGCGGATAGTCATTATAGGAACGTGTACTAGACGAGCTGCATGCACGACATCTACTTACCCACAGATTGCTTGAAGAGAATATCGTACACTGCAGTAACACTTTTGGTTTAATGCTAGCGAATGCCATGGTACACGATAATGAAACATATTGCCCTCCAATGTGGTTTGAGTAGTGTGTTAATTGATATATATTGACGGAGTTTGTCGAAGGTTTAATGTTTGCGCTATAATGATAACTCTGTCAAGGCAGAGAACTGGGCGCGACGACCAAGTGTTAATACCTAATTGCAAACGCAGTGCGGGTGAATTGCAATGCAAGCGGAAGTGACATTTTATGCTGTGACATTATTCTGTATGTCCTGAATATAAAGAGGCATACGACCATCTCCCGCAAACGCCAAGCAAGTAATGAATCCCCTACATAACACTATTGTCACAGGTCCATTACTGAGCAATTATCACCCATCGTACCTCTCGATGCCTTAGTGAAATGGACGAAGAAGAATATAAAGTGACCCTGTGGCTCCTGGTGAAGTGGATATACTGCCGCCGTTACCATGGCAATCTTACATCGTTGGACAATTCGTAGCGGTACAAAGGGTTATGTGATTACAACGGAAATTTATATCCCGTCGACCATATAGTTTGATGGATCTTTCATCGGGTAATTTGTATAGCATGGTAGCACCAACATCCATCGTATAATAACATTACACATCATAAATGATCTATCACCTTTTATCCAAAATTGCAACAGCACCTAAATAAAACGGCTAAACATTTATATATTCAATCATCAATAATTCAATACTTTTCGAAGACGACACCACTCGTCCGATACTGAAATGCTCAACTTATACATAGAAGCAGAGACAATGGAATATGACACTAAGCATTACATGCGCGCTCGTCGGTTGGCATGCAAAACCGGAAAATAACACTTGAATCCAGAAATTAGAAACTAATTACACCTAGAACAATACATTTCCAACCCACTCCACTGCAGAGGCTAAACAACAGCGCCTATTGTTGTACTTATTAATCCACACCAATCTAGTCCCCGAAAGAGATGACAAAACATCTGACTCTACAAGAAATGTTATCGTTGCAAATCGATAGCTAGCACAGTATGCTACTAACAACAATGTATCCGTGTTCAGCCGTTTCGCATTTGAGCGTAAAGCTGTCGATGACAACGAAAATTAGTTATTTGAATAAAAACACCTAGTCCAATATAATAAAAGCATTTATTTCGCACTCGTGGTACAGATATTTTATGACGATCAAGTTCAGGTGCAATCATTTAACAAAGCGTGGGGTGCCATTATAATGTGCAAATAAAATTAGGTAGAACATTGATATCGTCTTGAGAAAAACCGGGAATATATTCACATTCACGGGCCCTACAAAGTTCTTGTATTGAGTTAACAAAGTTCAATCTTTCTTGATCAATGTTCGGTAGAAAAATCTTGCTTGAAATATCATTAAAAGTAATGGTCTGGTCGTAAATCGTAGCAGTATTTAGATTAACGATACTCATAATATATCTTATATTATTTGCGATATTCGAATTACTAAAGGCACATAATCGGCTAACCGCCGATACAAGATGATTCGTGCTATTAAGACTATTTAAGAAAAATTTCATACATCGCAACATTAATTGTTCTCTTAGAGGTACTACCAGCTAAAAAAGGAATATACATTGATCTTGTTCTAGGGTGTAATTTCCATATATGGCGGATGCATTTGTACCAAGTGACACATAAGCTTTTAAATGAATTACTCGAGAGCGTCCATAATGGGGATCCATAAAAACTTGTGCAATATTTGTCAAATAGTGTATTACGAACATTTACTGTGCAGTGACCGAATCTTGACATCAGCATATTAGTTTTCGACACAACATCACCACATGCAGCATGAATATTCAATTGTTCGGAATTTCTTCCTATATAGGATCCAAGATGGATAGCATGTTCACTTACATTAAATCTAACACTGTTCAGTTGTAGATTCACATCGCGCTTTTGACAATTAAAAAGCAACAAATTGCTTTTTGATGTGTTAAATATAACATTATATTCCTTGGCAAACTCTTCGCAAGTTTTAAAGCATAGATTTAGCCGCATTTAAAGAAGGAGCAATGAGAGCGACGTCGTCAGCATAACTCAGTGCGCCTGCATAACGGTGACCAACATGGCACCCGATCCCTCTGTTTGAGAGTCGTGACAATAATTCATCGATATACACGCCAAACAAAATAGGTGACAAAACCGCGCCTTGTTTGACTCCATTAGTACAATTAAACTTGTCAGAGAAGCTATTGCTCCACTTGACTCTTAACGTTTGATGCGTATACATGTTAAGAAGTAGTTTAGCAGTCATAGCACACATACCACGCTCTCGTAACAAACCAAACAATTTCATAAAATTAACTCGATCAAACGCTTTGGAAGCATCCAATAATATGACATAACATGGTGAGTCTTCGCTGACATAATTATCTATGATTTCCTTTAATACAAAAGTGCACTGTGTTGTTGAGTGTGACGGTTTAAATCCAAATTGTAAACTACCCGATTTCAATACATCACTTTGATAGTCAATAATCACATTATCTAACATTTTCCCTATGATACTACTAAGAGCTACTGATCGATAATTATCACTACTATTCAATGATTTTTTTCTGTTCTTAGGAATAGGAACAAGAGTAGATGTTAGCATACCACGTGGCGTATGTGCATGATTCAACATCATAGTAAAAAGTTTTGATAGGTGGGCATATAACTCATCACAGCCATTCAGTATATGATCAGAAGTTATTTCACAAACACCGTCTGTCTTATCTCGTTTAAGCTTACAAGCTGCTTGCCTAACTTGTGAAATGTCGATAGCATGCAAAGAGCCACATGTACCACCAGCACAATTAGAGTGTACATCATGACTCAATGATACATTAAGGGCAGCCATTGCAGACTTACTATAAGACACATTGTTGTAAAGTGTTTCATATTTATTTTTAAAGACATTGCATATCTCGTCGTCGCCGTGCACGCCATCCATTACGGACACGGTCGACTTATTTTTGAAATGCTTCTTCCGTATTTCTTTCCAGAAATTGCGACCATCACTTGTGGCCAAAGAAACTGCCATTCTATCAGACGCAAGCTTATTTTGATTTCTGATCACGTATCGTGACGCCCTTTTATAATCCCGTTTGGCTTTACAGTGGATGTCTTTAAGAACACCAGAGGTGGGGCACCCATTTTCCACCCAGAGTCGACACCAAAATATTGATTTTGCTTTCAGCTGATTGACTTGCTCACCCCAGCCAGGCCGATGTTTACGTTTCCTAGTCCCAGGAATACACTGAACAGCTGCTCGGACACACGCATTCAGGATTTCCTCATAGTAACGATCAATGTCTTCATAATGGTTATTGCAATTAATCTGTGTACAACTAATTGCATCATTTGAGATATTCAGGTCAAGTAATAACTTCCTCAATTTACGCATATAACTATGAATATCGCTGACATCACATTCCCTCCATTTTGGTCTATTGGCAGAGCAGCCATACATTGACTCTATTCATAAAGGCTTTTACATCCTAATCTCATCAAGATTATCCTGATGATATAAGGAAATAGCTCTATCATTGTAGCTCTTGGTCAGCTTATTGGTATAAGCTCAAATAATACCGCATTGAATTCTACCCAAGAGGACGGCCAGGAGCAGATCATTCCTTGTCAGCTTGCTCATTCGTAGTACATGTTCAATCTTGTGACAAAATCGGCGAATTTGAAATTACTTTCACTTCAGGTTTTCTAGTGCCATTGGGTCATATAATGCAAGAAGAAACAATGCGTTCCTAAAATCTTGATTTAAAGAGATTCAAAGGCATAAATCCCTCCATTCATACCAATCACCTCATTTGCAGCACACATACGAATAAATAAAAGGTGTAATCATGCAGCTCCAGATAAAATAAACCTATTAAGGGGTAGGATGTCTCGCGAGTGTATTATGGAAACGCAGCACGACCCTTTTTTGTATATTATAATCTTCTTGACCGAGGCAGCCGTGATCTAACGAATCTTGAGGACGATAAAGGCACAGTTGCATTTTGGGCAAAACCAAAAACCAAATACCAAATGATGCTCTGTCGTATGCTGTTGTCGAAGGCGTGCATTTTCACGCAATCAGCAATTCACAGAATACCATACCCGGTTCTCACAGGACCCAATCACATTTGACTAGAAATCAGGTGCGCGAGACTTGGGTTAGAACTAGGGCAATATTGACAAATACAAGACAGACGAAATGATGGAGCAAATCAAGTACAAAGAAGTAAATACGCAGCGCAGGCACGTGTGTAGCGTACTTAAAACAACCAGCGCTTGCAGAATAAAGCAAGACCTACCGGACTCAGGCAAATGCTGCCAACCCAGATGCTGCTTGTTTCATTGTCGTTTTACCGTGGCTACATACTCTAGCAATGTAGCAACTACAGCGATGCCGCTGAACAAACGGCGTATTGCCAATTAATGGAAGAATAGGCAGTTGATCTCAGATCAAAAGAAGCAATATAATTCACAAAATATATCTAAGCCGACCAATGTATTAGCACATGCATTAGATGAAGTGGCCCAAGCTGTGCTAAATAAGCTTAATTGAATACCAGGTCTCGTAGGCGTGAGTCACATTCACGTTTTTGCTGTGCACAGTAATATGTGGCTCCAAAACATTTTTTCTGAATAAACGTTGGCTGTAGAATCATGCGATAGGATAGATCGATGTCATTCTGTTAATAATTAGGTCTGAGAGGTTATTACCTAGAAGTTTATCATACGGATAACCCCATAGTTGACCGACCATTGAGCAGTTATCCACACCAACCCCGCCCCCGCCTAACGACCCCCCCCCCCCACCCCACCCCAAACACGCACACAAGCATTAAATTGCAGCGGTAGCAAGCACACGGCAATAAATACAAATATATTTGCAGGGTTTACAATGCTGTTTGATATATTTTGCAGTATGGTACACTGTTTGCAACACAACTTCGAGACGTATGGCAGCTATTTCGTAATGGATCTTTGATTCGATTACAAAATGTCAGGTCGCGTAAGGACTGATAGCTGGTACTTTATTATGATATGACCACTGCTGAAATGATCTCTTCAATGGTTCCTTTAATAGTCTCAATGAACATTTATACATGAGCAAAAAATATATACAACGATAAGATATTACTACTGGGCGTTTTTAATGGTTTGTATTGAACATTAAGGAAGTCTTTTTATATGAACTCTGGGCGAATCCGGAACACGGGTGAAATACTAAAATTAAAGCCATGCGGATGTATACTGATCAAAACATTATGACCCAACCAATGCGCTATTCTTTTAAGCCGATGCTCAACATTAGTCGTACAATGTCCCCATCCCTTACAATCAAAAATGCACAACAATTGAAATCTCTCGAGGACTAGCACTACGGTCCTAGAACACGCAGAAAAGTACATGGAAAAACTATGGAA
>CM067347.1:39908645-39926145 GCA_034190875.2 Urechis unicinctus | reverse complement strand
TTGGCAAACAGTCAAATTACCTTTCGAATGCCGCAAGTTATAAAAACCTGGCATTGGCATGTAGTTATTTATTCCTTGAGTATCATGTTATATCGCACAATTCTCGGGAGTTTTATCGTATGCCAGACCACGCAGCTGACATTGATTGTAGAGTAAAAGAATACGCTTTATTAGCCAAAAAGTACTTTGCATTTTCCCCCAGTATACGGCAATATTGAAGGACCATTGAAGGAGGAGGTTTATCGTATTAGGTGCTTGCGCTGGGATGGCGATCACAATGTAATGGTCTGAAACGGTGACCAGCACGGGTTATTCTGAATCACCGCTCTGTATATTTTACCCCGGTAGTTTTAAAATTCAAGAATCAGGGGGCCGTGCATAATCAGACAGGTCAGAGTAAACTGATTGCAATCAGAAGCGGGAACGTTATATGACAAAATTGTCAGACAATCTCAGCAAAATGGTGCCGCTATTGCAGTTATCGATTATATATCAATTAGTTCACAAACCGATTGCTGTTTGCAAAATAATTTTAGTAATTCAAAGATACGGGTTAGTTTATGAACTAGGTGGTGTATGCGAAAAGCATCGTGATAAACCGCGATGACGGACTTATATGTTCCTGATATTACGTTTGATCATATATCACGTGCCTGTAACCGAATACGCTTATTAAGGACGTCTACATACTCGTGCTCACGCTATTAGTAGCATGTTTAATAATCTATATTGTTGTCAATATAATATCCATCCAATAATAAATCTATTTCATGCTCCAAGCGAAAATATGGAGGACCTCTTAAGGGCAAACTTTTACATTCACTTTGCAGAAAGACCATATTTGGAAGATAACGTTCAATTTGTAGTCTTATTTCCAGCGACTCGTCCCTGCAGCGGAACCAGTACATATTTACAAATGCATATCGGTTTCACTTTCTATTGTGCTTGCAAATTGATATGGAGTGCTCCAGCATCTACAATGGTGTGCTGGCAAAGAACTGAACGCATATCGATTAGGCCATTAAGTTACAAATGAACTCCTTTCATTTCAAAGATTCTGAGCAAATTAGATAGAGACACGAAGAGGTGTAACAAGTATAATAAATGCTCAGTCATGACATGAACAGGTGTAACAAGTACATTATATATTCAATCATGGCATAAAGAGGTGTAACAAGTATATTATATGCTCAATAATGGACTTTGACATGTAATTGCCATTGATTTTTAATGCAACGTGAGTAAATTCACATGGATGATAAAATGTATCTTACACAGCGTAAATGATGCCCTTTTACTTGGTTCACGACCCAAATGAACCTTGGGGCAACTTGTGCAATATTCGTGTGTGTGACCTTTTTTTGCGACCTACTTCGCCAAAATAATATAAGCGAAAAGACTAAAAATCAAGGCCAGATAAATACTGATCTGATATTTACATGAATGTTCAGATGACAGCAAAAGCTTTCGAGGCGACAACGCTTATATCATAGATCAGTTGATATATTTAGTGCATACATAAATCAAACATACCTTGGCCGCAAACACCATTAACATGGACCATCACTGATTGTAGATGAATAACTGTAAGTGCGTTAATGGTATCGAATCTTTTTTTCGTGTACAGCAATCCTTAGGCAGCGGACAATCTCTTTTTCAACCGCTTTCATCACCAGCGGGTGATAGTCCAGGTAGGTTGCGCAGAACTGGATTAGTTGCATTCCATTGTAATTATTAAATGCTGCCATTGACAGTGTTCATCGGCAAGAGATGAAAGAAATGTAGCAAAAACTACAGTGTAGCACATGCAGTGATATCTGTCCAAGGCCTATGCTATACACCCAAATTCACTAATGAGGCTCATTTGCATGCCCCCTTCGATTCTGCGATTCGAGTACAAAATATATTGGCTCTATGTGAGCTAAATCATAGGAAGACATATCAAGAAAGATTTGCAAATCATATTATTTTCATATTTCATAGCACCTTGCGCTTTGATGTGTTCAAATAACAAAAATCGATACATACGTTACTGACGCCAGTTCGTTATTTTCACATTAATCATAATCTGATAAGGTATTTATTAACCAAACATGTCAAATGATGCCCCCTGTTCAGACAAGTGTTTAAGAACCTATAATAAAACACACATTATGGCAGTAATGGATATTGTTCTCCTTGTTGTAGGTCTCGACATCATTGACGCCAACTCCATGATACATACGGAACCATACAGACACATGCATGAAATGAACACTTTATATTGTTAAGAAAGAGATGATTACTAAAGAAACATGTAAAGTCAGCGTTTACAGTAATAAAATGGGCATTTTGTTGTTGCGGTTCAAATAGTTATACAAATAAATCATGCAATTAAGTCATCTCCTATGTGGGTAGAAAACTAACAATACATACGTTACCCATGCTTATTTGACAGGTAAATTCCTTTTAGATAGCATTCAATGTCTTGTACGCATTAGTGAATCCTCGAGGAAGAATTCATACTGACTTATCAAGATGTTTTGTGACACAAAACGTGTGAAATATGGTGTCTTTTTTAAAAATGATACAAACCTTTACGATACATACGATACCGATATGTTGAAAACAAAATTCGAAACTAACCCTAGAATACCAGCTTTACTTGGAATTCTGGTTGTCTCAATAGAAATTCAGTGATACATACGTTACATGTGGGGCATGGCAGAGAGTAAACATAAATCAATGCCATTATAGTACTTTCATTTAGTATTCACACATGAGTGAAAAAAAATTTCTGTTCAGTTTTAATGTACTTTTCACTGAAAAGTACATATAAACTGAAGTGAATAATATGTAGAGGACCTGTATATACCGAGATACATCCCTTACCAAATCATTTATTTGAAATGGTCTTACTTAACTGTTTTTTCATTGACGTTATTGACAAATGCTTGCTTCAGATGTTTTTAAGTTCCTTTTTTGAGAAGTTTTAATATCATATTAAACTTTATATGCAGAGCAGGTGTGCAGAAGGGCATATCAAGTGATTCAGGCCATAATATCTGTAAAGGTTGTACCATAAGTAAGTGTTACCAGAATAATAACTCATAATTCGGCCTTTATACACATATTTCATTCAAAAGTTCGTCTCTAAATCATCTTAATAAATGTTTTGATCACTTGAACTGATAGCGCTAATTACCACTATGTCACCTTGAATATCGATACTTACGTTATGTTGTGAGATCAATCCTAGATCCATATAAAATAGAATGTACATAAGGATGTACACGTCTTTTGTGGTTCGTGGTACCAAATGTATTTAGTACAATATTTGTATGCATGACAAAAGTTGTTTAACACAAGTTTTTAAGTTGCTTTGTCAATTGTATTCAACTGGTTTAATAAAACCTAGTAAATTTGTGAGTGTTATCTTAATGTGTGTGTTATCTCAAACATTAACTTCAATTACTTGACATCGATACAGTTTATTTACAACATTTATCTGATATTTCATATTACTGACAGCAAAAATACAACAGAAAAAAAATCATTGTGCTTCCATAAAAGACTTTCTACACACACGATCGGCACAGGGGGGATGGTAACGTAGAAAATAGAGATCAAACGAATGAATAAAAGTAATATATTTCAAAATGACACAACATTTTTATGAAGAAAATGGTGCTGTTAAAAATTTCAACTGAAATTCCTAAATGATTGGAGTTTCTGGTCCCTGGTTATTTAGGTCTTTAGCATAAAGTTGAAAGTTGTGATTTTTTAATCATGCAATTGAGCCTCATTAGTGAATTTGGGTGTATATTTTGTTCTGCCACTAAATAGCACATTTTCGATTATTTCATAACTTTCTTACATTTTATTCAAACTTGTTGTAAGTGTGCGAAACATGGTACCAGGGAGAATGAACAATATAATCAATATCTCTCGATTATTGCAATTTGATGAGAACTGTGGATTGGATCCCATTTGTGACTCATTAGATGCAGGTGATACTATCATGCACGACCTGTTAAATAAAAGCCCGATTAATTATTGTTGGCAGCATAATGCAGTCAACTAATTTGCTACTCGTTAATTTCATTCTCTTGTACGTGATCAGCTTCATTATTGATTGAAATCTAAAACAGATGGTAACAAATGCTTTCATTGATTGTTTATATACCACAATGACGAATCATTCCTGATTTTACAACGAATCGATCGACAGGACGGGTATGCAGCCTATAACCAATCAGGTCATTTCTCCGTGGAGATGAAATATGGCCATCGTTGTTACATTAATACTAATAATGGTACCGCGCAAGCTGCCGACAGGGCAAGTAGCACTTGCCAGAATAATGATCTTGGAAGACCTTGCATAAAGTTGATATTACACAGACAAGGCAACCACGACGACTTTGATCTACGATATTATTCGTATGCATTATCTGCCAATTTACCTATACTATATAAAAACACGTCAGAGTTTATTCAAGTGACGAAGAATATGTACCTGTAATGATCATTTTCTTTTCGCATGATATTTGCCTCACATATCGTATTCAAGGTTTTGACTAAATCTCATTTTTGACTAAATCTTATCTCATAATGATTGAAGATGTGAGCAATGATTGCGTTGCAGTGACGCGTTACACTCGATTTTTCGTAACGTTCCATTTAGTAACGTTAGTTACCTTATTGAGTGCCATGCATGTGATGTATGGTATCTACCAAGTACAATAGACGGCAATCATTTGCAGCATTAGCATGCTCAGATCTAAGATGAAGTAAAGAAATCGCTTTCATGTGGGTTTTTTTCCCCCATACGATTAAGGCTATTCATATTCACATTTGGCACAATTGTTAGCTGACCGTCCAGCCAGGTCTTTTATATATCGCAGTAACGCTGACCACAACTTTTGCCGGCGATGTGCATTCGATCTCAAAACTGAACTACACCATCGTATTATCAAGCACAAAATCGCTCTGCTGCAAGATATTGAGAAAGAAGTTCACATTATTAGAGAAACCAATTTCTGTAGTTATGCAGATAAGGTATCACTCTGCCCCTAACATTACCTGCAGACGAAGATTTATTATCTATGCGAGTTGAATGCATGGAAACCATGCATTCTAAGCTTGTCCAATACTTAATTGTGCTGTTCTCTATGAAGAAAATGGTGTTATAGGTTTTATTTAAAAAAGCGATAGTTCAGTCAAAGTATCATGCCACAGTTGTCAATTTGTTTGCTCAGACGCTTGGATTATTAGGAACGTCGAGCCATACCTTTCGTTTTGCTAAAACAGTAGTTAATGTATCTATATATTGCTTCTAACACAATCCGCCATGGTGATTTTATTCTATATACTGCTTCAATAGTAACCATTATCTCAATCGTAACCACCTTGCCGGGCTTCTTGCGAGTGTCAAATGCATATAATTTAAGGACATCTTAGATGTGCGGGGTCGTCGATCTATCATCATCACTCTGACTCTGACAAAAAAGAAGTAATGTTTCACATAAGTCATAAATATAACTGATGATTGCGATTTTCACAGAGAGGTAATTTTGTCATCAACAATATTCCTGTCGTTCCTGTGATATTCGACTAAAATGCGGCTAGGGGACAAATAACGGATGACACGCTTGTTGCATTCAAACTACCTTGAAACCTCCACCATACTCGTAATTGCACTTTCCAAAATCATCGTCACCAGAGCCAAAAGTTTGGCGTTAATTCCATGCACAACTGATTATAAACATAGTTAAAAGCCATTTCACATCGGCGATGAGACTAAGGTCGCAGTGTGTCTAAGGGCAGGGTCAGTGTAGCCAGTAGAATTATATCGCCACTGGATTAGGGCGAGGTCTGTTCGGTTATAAGTAGTAAACTGTGTGAATAAAGGCGGGTTCACGCCAGGGGTGAGAATGCACAAAAAATAATAAGGGCGAGAATATGGTTAGTGTCAAGGCGAGTTTGAGTACTAGGTACGCGGTGGGAGTCAAGCCAGTAGACAAGAATATGATGATAACATGATTTGGGTCCCACAAATATGCGTCGACTGCAAATATACCAACGAACCTCTCATTGTAGATAGCTAAACAGGTGATGCCTGCGATAAGGGTATGCTGCAACGTGGCACGTGCATTTGCTCACATATCGACATATTCTGGTTTGATATCCTGATACATGGTTGTTGTCGGCCTCCATCAACCCCTTGTACTAGCTACTCACAACATTGTACAGCTCCGCAAAACTCAATTATCTTACGATCATCATTGCATATATATAAGAAGCGCATACAAAAGGCTAGACCCTATTTATACTCCCAAGACTGCACATATAAAAAAATATTGCCCCGACTATTGAAAACCACCGAGTGGTGTTCAATGGTATTCAAGGCTATTTTTAATTCAAGCCGATTTGTACAGCAGACATTTTGCCGTTAGAAGAAATAAGTAGAGAATACGGAAGCTTCCGAATGAGTGAGACACATCACTTGCTATGTCGCACAGTTTACGTTGTTGACAGGTTATTCATAGGTGTGTGCTCGAGACAAATCAGCTAAATTCTTGTTTAGAAGCATTCAGAATACTCAATCGAACACGGTGCAATCAGATACTCCACTGCAATGTGCCAGTCTCTCATTTGGCGCGACATGGCATTCTAGTTTTAGCATTAATTATCCAACTTTTCACGTGGTATTGGCACTTTCAAAAGAAATACTTCATCCGTCTGAATTCTAGCCAAAATCGTTTTTGATCGATTTTTTGGGTAAACATATTTAACAATCTGCTTGGTACCACGTAAGACGACTCGCTGTTATTGCCAAACTTACTTGTGTTCCATCAGGCAAAATTCAGGTTTGATATCGCAACTCGGGATGTCACGTCCTGACGCGCAAGGTTAATCTAGGTGGTAGCAGTAGCGTTGTTGCAAATACATAAAGGAGCCGAATGTAACGTCGAGTTATCTTTCTAGTACGGAGCGAAGGCAATCCTTCATTTCATTACTTATTGCAAACATTACACACACACACACACACACACACACACACACACACACACACACACACACACACACACACACACACACACACACACACACACACACACACACACACACACACACACAAGATATAAGAGCATATTAACGGTATGATAATAGGTAAAGAGCAGTAGTAGACAGCATTGCCCTTCCTCGGTATGCGGTTCAATATTGTGGCCAGTGGTTGCCATCGTCTACCATATCACCGAAGGAGCTAAATTCGCAAACAATTAATTTGCGGAAAACGGCAAATGCACCCCAGAACACGCGTACTTCATTAGGCTAAGGCCTTTTGTTGCTTGACGTAAAGAGATCCACCGACGACGAGTCTCCCCGAAAGACAAAACAGTGAATTTGTGTTTGAGTTTGCTTCATCGTCTGTATAATGTCTACCAACATATACAATTTCGACCACTGCATCGTACATTTGACATTCGCACCCTTCACAATGTCTCGGTACGCTAGTATTATGATTCTATGACCAATAGGAGGGTCACTAAGGACGGTCGAAAGGCGGCGTAGTCCCCACTTATAGTCAGGATACTCTGTAGAACACACATGCTCCGAAAAATATTGCGTTGATTGATGGAGAAAGAACCACATCCGTTTTGAGATGTTTTGCTGCAATAAAGCCTATAATTTACAGTGCAAATCTTTGATCAATAGCTGAATGAACCTGTCCATTTTTTCAGACACAATGGAGGGATGCAGTCTAACACGTGCGCAACCTGTATCAATAACTACTGCTGTTAATGCTACAAGTGGTTTTGTAACTGTGGTTTTAAACTGCATGCCAATAGTTGGTTAAAACGCTACCCTTAGAGCGCAGCATAGAATTGCAGAGCAATAAAAAACTTGAAAGTTACGAAAACACTTTATATCCATTGACATTCGTTATCGCTGCCATGTGTAAATCTACGTGCCTGCGGACCTGTACTTATCTGTTAGCTGGTACTAGCTGGCCAAAATGCATCTGCATAATTAATCGGAATGCTGAGAACATCCTGCTGAATAAAAGAGCCTTTACTGATGTATTGAGAAGTTATAACGACGTTGTCAGTAAACATACGCTTAAAGCACAAGTGCAACATATGACTCATTTTGGGGGTGTTGCCTATTTGAACGAGCCGTACAAAACTTGTAATATATGAAACAAAGCGGAGGTGCATTGTGCATTGAAATTGCGTGCGATTCATGGCGCAGTTTCCTAGAAGAGGTATGAAACGGAAAACACCCAGCGTATACCGGCTAGTAAGAGCAGGGAATTATGATGTTTTATGGATGCGGTTATTGGCACTCCTGCTACATTAACCACTACAACGCCAGGGGCGAGCTACGCCGATTGGCAGAAATAAATATTTGAATTTACTTGCTGGTTTTTAACCCGGTAGTTTGCCACTAAAAGCATCCTCTTCAACTAACGCAATTTCATATAATTAGCGGAAAATACACCAGTGAAACGAGCGTATCTATAGACCAGGCGCCAACATTAACGATATTGTTGACCTCGAGAGGATCATAAAATGTGACATCGTCTTGATAGACATTGCAGACGAGAACATCTACAACAGCGGTAATTAGCAGAGCAGCCTGTGGTGACCGATGACAGTCTGGCTACCGGGTTGCAGCGACGAACAGTTCAATGAGAAGAGGTGTGTACTCCATGACGGCAGAACTTACAGAACGTTGGAAAGGGTCTGCACTCAGCTACGTGTCGCGGCCGTAGCTGACCAGGTCTTAGGAATCAACTTCGCGGCAAGCATTATGGTCAAGGCAAAGAACGGATGGCGGCAAATTCCTGTCAGCCTCCTGAATGATGTTCAGAAGATTTTCTTCAAACACGGACATGGTGGGTTGTAGAACTCTATGGCGTATAGCACCAGGCCTGGACATGGAGGGCTCTACCAAGCTAGCATGCATGTCCATGGCGAGGCAGGACCCTGCTTGGTGTGGTTTGGCCATCCCACACATCGCAGGACGCACGTAGCCATCTATGGCCTGCTGCCACAGGACATCAGCACCGGATTTGCCAAAGTCTAGGATTGGGAGTTTAGGGCGGGTATACATCCGGGTATCTCGGCTTGGTTTGGCAAGTACTTCACCTAGCAGGACTTGGCTCCCATTAGGTTACTAGCCTGTCTATTCAAGCCAGGCCTCCTTGTCCCTCTGCTTGCGCGAGAGGCCATTATCTCTTTCGGCAAGAAACAGGAGTTGTGGCTTCCACCGGACCAGAGGTGTAGCATCATCGGCAAATTCATGCTAGGAGGCAGGGCTGACTGTAACAGTTTACCCCTTAGACTTGTAACCGGCAGTGGCGAGCTCGACCACCTTGTCAGAGACACCCTGCAGAGTGGCACCATGGTGGGGGCGCCGCAGAGGTGCCTGCTTGGACACATTCTCACTTACTCTGATAGCTTAGCCCTGTCATACACGTAGGAGTGCTTAGAGCCTGGCTAACAAATGCGTCGGCCTAAGAGGTCTGTAATTAGCTTTGGCTGGTGTTCTTGTGGTATCAGGAGAAACATGCAAGCAACATCTGAGTACAGTTGTAGAACTGCTTGATCTAGAGTGCGCATCATGAATGCACCTAGCCGAGCCTCGTATCTCACTTGCCGCTTTGTGATCTCTACCTAAGACATTAACTCAATCTGGTCAATTGTCAGCCGCTGCGCACCCAGTTACGGATAGTCCAGACCCCATAGTATGACAGCAGCAAGCCAATCTCTCTGAGTCTTCGAAGATGTGTCTGCTCTGGGTTCGTCAGTGTACGCTCCCTTTTTCCCGAGGGTAAGAGGTTTCAATCGCATGCACAATGTTGCATAATTTGCCTGGATCTGTCAGTATTGCTTGTGGTTGATTCTCCAGCCAACTTTAGTTTATCGTCGCTTGGCATCACATAGTGTGCATACAAGTAGACGAACGTCACCTTGGACCTAGATGAGGGGATGTGTCAGATGCTCAGATGTATCGTACCCTGTTTAATGTTTAAAGCGACGATCTATGCGTAGCCCTCAGGTCAATTACGTATACTGTGGGCTTGTAAAATAATTAATCAAAAACCAGGCCTCTGAAACTGCAAATTTATGCAGGAGGTCTTTGCAGCTATAGATCTTAGTTTGGAGGTTTATGCTTTAGACGGGACTACTACCCTTCGACTTCCTGAAAGGAACGTAACGACGTGACGATAGTGTATTCAAACTTCTGGGTCTAGATAACGGTATTGGGAATGGTTTCCTTCTGGTACTTACAGACGCGGTCGACCCATCAATCTGAGCATCTCTAAACCACTGTATGGCTATCTACATCAAGTCGGTAGCTCGCACATCCTGCGACCTCTGCGCTTCCTGAAGTCGTGGGCTAAGAGGGTGGCTCTTTCGGAGATATAATAACTAGGTACATAGCTTGTCTCACAAGTCTTACTAGCGTAGCGAGTGAACGAGTTGAAGGTTTAGTTATGGAATAATAAGGGACGCCTTTAGGACAACCGCTACCTCCCTGTTGACGTTGTTCCTGAATTTTACAAAATGTACATAACATCAAGTGGGCAGAATAAAAGGTACATTTGATAATGGAATGCATGAGTGGTCATTTGGTCATAGTGCCAGTGGTGTTAATCATAGATATCCTATGCCAGTTTTTAGTATGGGGCTATCACCGAGTCTTAGTTGAAGGCCTGCTCTTCTGGATGTATCTATTGATGTTAATGGTGTCCTCAAAAAGTGGTTATTATGTAACCAAGCCAAGGAACGATCCTGTTGGCATTCGACTATTGGACACACCTCTTGAGTTGGCTAAAAGAGAGCAAATAGGTGTCAAAAAGCGCGGGAACGCTTTCCAGTCATTTAAGTAAGTAGTTTTACTCCTAATTGAACTTGTAATTTCAGCTTACAGTTATGAATACAACAAAAGAACCTGGTATTATCTCAGGGTGGCCCCCCTTGTCCGACGAATATTCAGGGAAATTCCAATCGGCTGAATGACATCAGCCTCAAGAAGCAATAATACGCCGAGGAAGAGATGCAGTAGACACTGCTTTAGTTACTGTTGGTATGTGCAGGTGGCGTGGGTGCAACGTCTACAGTAGCTGCCAATCCTATTGCCACTCTGTTGGGTATTACTTGGGCCGTTTAAGGGTCGCTTGGAATCTCTGGAAAATTTATCAGTCGGCGACTGACCATCAAGGTAAGGCAACATGACAAGATCCGCATTTTTAGCGCAGAGCAAATTGAATAACATTGCTGACATTGCATCTACAGCGGATGAAGATAGTTATATGTCGGATTATGAGTTTAAATACGTCTTCGCTGATGTAAAAAAATATACCTATATGAAGTGGCAATTAAATTTAGATATATAAAGCATTCTAGACTTTTTCAATCCATGAAAAAACATCGCACTGATCAAGCCTGGATAAGACGAATCCTAAGACATTATCCAAAAATAATTGGGAGGTGCGGCTTTTACACCAGCAGCAATGTGAGTTATGTCGACCCACCTTTATCAGGGTTGATTAACACAGTGGTTTTATTGCGCGGACATGTACGCGCAGGTTATACCACGTATTCCGGCCAATTGAATAAATGAGGCTTTTTAGGCATAGAAATGACCCTCCCCCTTCCGAGGAGCGCATGCTAAGCTATAAGGTTGTGTAAAAGCGTTGATGTTCGATATTGAGCATCCGAGAAATGAGGAAATGTATTTAGAGATCGAGCTGAGAGATGTTGTCTGGGGTTTTGAGACTAAGAACGATGATCAATCTGCGAGGCAAATGTATGTTCTTATCACCTGGCATCAAGCGTTTCAGAGCACTCTTATTGTGGAATACCATTGATAATAAATTATTAGTAGTATACAAATTTAAGCGATACAATGAAGCTCAAAGGGCGTTATTGACATTTTGCACGAGAGCATTTCATTGCACCATGTTCGATCAAATCATCTTGAGATTTTATCTGAAAAATATATTGCAGCTGTATGGGAGAAGTTAAGGGAGTCGAAGGTACTATTGCTCTAGCATGCAACAAACTTACTAACTGCAATACAGTGCCAAATCCCATCGATGATTCTTTTGCTGAGCATCCCACGAGATTGGAATGACGTTTTGGCATTGATAGCAAAGTGAAGTATTAATACTAGTGAACACTCACTCTGTGCTTTGCATTTAGTCTGCTACGCATCATATAAATAATTGAAGCATGCATTGCACGTAACATCAATAATTGCAATAACGATCAACTCTCATCTTGCCTATAATGTTTCCATTAACCCACCATGTCATATGTATTATCTACATTAGATGTACTGCTGTTGATTCATAAATGTTGCATGTATGGTTGCTGGTGTGCAGGATACTTTATGACAACCATTTCACTCATGCACCACAAAAATGCAGATGTACTGCGATGCATTTTGCTCGTGCATCAAGTCGATGTGCACGCATTATTGATGTAACTGCTCGGACTGATAACATAGGTAAGGTTTGCACGCAAAAGGCGCAATCGGTACAATACTTTGGGCTTTCTATCAGACATCAAACGGGTGGTCGTGCCACGATGTTTTTAATTTACACCATTAACGAAAGTTATGAAATTGTGTACAGTATGCTGCACGATATATTTTAATCGTTTTTTCCTCTAGGTAACTAAAAGCTGGTTTTTGTTGGGGCATACCATCTAGTCATATGTGATGTAGAGCTTATTCCTTTTTTGGCGAATGTTGACAAACTTGTTTTGCAAATTGCTTAGAACACCTTTTGATACCAAAAATAGCAAGCCCATACGCAAATGTTCGTAGATATGACGTTTAACTTCAAACAACAAATTGTTCCAGAAATAAACTGTTATGTGCATAGCCCGTCCTTTTTATGTTAGATGTATTCAACTGATGATAATGGTACCTGTTGCATTTAATTCAATGCCATCGCGTACATAGAGTGATTTAAATACAGTTTACATGAAGCAACATACATTTCCCCAAAAAGTGACTTCCATTAAATTTTTCCATTATTTTGTATCATTAAAATTTAAAGCATTAGTTTTGCAGGAGATTATTAAGGCGAATGGCGTTTTCAAGAACACTCGTGTAAGTCACATGAAACTTATGGACTGTCTATGAGCCCAAAACCATGCGAGACCGAGTAGGACCACAAGGCTCGGTGTGCAGTCCTGTGGGGGGCTCGTACGATTTTCTGAAGAATTGTTTACACACACGGGCCCTGTAGATCCCTCTACCAAAGGTTTAACAAGCAATACTTCCAGAAACGGGCTTTTTCAGTGGTTAAACCCGTAGAATGTCCAACGAAATAGGGAGGGGCTCTGGCGGGGCACTAGAGTGGCCGGCACAGTATTCATACGGGTTCTCTATGGGCCCGTATGGTGATAAATGTGAGAGCAAATAGTTGATATTTGAACCTGTGGCATTTGGTATATATAGATGACCGCAGTGTAGGAGGGGCGTGGACGCAAAAAGAACACTCACTGGCTTGGTGTGTGTATTAATCATTCGGTAATATTTTTTTAGGAGCGCTTTCGTTAGATGTAAGTTTGATCGTTCATTATATCAGCATTCTAGGGCTCTGCTAGACAGTGCTATACATTATCATATAACAGACGTGAAACTAATGATTAACGGAGTATTGCAGCACCATATTATCGCCAATTGTTTCTTCTACACGAGGGCTACTTTTTCACGATTGATTGTTGATGATATGTTTAGAACTGTTCGTGTCATTCAGCCACGTTTCTTACATACAATGTAACTTTTTACTCCCTAGGCTACGATGAGCGAATGTTTATGTTCTGTGGCGGAGTGGAGTTATGTTGGGAACACCATGGATTTCATGGAAAAGTGCACATTTGGTCATAATATACTCTGGTAGTCGCTGGTACGTAATGGGTTACATTTGCAATAATTAATCATGTTCTCATTGCAAAATAGACTGTATGTGGGCCCTGCTCCATACACAGCTTTGATCTTGATGCCGAGTAACCTGTATAATATGAGTTATGAAAAGTAAAAATACTATAATAGTAGCATTTCAGTGGCATTATTTGCACTTTTTTATTTTCATGCCGAATTAGCTTTAAGTTTAGGTTGAGATTTATTTGCCATATTGAAGAGGATGAGTGTTTTCCTTTTACCTTGCAGATGATGTGTGGCATTAAAAATAGTATCATGTTGATTAAATTGTTTGCTTTGTTTTGGTATACATGTACATTGTCTTTCATGGCTGGAAGACAATAGCGTTGTTTTAAAGCAGCCGCGTGTACCTGAATCTTAGCTTGCAGCTAACTAAACATAATTCACCTTCCAAAACCATTGGTGGAGCATAACTTAAATGATGCAATGAATATGTTTAAGGCAATTAAAAAAACACCTTTTTTATTCCAGGTATATGCTAATTTATAAGTATAAATCCAACCTTTCGTGCCCATATATATTTGCGTATATTTGCGGAATACCAATTTTCCGTCATCATGAATTAGAATCATATATTTGTTGTAGATGTGATCATCATGAGCCATTAGTAGCGTTTCGCCAGCTAATTCAAAATTGTAGATAGACGAATAATGAGAAACAATACAGATTCTCGATATTAAAATTTTAAAATCAATCAAATCTTTTGAAACTTCAACTAATCATATTCTACGCTCATGTTTAAACATTATTTTGACCATTTGGGCCAAAGTATATATGGCTGTAGGAAAGATATTGAGGTTATCGGGTACAGTCAACAAATGGTAAGTTGTTAAAATTTGATTTCCCAATAACATTCAAAATTAAAAGATGTCATTCGTAAAAGATTATCTTTGTACGTTAGAACAGACTATCATATTTAAATGTTCAAACAAAAATATTTTTAAACATTTTGAAAGAAAAAATGCCTTGACTTTATATGGACATAGTAGTATATCCTTTCTTGGACCCAAGTCAACGAAAGGTTGGCGGCTTGTCTATTAAAGGTCGCGTTCGTGGTGTATATATATATAGGTCGCGTTCGTGTTAATATATTTATATATATATATGTATATCTATCTATATATATAAATTATATATATATATATATATATATATATACATATATACATGTCAATATAAAGACATATGTACATCTATGCGTAATATACATAAGTATATATATATATATATGTTTATATTTATAACAATATATATATGTATGTTAATATATATGTATATGTGTGTATCTATGTAGATATATATATATGTGTGTATGTATATATATACATGTAATGTATATATATAGATATATATCTAGATAGATGTATATATATATAAATATATAAAGCATATATAAATGTATATATAGAGTATATATATAAATATAGAGAGATATATATATAGAGTTTACTTATCTATCTATATATAGAGAGAGGGATCTCTAGAGAGAGAGAGAGAGAGAGAGAGAGAGAGAGAGAGAGAGATCTCTCTCTCTCTCTATCTATATAGAGAGATCTCTCTATCTCTCTCTCTCTCTCTCTATAGATAGATATATATCTCTCTCTATCTCTCTCTCTCTCTCTCTATCTCTCTCTCCTCTCTCTCTCTCTCTCTCTATATCTCTCTATCTCTCTCTAGATATATCTCTATATCTATCTATCTATATATATATCTCTATATATCTATATATATATATATATATATATATCTCTCTAGATGCATGCTGAAGCGTTCGCTGTCGCTTGTGTAGGGCCTCATTGCAAACGTTTTTTCGGTGGACAAAGTGGCTTATCTGACTGATATGGCTGCGGTTAGGTGCCTGGCGAGACGCTTGTTTGTGCAGTAGCTTGATTGATTGCCAAGTTGCATGTCCTTATCCTGTACGAATTACTTGGTACACGGGGACTCGTTACGCAAACGCCCCCATTAATGCGGAATGCAGCGGTCGTAAAGGGTCCACTTACGTTGGCAAGCAGACAAATAACGTTTTGAATGCCGCCGATAATAATAACCTGGAATTGGCTTGCAACCACACATACCTGGAGTATCGTAGTGTTGCACTTTACTCGGGAATTTGAATCTTAGGCAAGCTATTGCGAATATGCGAACGACAATTGAAAGTCTACACTGCTGACAGTAACGGTAGAGAAAAGGAATAAGGTCTATTGGTGATGAAATACATTGGTCATTTTCTCCTCTCCAGTTTACTCAAATATTTGGCAGCCGTTATGTAAGGCTGATTATATCAAGCCGAACCTCTCTCCCTACTAAAATGGCTTTTTGTGCATGACAGGTATGCAACTGCGGAACTACTAATATTTCTAGCAAAGAATGCGTGTGGCCGATAATTAAGATGTGGAGATCGTATTTGGTGCTTACGTTACGACGGCCATTGGGTATCATTTCATAAGGTTGCTCTAAATTTCATTGTCATAAACTGTGACCTATATTTTGTTCAATTCATCGCACACAAAGACATGGTCACATTACCGTGTTACGACACTCGTTTAGATATGATCACCCTCGTTCCGCGTTTGACCTCTTTAATAACGCAATGGCCATAACGACCCTGAATGAGTTGGAACCAAAGGTCTGGAATAACATCAGAGTTCTTCGTTTTTGGTCATAAAAAACATACTCACTCATTGGTGGACTGAAGGTGTGAATATCCCCTTAATACATATTGGAACGATCTGGACTGTTAATTTAATCTTCGTGATCTTTGAGTTAGATGAAACGAAACGAGGTAGAAAACAAGACCCCAGTCAAAACTAGAGAACGACAAAATACTAAAACAACATGTGGCTATTCATATCGGGCCGTCCATAAGCAACGTGATACAACATGGAACGAAGATGCGCATGCGAGTACATTTTGTAATGAAATGGCCCATCTAGATCCCTAAGATTTATGGAGAGTGAGCTGATTAATATCGTTTTCAACTATATTTCAATTGGCTTTCATGTGTTCGGGTCTCATCCTCTATAACAGATTCCATTTTAAGACATATCGTCGTTTTCGAAGACCCTACAATGCGAATTAGAGCGTCGGCAAAGTGTTTTCATTGTGATATGATTCATGATGATTAATTGCAACCATTTGCACCATGTGTGTAATGGAAGTTTGGGTTCGCCAGCCTAGTATGTGTTCGCTTGGAAAATGACGTAATGTGTTTCATACCATTAAATATCATGGAACATTGCGTTATAATATAAACAACATGACGGTAGCCGTTACAACCTTACGGGTGTTCTAGAGCAGCTCCTACGATCCAAATATATCATCCCAGCTAGTCAATGAGATTTCCTAATCACAGTTTAATTTTGCTGTGGTAATAATGTCAGGATCTGGCCTATCAGAATATTTGTGGACTTGTTTAGTATGATATATCACATCTGGAGCAATACCTACCGTTTTCGACCACCAAACATTCCGAATGCACACAAAGCATTGCTTAACAGCAAAGTGTAACGCAATCTGCGATGGAACGTACTTACTTTGTATGTGATCC
>CM067347.1:39836145-39906145 GCA_034190875.2 Urechis unicinctus | reverse complement strand
ATCTTCCGGCGAGAGATCAAAATTTCCTTTTAGATCATCCGTTATAACATTTGTACCATTTCTTTATTAATATCGAATCAAGACAAGGCACGCTTGCTCCCGCGCTGTTATCATTAATACGGTATGGCAGAGCGCTGTTGCATACGAATCGGAATGGCCGACACCTTTCTAGCAGCTATGTATCACTGTAAATAATTGTAAATTATGGCAGGCACTTCTAACTCGGATTACTGCACGAGTCCCAATGTCAGAGCAACACGACGAGAACATTTATACATACAAAATATGTTTATTTGCGTGCTGAAACGGAAACGTGGTCCATCATATCACGCTCCCATGCATCCCTTGCTCAATAGCACAAAATCTAAACATTTCACATGATTGTCATTGCTGCAATAATGTGAGATTCGATACAGATAATATCATGTTTTTTTGTTATTTAACTGCACCTATAAACGTGCAGTAGCAAGATAATGGCTATCAAACAATGTCGAACGATAACAATTCCCTTAGTCACTTCATGTTACATATATTTCAATTAAAAGCCGCATTAACAATACACATGTACACCAACAGTGTCATCAACAACATGCTTATTCACTAGGCTGTTACAAAACTGTTGGGCCCAAGAATTACTGGCATGCTCTTCAAATTGCTACCTGCGTTTACTTTTGCCTCCTACAAAGTACATCGACCGTGTATGCGAAATGTCATATTGTCAATATGTTGACCACGATAATGACTACAACATTCCTTAAGGGCTTATGGCTTTCGAATTAGCAAGAGAGATGTCCATGGCATATAACATATATAGAAGGAACGCAGTTTAATTCTCTATTTTGACAGCTTAGGAGCTAGTAGGAGTAATGTCAATGGTGAAAAGGGTCGAAGCTCACTCTTGATCAATAATGAAACGCTCCTAGATGTGTTCTTTATTTTTAAGCAATCAGTAATGTACAAGAAAAATAAAAGAAACGGATTCACGGTGCCCCTGGTTTTCACTATAATAATGGCAATCATATACCATTGTATAGAATTTACTGCCGCGGAAAAAGAAGTGTTCTTTTCTCTTTGATAGAAGAATTCCGAGCTGAAACAGCTTTTTAAAGCGACTATTGAACGTATACTCTGAAGATGATAGCACTTGCAAGATATAAGTAGCTGGAAATAATTCTTTTCTAAATTATTGCAATGTTTAGTGGAATAAACATAAGGAGTAAGCTATTATACAACGCAACCTATAAGACGGTGTGGGGGGAGTAGACGCGTGTAGTCAGTGGTAAGAATGCAGCCTTTATTACTGCGTTGTTTGGTGATTCTTAGGCCGCATTTGTTATTTATAAACAATATTTTCTAACCTTCCATGCAGGGCACTGTAAGTCTATCAAATTCCCATGCTGAGGTTTTTAAGCTGACATTTTTGCAATAAAAAGGTTAAATATATATTGATATAACCTATGTATGTAAAGATGGCAGGCACGATGACACATGGAACCCTCGTTTGGCAACGATAAAATGTGACACTTGCGGACTGCAATCGACAGCAACTCACATTAGTTGAGTCGTTCACGTTTCTGTGACAACGGTTTGTTTTGTTGGTTTGTGTATGGTTTTACAGCCCACTAGAGCCAGTCATTGTCATGCATCGTTGTTCTAATAAAGAAGCATCCGGGCTAGACGTTAGCACTCAATCTGACTTGTCAAGCGAACAATGCGTCCCACTGTTTATTTATCGAATGAGCTTCAAAAATATTTGCTCACATTATTATCAAGACACAGGGATTGACATTTGTGAAACAGGCATATGTTCAATTTGTTTAGGTCAAAATATCCTCTTCCGCGATTGATAATGCAATGTTACTCTGTGGAAACAGTATTTGTTATCGAAAACAGGTTAAAACAATTGGCAGGCCGATTGAATATTAATTGTTACCATCATCAACCAGGCGAATATCTTCGGTTATCTACCATTTACGACTTTTAAGGAAAGTGTAAATTGAGATCAAACACAGCAAAGAAGAAGTGATTTGCAGAAAATTCAGTCAACGCTAAGATCATTACTATGTATAGCTGTGTTACAGATAAGACTTTTGCACTTAATTTATCGTTATGAGCAGCTTATGCACTAAATATGACAAGGTTAGTTGTCCTATCTATCAAGTTGTTCTGAAAAATAACTTAATGTTTGGGTGTTGCCCCCAATAATGGATGGCAATAATCGAACACAAAATCAATCCATACAACATTAATATGGTATCAATGCATTGTTCCATGGTCGGAAGCAAATGTTCGTGTTATCATTCTTAATGTTGATGGAATAAAGTCGTTGTTCGATAAATGAATGGTTTTGTATCATGGCCTGATCCTTCGAATTCGGATTCATTTATTTCGGTGCTTACGCTGTATGCATATTTGGCATTAATAAGTCATGGTCTGTTGACTCGATTTAGTTTCTTGTGGCTGTTATCCGTCAGCTATTGTGAAAACCAGCGGACCAAATGCGAGTCAACCGGGCTTTATTATAACATTTTCTGAGAAACATTTGCCCCTTTGCCGCTGGTTAATTCACCAAAGCACAACATTATTCGCTTCAGTTATTTTGATGCCATTTGGGCTATTAGATGCGCAACATAGATATGCGCGAATGTCAAGTTTAAGTCATTCTCGCCTGAATTGTGCTCGGCAAGAGATGAGTTACTCCAACGGAAACGTGCGGCAAAAGCTGTTTTGTAAATAAAACCCTGCATAATATATCCATTATGTGCTGTACATTTGCTAAATGGCGACTCGGTTTCCATATAATTCCGCTTCATTTGGGTCAAGATATCTCCCTATCAATGTTGATAATGTTCACGCAAAATGCGCTATAAAAACCACTACCTAATAAAAGTGAGTGAACCAATATGGAATATGTATCGTTTGGTATGGTTTCTTGTGTGAACCGAGATGACAATATTTGTAAGGGCGCTCAGGAAATAAATTCACAATGACTTGAGCCAGGGTAAATCGGGGAGTGCATATGAAAACTACTCTGGCATTATTCAACATAGGCGTTGCTTAGATCCATAGATTAACAATCAGTTCGCGGCTCAAAACAATATTACGATGTACCTTAATGGCTTTATCGTATGAGGCATTTACATTCCTACACCTTCACTTGATAACGCTATCTCTAAGCGGCTTGAACCAGTCATTTTATATCGCATTAAGATTTGTATCATCTAGCGATACCTAAGTCTCTCTAATAGAGCTAAATAGAGCTAATGTAACTGGTCCAGCTTAAAAAAAAACACCGAGCTGTTATATTAGCGAGTCATGTTTGCAAACCCTAGCATGACCCTTTAAACAATATAGTTGATCAAGAGTGGACTGTATTCAGGTGTTTGATGGTTTTTATGTGTGTCTCGCATTGGGCAGTTGAACAACCGCCGTCACTGCTGATTAAATCGATCACTTTGGAATGATAGTTATGTAATGAAAGCAAATCAACACGGCGTTTGAGTACTAACACTTTAAAGTATGGTTGATTTCCTAAGAATGTTTGCAGCAATATCTAACATACAATAACCCGTGTTGGTAAGAAACAAGACGTTTGAATATGTCTCAGAGGTTATTTTAAACTAGCAACAAGATAAACGTAGCGTTGCCCTTGATGTCATATCCCTCTCAGATACATCTTGATGAAGTCATTCCTTACCGCTTTTATTTATGATTACTCAGCAGACAAGCAGTGAACGGAGTCGGTACAATTATGTAAACTGAGCTGTATTCTTAGGCATTGCGAGAATTTGGTCGGTAGCGCTCGTGATAAATGTGTTCGTGAACAATACCTCATATGATGGAATCACGTATGTTTTGTGATAATGATATGCAGTAATTCATGATGAACTATCCACGGAACCTTTTACCGACGGCATGTTGAAAAAAGATGTTTATGAGCTCCTAAATTTGTTCATAATTAAACAAGATACACTTAAGCGATTGGCGAACATGAAACCGCATTGAACACTGCTATCAGTATCATTACGTTGCCTCGCACAGCTGCTGACGCGTTATGAGACATGAAAATATGTGTACATTGTGTCACCTAATTCTGACTTTACGCAACCAGACAGCCTCGTAAATAATTTACAGCGTGTTTTAATGTCCAGACTGCGCTCAGTCTGGATTATGAGGATGAATAAATTAAGGGAATACTCGTCACATACTCGCTGCATGAAGCGAGTGAGTTTCAAGTTCTTATTTTATAAACCAATGGTGTATTAAGGTGGACAGTGGGACATGTGTGTTAGAACCTTTTTTCTAGGCATTAGAATTGATACGTAGTTCCTGTTGTTCAGAACATATATGCATAACCCGGTTACGATGTCTGCTTTCGTGGTATAGTACAGGAGGAGGTGGGTTGAAGAAGGTAGGAGGTGTGGCATGTTAACTTACACGATGAGCAGCATACCTCGTTGTTCGGTAGCTGTTGTTGTGAAGTAAGTTGTCCAATTGTGATATTTATTCAAAGTATTGCGCATTTTGTAACGCTTAAATGTCTGGTTATGCATAAGAACCCGTATTTATACCATGCTTCCAGTAAATATTTATACACGATTTCCATCATGGATGGCATTAATATATTGCGATTGCAGATTATGTTGCTAATTATTCGTAGATAAACGACTAGTTACACACGAAGATGGGAATTGTGACTATCCTTTCGCAATGACTGGAGCAACATTATATATGACGTCACTACACATCCCTGGTTTGTATACCAGACGTATTAATACGTAATGTTAACAGCATTTAACGCGATGTTATCCTACATTGTTGAATGTTGCTTGTAAAATAATCATCTGCTCAAAAAGAGAACTGGATGTAATAAAATAGCTTGGCACTTCTCTAATGGAATCAATTATATATCCGCGATATAATTTTGGCAAACATTGAAAATTCGAGTTTTTACCGATTACAATTTAAGCCGCTTTTCCGCTTGCATTATCAACTAATTTACCTTCTGCAAGTCATTCGATTATGCTTTGATTGAATAAATGACATGGTATTTGCACACATACAGCAGAAACATCAACTAATTTTTTTGGCTGTTAATTCAAATATTTGCCATTACTTTGGGAGTGCTTCCGCGACAATTCAGACTGACGCACTTAATTAACAACAGCAGCGCAGTGTCGGTCTGGGGTTTTCAGACATGTGCAGGGATTGCTTTTGTGTGGACACAGGAAAAGTAACTTGTGGAACAACGGCATTACAAGCCACAGTAGTGGGTCTCTGAAATGCGCTAAGATAATTATTAAGAGCTTTGCGTGAGGCAAACACCATGCACAGTTGTTAATGTTCTTACTTTATTGTGCAGGTGTGATATATATGCATATTAATGAGCAACGACAAAAGAACAGTTATGATCAATAAAAATGCAATGACGGCCATGAAATATAGATCCTCCGTGTAGACTCAATGTGATGAGTTAATTGCTCCGGTGGTTTCTACATTAACGCAGTTGAATACTGATGGTTAAAGATAACACTACTTGAATCAATTAGTTTGTGCCCTAAGACAATTAATGTTTCGTATTACTATTATTTTTCCTAAATTTGTATCATACTTTACTCTTCCCAAGCCTGTGTGTCGCCATGGCAATAATTTGAACGCAATAAAATCAAAGAGAACAGTAATTAAATACAGCTGAAATCTTTTTAGGACAAACTCAAATATGTTTAAGTGTTTAAGCAATTACACACGTTTTGAAGTCTTTCGTTTGAAAAGCTCTTTAATTGTGACTCACACCCTTTACTTTATTCAATAAAAAGTATTTTCCCTCATTTCCTGAAAAAGCTTCTAACGCGTTTTAAGAGTTATCAAGCTTATATTTTAGCTTTACCGTTAATAATAGCATTCTTGGATCATCCACTATATATCATAATGCTTCTAGACAATCCAAAGTGTTTACATGGATCTGGTGTTAGAGTAAGTAATTTTTATCTAGCGATAATCCGATTCCATACACGTTGGTGCGTATTACAACTAGCTAATTGGCTGATGACGAGAAATATATATATCATCATATCTTACAGCAAAAAAAACATAACAGTTGCACATATTTACGTGTAGAATGTCACACTAAAGAAATGTTTTAAGGCATTCATCACTGCTATGTGTCACTCAAGACCATTAAAAGCCCACAAGTGAGTAGTTAATGTACGGCAGAAATAGAGATTGCCCCCGCATACTAACACTATGTCATCTAAGAACATCATGAGCGGAGCAAATGTTCCGTTATAGTGATCGTTATCTACCCAGAACGTTCCTTTCTAGAAGCGTTCATTCTTTTCATGATAAATTGGCTGGTAAGGACTATGAAAATGCGTTATTTGTTATATCAAGTTAGAAAACTTGTTAAAGGTGCATTTTTGTAATTATTGAAGATTTATAAAGAAAAGTGTGGTTGTGTACATCATGCATTGGTAATTGTGATAAATACTAGTCAGTAGAGAGGGGGCTGCAATTACTTTACATTTATCCCTAAATAATGCGCCTGCTAAGATATGGCTCGGCTTAAAGCAACAAAGCACCCGACCAATATTTTTTGCCAACGGTCGTTTACAAAACATTTTTCTCCACCGCCGCAGATATGTCAAACTTGATTTATTGTCTGGCCGTTACTTGTAAATATGATATGACTCTAATCCAGGCTACAAATCGATGATATCATATCATGTTCACAACGTCAACATACTCCATTAGGATCTTGTAAATTTGAGAGATCCCCGAGTGTAACGATGAAGAGGGCAGTTGGCCGATATCAAATATAAATATGTGGAGGGCTGCCAGGATTCGCCAATACATGGTTGAAATTAAGGCAGGTTTATTAGTCTGACACAACTGATATTGACTCGGAAACATTAAGTCACTTCAAAGACATATTTTGGACCGGGCAATGTTAATAGATCTCTTGGCATTTGATAATCTTATTTGAGTAATACTGTATCTAGGGAAAACGCGAACATATATTGTTAGTGCTCTAGGCGGCGACCCTGTGCTTCATATAACGACATACAGTTTATGTCATATAGGTTCACGCTGCAATATCGTAAGACTCCGTATTTCTGGTGCGACGTATCTTTATCATACGAAGCGCAAAGATATGTGCCCCTAGTGAAGTGTGTTTTGGTTCTGCAAATGGCGGTAAATTGAGCTATATGTACATGTCTATATGATCTACATGTAAGTGCATGATGCATGAATATACACTGCTGTGCGACAATAAATGGTTTATTTTCTTCGATTTCGAGAACGTCAATTATAGCTGATAATTGGGAAATTGAGCATCATTAATGGTGAAACCTTATCTGATCATGGTAAAATCAGCTCCGGTGGTGGCCATGTCGAGTACGCGAGAGCACCAGCGGAATTATGATTTTATTCATGAATGTTCGCGAGGAAGTAACATTTGGGTTGTGGTTGTACGAATCCTGCGTCTGTAAGCTAATGGCTGATTTTAATTATATAACTATTTGTTTCAGTACTTATTCTTTTATGAAGCTTTCAGGAACTACCATCAGTGATAAAGGGTTAGCTATTCGCATTTACACTTGTAGGCTATTAGCATGCCGACCTAATTGAAATGGTGCCACAAATCATTGTCATTGATGCGCCATTATCTTATGTTTATAGCAGGCGACGATATTTCTTCTCGATTGACACGTGTTGACAATTCACAAATTAATGTGCAGTGGTGATAGAGATTTTACTGACAAACATAAATGCATACCAAATAATACTAGATGTAGCTGTTGCAATCATCAATCAATGTGGATAATGTACCTTTGCGAATGTGTACCGCAGGGCAGGTAGATATCTTTGACTATTGAAGCACTCAAGTTGGCTAAATTGCTGGTCTCAATTACAAGACGCTGCGCCTTTTATTACCTGTTAATTTATATGTAGCTAGTTATCATTCTTTACGTAACTCCATATGGGCGCAATGGTGTTAAGGAGTTGCTATAAGTATCTGCATTAAATTTGTTGATGCACACATGCAAGCGTATGCGCTATGAGCTTCGCGGAAGGCTCTCAGTTGCCACGAACAGCACAAAGACAGATGTGAATAACCCATTTCAGAGCACTGTAGCCAACAAGTGGCTTGCTTGCGCTGCACACCATTCAAAAGAGATTAAGGAAGCGCACTGGGTCCATTTACATCAGCAAGTAAGCATCATCCGCATTTTATTTATGAACCTGCTTAAAAAGCCGAATTTGTGTGAAAATATATTGCGTACTTAAAATGCGTACAGTCAAACTACGTGCAGTTATTGTATTGTATCGCATGTCATCCATGTCAACAGCGCCCTTCCTAGGCAGCATTGCTCTTTGATATAACTGCTATAGCCTTCATTCTTTGCCCGTCCTTGAACCCACATCGTCGTAATAATAATCAAGCAAGGTATATCATTGGACCAGTTTTTTTTATTGAATTAACAACTATTTTACTATCTGGTTTCAATGACGGTTGCCATGGAGTTAATAGTTACACGCCCAACAAGTTTATTTCATGTTTTTTTTAATCAGTTTGAAAGATCCAAGAATTAAGAACATTAATTTGTTTTCGCTTGCGGTGTTTTATATAAGCAATGCGAAAAGTCGACATAAGATGCTCTTCTTGCAAAACAGACAATCAATGATGAATATAGTAAAAGCAAATACACAGCGCGAGATCACCATGTTGATGAGCGTCTATACATACCACACAATCTATCCATCTTTTCAACAGCCCAAAACAGGAAGCAAAGTATTGCATTTTGCGTGTTTCGATTAGGCAAAGATTTGTTAGCCTATAAAACAACATATGCAACTGCCAGAGGATAAGTTGATAAAAACGTTCAGGAATATTGCTCAGTCGAGTGTTAATTGTGAAATCAAATGCGCGTAAGCTAATTCATATACTGTAGCCGATAAAACTTTGACACAATCTAAACAAATAAAAATATCAGGCCTTGAGGTATATAACCTACCGCAGATAGACAGTGTGTTTTGCCCGGGATATACGTCTATTTTGTGTACATTTCAAAACTGAGTTGATTTGTTCTTTATCGGGGTCAAACAATAAGCAATATAAGTTGAATATCACATCGTAGGCTATATAATAAATCAGCAAACGAGCCATATATATTTACAAAACCTCAAGCAATACATGTTACCTAATAAATGAGCAATTGTGCATGTTAATGATAATATCCGTAATAGTCTCACAATTGGTGTGTGAAGGTATGCGAAGGATATATATATATATATATATATATATATATATATATATATATATATATATATATATATATATATATATATATATATATATATATATATATATATATATACATATATATATATATATATGTATATATATATATATATATATATATGTATATGTAATATAAATATATATATATATCTTCATATATATACATAAACGTATCTGTAACTAAATATATATGGATATATGTATATATATTAATATATATATATATTTTTCTATGATAATGTAATGTAAATATGTATATATGTTTATATTTATATATAAATATGTATATATGTATATATATATATGTATATATATATATATATATATATATATATATATATATGTGTGTGTGTGTGTGTGTGTGTGTGTGTGTGTGTGTGTGTGCGTGTGTGTGTGTGTGTGTGTGTGTGTGTATTAGCATTGTGAGACTGTATAGCAGGATGTTAATAAATTTTCAAGCTGTTTAGGCAGTTGCTGAAACAAGGCGTTTAACCAACGGCAACTCATGCGGTTAAGTGTATAATTATATGCTCTTGCAACTTATACGACTTCAACTATATTGTAGCTTTCGTACTGTATTTCCATAAGCACATAGAACTTGATTTTTTACATCCGTTATTGCAGCCACAGTAATGAATGTGGAATGTCAAAAATACAACAAAGAATGCACACACAAAATTGGTTCTTGCTCTCATAGATTTGGGTTAGCTAAATATATAATTGCTGCTACAATTCAAACTACCACCATTATAAATTGCGCAATGAAGCAGCAGGTCCATTCGAGCATGAAATGAAATGCAATGGCCCAGACAAAGTTTTATACGTGCTGTTCTTCTCCATGATGAAATAGCGGTTTTTCAGCGCAATACTCGGTAAGTATTGTGCAAACTGAGATTAACACGATTTAGGGCACCTCATGACACTGTTGTTTTTCTGTATACATCAATTGACCAAGTAATACCCGAAGGATAACGCAAGCACTAACTTCAGAACCCCGAAAGAAACCGTTGAATGTTCGACCACTTTCATGGCAAATTACAAGATAGTACTTATATCTGCCAATTACCATGCCATGCTTTATCGGTTCATGCATTTTGCTTGTCAATAAAAGCAGCAGCTATTTACGTAAAAAAGGATACTGGGCGCTGCTTTCGTTGGATTTGATAATGTCTGATCTCCATAATTATAGAAAGTCAACGATAAGTCGGGATGATTGCACAAATGCATACGTTGTAATTAGAAGACATCCGATAGGTAATCCATCTTGTACATAACATGTATAGTTGTAGATGCAAGCCAAAGTGATTCACCTTTTTTTATTTCCTTGTGGCACCATTTTGCAAAGTATGTCCGCAAATCATCTAGAGACTTAACCGAGCAAAAATACTGCTATTACCAACAGTTGGTTGCCTAGATATTGGTTCTTATACTGTCATTGCCGAGAGAGACAGCTATCGTGTTACTTCTCGAGGGTTATAGCCCAGCTATTAAGACTAACATAATATATGTTCCTGTTATGTGAGACAATACCTTAATGTTCAACGACATAATTGCTTTCGCTTTAGCTTATTGCGTGTATAGCTTCAGCGCTTAATGTTACTTTCTGAGAGTCTAGAGAGTTCAACATTCATGTAATAAGAATTACAGAATCGTAGTTCCTGGCAATTAAAATATTATTTCCTCATAACTACAGCTAATTTGTTCCGCTGGCAAGTGGGACGACATCAGCCTTGGGATTCTTCATGTTTTTAGCGCTCTTATCTCAATCAGTAGCTAACCCAACAACATAACAAGCAGCAGGTTTATTGCCCACCCGCATATAATTCTACAAGTGCTAAGCTTCGAAACATGTCTACGTGGGCTTTGCAACGTACGCCCTGGATAAGCGAGATTATGTTGCTTCTTCAGGCTGCGGGCCAAAGCAGCAAGTGATTTACGTGCACCAGCACCTTCTCCCCTCTTTATCTGCAATTCTTCATCTGAGATCTTGCCGTCGGTAGGAACGGTAGATATAAGCTGGTGATTGTTATCAACTTGCTACGTTAGCATGACTCGTCGTACTCTCCATGGCCGATTGAATACCACAGGCAACAGCCGCTAGCTTAAGCCCAATGACCATAGGCGGTGGTGACACGATTGTTGGGAAAATTACTAAGCTAGCCAATACAAGAACCATTAATACCGTCTTTATTTAGTTGCAAATAGAAGCCCGATAAGCGGCTCTATGACTTAAAGCGGGCCAGTTGTTTCGGGATAACCGTATTGTAGGCTCCTTGGCCGCACAATAAATGACCAAAACCTGGCCTTTAGCGTCCGCCACAAGCAGCAGAGCGTCTCGGTCCTCGACGAAAAGTACAACTCTCCAGGCAAAAGCGAACTCGTGTGAAGACGCCCTGTGTATGGAGTGATCCCGGCAAGGAAGGGCCCAGCATATGTACGCCAGCTACATGCGTATAACAAGCACACAAAACTTCTGTTGAACACAGATCAACCTACTGCACATGCCTATATTCAGAAAGCAAGCAGACGATGAATATAGGCACGCAAACAGAAAAATTCTCAATCCCGACTACTCTTATCCCCGGTGTAGCAGCTGTTGCCCTGTACCTTGGAATAAAGACTACTTAAAATGCCGGATATTGGGGTTTCGGCTTTAATTGCAGAGCATACTGTACTGCGAGCGGCTCCCTCCGCACCCCAAGTGGAGCCTCATTGGCTTGCATGTGTAGACTGGGTTTAGAAGTGGTTCGGAAGGTCCCGAGTCAAAGTCGCAAAGACGGTGTCCAATTTCTTTTAAATATGAGGGACGGACTGATCCGTAAATAAACGAACCACAGTCCAACTTGGACCTCACAAGAAACCGGTAACGTTGTAAAATAACATTCTTATCTGCTCTCTAATTCATACTTGAGACTATATTGATTACGTGGAGGGCTTTAAAACCCTTTTACGAAGGTACGAAATGTGCGCTTTAGAACTCAGTTGTTTTAATACAAATCGGACCAAGCCACTTTGTTTCTTCAACCACAGGGATAACATTTCCATCATGAGATAAAGTGAGGTAAAGATGCCTACCCTTCAGTTACAAAAATGCATGCAAACAGTTTGGGTTTTGGGAAAATGAAAACCGTAAAATCATCCACATTTATTGATCATTCCACGCCTTTTTTGATGGCGGTGAAAATACTATTAATTCTTATGTCAAAAAGAGACACTGACACAATGCTTCCTTGTGGGACCCCATCTTGTGCTAACCAGAGAGACTGTGGCAGCACGAACCCTGAAAACCGGATGCGAAAAAACAAATTCCTTTATAAAAATTTGGGTACTTTCTTTTTATCCATTGCCAGCCAGATCATTTAAGATGCCATGCTTCCATGTTGTGTCATATTTCTTTCTCCAGATCGAAGAAAAGCGACGCCACATGTTTCCCACCTCACATAGCTATCACTCACATAATTAAACAGACGGATAAAATGGACTGTTGTGCTTCGACTGTAGCGAAAATCAATTTAGTATGTAGGAATGCTATTGTTTCTTCCCAGACACCATTCCAGGCGGATATTAATCGTTCCATGATTTGTAGATGCAGTTCGCTAGGCGATGGGACGATACTCCGTCGGGTTGGATTATTCCTTCTCAGGTTTGGGGATCGGAATAACAACAGCCTCCCTTCAACTATCTGGGAATACTCCAGATTTCCAGATTCCATTATAAATGGTTTGGAGGACTAAAGGAGATTTCTTGGAAAGATGCTTCACAAATTGGTAATGTATATCTTCAGGCACATTTGCTGTGTCATTTGATTTATTAAAGAATCTTGTATATCTTCGAGTGAAGATAAAGAGTTACAGAGTTCCGTATAATTTCACTTGAAATTGGAATTTTTCTTGAAGGCATCGCCTAGTGTACTGGCGATGTCTTGAACTAGGAAGCTTTTTGTCCATCACATTTTACAAAATGGGAGAAATTGATGCTGCTTTCCTTTCCCTTTATTCTACGAATCATGTCCAGTACCTTCTTTGTTGATGTTTTGCGTTTAGATTGGACGCTTGGACCAGTTGGTATATAGTTGACGACTAGATTTTTGTATTTGGGTTTTATTTGTGATTCTGTTGGCTCCGATTGTGTTGTTGTTGGATTTATCGTTATTGTTGTTGGATTGTTTGTGTTGCGATTGTTGATTTATTAATTATTAAAGGATCAACAAATGGACACTTTCTGTGTGCACTGCTGGTCTCTGGCCATGTGTAGTCCGTCTAGGTAGATATTGACTTGATGGGCTTTGGTGGAGTTTGATCCTTGGCCAGTTTTCGTGTTTCAGGAAAAGAAATATTCATAGTGCGTTACAGCTTTTGAATGTTTTTGTGAGTGTGACACTTGGGGCAACTGCATGTGTATGCTGGATGACTGCCCCCGCAATTAACACAGAAAACATTTTTTGAACATCCCCAATGTTTGTGATCCTCTTCTCTATAGCGTGCACAAATGGATGTGTAATGTATTTGTAATGTATTAGTCCACAGGAACATTAATGTATCCAATTTGTGGTAGCGTGGAGGTGTTGAACGTTCGAATAAACGTTCCTGTGTTATCCTTTGTAGTCATAAAACGACACCTCCGATAACATCTGCGATTAATGTACCTCATGAATGTCACTGTCCTCTTCAAATCCGGACAGCGTATCACTTTCCTTCTTTAAAAAAATATCCCGAGTATATTCTACTGATATTTTAAGCTTCACCAGCCAGACCTGTTAAATCAATGCCAACGGCAAACAAGGATAAATTGGTGATTGTTGGGCATCATCGTAACTTTTAATATTACAATGACTCGAGGCCAACTAGCGACGGTATCCACATCTTAATCCGTATCCGGTCCTTGTCGTGTAAATTGTCATTTAGGAGTGGCCATAGCTGAATATTGAATGTTTCATTATTAATGCTCCCAACCCACAAAGAGCCGACCACTGGGACATAAAAATGCACAGCTAAACCAGCAAAAACAATGTCAGAGATGCATTAATAACATACTCGAGTTCGGAAGAGTTGCACTAGATTGACCTAATTAGGCAGTCTAGGATAGATGGAAAGAAGAGGGAAAGTACAACGAACAAAAATGAATATGAATAAGAAACTGTAGAAGAAATTAAGTAATACAAATAATCATCCTAGGGCCAATCACCACCAACCGATTAACTAGATCAGGCCATTCCAGCCTCTCGTTTAGGTGATATGCAGGCTAACGTGGATCCCATCTTCCACCGACACGACTCACAACCCACGGCCAACAGGTTACCCCCTATTAGTCGCCTTTTACGACATGCAAGAGGATAAAGTAGGCTTATTCTACATTCGCACTCACAGGGGGAGGCGTGCATTGGAAACAGACTGACTGCAAGAAAGCTGTTAACCTAATACTAGCCGTGCCAGACACTGCTGCGGTCCATGCTGCCCCTGTGCTAGCATTCTATGATTACCCGACCCGAATAGGCTGGCTGCGGCCATATTCGGTGGCCAGGGCAGTTAGAACGTGTGTAAAGAGCACTTAAAACTATCTCCTGTTACCTTTCATGTGGATTTTCGCTGCACCATGACCACACCAAGTGTTGATGGCGTAATGCTCGTCAATGTACCATTGCACAGTGCGGATCTTGGTATGCATTTAGAATACGCCAAGCTCGGAAAGATGGCTATGGGAGGGGCGCTCAAGATTCTAACGCACAAGTGAGCGCGCATATACACACCATGCCGCCACAATCGAGCAGTTTCACCAAACCGCCAAAGATGTGTCAAGAGCACTTTCCATGACATCAATGATGCCATCCGTGAGTACTCCCTCTTCAAATAAGTGCAAGCCTAGTCTGTGTTTCATCCCTGTTATTGGACAGTAGTTCAGGTAGTATGGTGAGAGCCCTGACTTTTATGCGGGTCTTTCGGGGGCTCCTGCTGTTATGGTACAACTGAAATACTTATCCCTGACAATACCGATGGAAGCGTTATCAGCTGGTTATAATCAATCTGTCATCAATTGCTAGATGGCTCATGTTATTAAACACAAAGGGTAATTACTAACTCGAGGACGCCAATCAATGAATGACGTTATCCATTTAGGGGAGGAATAAGCTCTGGTGCGTGGAATTATTGCGATAAAATAGCTTGAGAGTGACCAACCTGTCGTGTACCATGCACCATCACCGCGCAAGTATTGACAAACGAAACACTTACTTATGGCCACACTGACTGCTACCTTTGCAGCTCTTTGTGGCTTTTTCTGTCTTGATTGGACGAGAAATATGTCTTGTTTATGCTTCGTGCGATTGTTTTATGGTTGTCAGAATGTTCAGGTACTATATCAAGAAACGCCAATACACTGATGGTAACATAAATGTTCGGTTGTATTATACAAATCGATTGCCTCATGGTCAGCAACAATTTGATTTGTTTTAAAAAACGAAAAAAATGAATGAAATTACATAAAGGTAATGCACTCCTTAACTCACTCTACTGCGTATTAGCAGTACATGAGACTAGCTGCTCACCCCTCCAGCTATTGCAAATCTACAAGCATAAACTTATGGATGGGTAGTCATGCAGTTTGATACGATGCTGCTTCCTTGGTGGTGAGTACATGCGATAAACCATTTGTGTGTGAGTTTGCTATGGTTTGCGACTAATCAGGGCTTTCTCATGTGATGTAATGTTCAGTATGATAGTCTTCGTTGCAGTGATATCTTTCCCGCCGATGTGAATGGTTATCAAGGTTATAAGTTATGTTATGACCGATATAGATATTATCGCGACACTGCCACGCTAAAACGCTTGAAAACAACCCAGCACATATATACGGAAGTATTTCTTGTGATTATTGAATGTTTTTATTGTCAACATAATCCAGATGTGATTGCTATATTATTTTAACGACATACATATTCAGGACACTTCAAGACTCCGCTCTAGTCAGGCATCAGATGATTCATCAGGCTTTTGTGTACGCTTGATTACTTCGGATAGCATATCCAATCATCCGCTAGCAACGATTCGCTTTAGGAAAGCTACTGTGAAATAGCTTACAATCAAGAGCTAACGAGTAGCAACGGCCTACATGTCGAATAAGTTACCTTTGAAGCAGTACCGAACAAAGCTTCTACCAATTATCCTCCCAATCCATTCGGTCTCACTTTACTTTCAGAATTCCATAAAATATATATATAAAGCTGATTATCATCTGCAAAACAAAGAACAACGAAATAACGATCGCCTCGAGTATTGTCTGCGGGTCAGCCATTAGGAACTGCATTGTTCCCATGGGCTTGTTGTTGTCTGGCGATAGATAAATACTCGTTTATGTGGCGTTTCTCATTGTCTGCTTGGTAATAAACAATTGTTGATACGATGCTTAGGCGCTGACTAAATAGGTTTGCCATTATCATCACAATAGATGGACTGATGCAAGGTTCAAATCTTGTGTACAATATATCCAGGAAACGTCGGCTATATGACAAGTGCACGCTATTCTAGGTGGGTTATTAATAGATTCACATATAGGATGATCACTTTACCATTTAATTTTCTCCATTACATTTTTCTATGCTGCTTAATCAATATTTGTTTGTACTGACAAAGTGTCCGAACGTTCATAGGCAATTTTAATGGCAATATCGGCACTTAGTTGCTTGTTAGAATGATTTAATTGATACCTTTTAACATCTAATTTAAGCAACTACCGTTAATTATATCACAGTAGCTGGGAGAAAACCATGGCTGCACTGAATTTTGATCAATTTTCAAGTGATAATGTTTTAGGACCAGCACTGTATGCAACGTTGCAAAAATTATCTTGCAGTTTCAAGGACCGTGTCTATGACTGCTTTTCAGTGTAATTCTAGTAGATATTATCAATGAGCCACCCCAAAGTAATGACAAATCACATTTTTACTCAGCTTGCTAGTGCTATATTCTAAGCGCTGAACGATAGCTGACAGTAGGTGGAATATGGACAACGTCTGCATTATTGTGACAGGGACTGTTGTAATAAACACTTAATATATGCACCTGTTACAATGGCCTTACATACACGACTTCAGGGGTAGAGAGTTGGTATCGTCAAATATACTGATAAACATTGATATGATGTCTGATATCGTAACAAAAAAGATCAGATCATAAAATTCGTACATCATGGTATGTATATGGCAGGTTGGATCTATGAAAGAGCAGCTCGTGAATTGCTAAAACATGCTCGTGGAAAAAATACACTTTCCTCTTTACACCCAAGGATGCATATCTAATCTCAATTGAATTATCCACTGTAATAAGCAATAACAGGTTGCTAATGGATTTTGTAAGCAATGCAGATTGCACACGATATGAAAACGTTTGCAGGCTGTGAAAAATACCTCCCAAAATGTTGCGTTAAGCATCCGTAGGTATCGTCAAATAATGACACATCATAGTGGTACTCTTTTGGATATTCAGTCGTTAAGTAATAAAGCAGCTCGTCTAATCGTTTATCTCATTTTTTTTACTGCTAACTTATTACAATATAATGTAGTAATGGTTAAAGTAATGAATGGATATTCATGACTATCTCGTTTGCAGTTTAAGTTACAAAAGTCAATGCAAGAAAAATACTGTAACGCTAAGCTTTGTTTGAACGAGAAGGGACAGGCATGTTCGTTGTTACAAGCCTCACAGATATACATGTATAAAATAAAACTTTAGCCAAGACCTCGTATTGTCAGTGTGTAGGTATAGCTGTAAAGAACCATGCTCATATGTCAAAAGTAGCATAATGCAGTGATATCAGCTCCGATGGTTGTTTTGAGGTGTAGGGGGAGATAGCCTAATGAAACTTATTTGCTAAGATTTTTTTGGCAAAGTCTGGTATTCACAGAATGAGATATTTCGTTTTGCTTTTGGCTAATTATAAATCTGGTGTGTAATGACATGGATGAATACGTATTTGATTGACAATCAGCTATCATAGTTACTTTAAGGCCTCCATATACAAAACTACACTCTATACACAGATATCGATATTCCGATATGAGAGGTGGGCTGCGATGTTATGCACATCAACGGCCACGTGATATTCGGAATAGCTGGTATGATAACAGCACCACAACGGAATGACTCAATTATTTGCGTCTGGGTCGTTATATTCTCGAATGAAATGTATCATTGCCTATAGCATATCCAAGCCTAGCAAAGTTTGATATGCTGCAGCCAAAGTTGCTTTCTTTGTAAATAATACAATAACAAATACCAGGAAATACCACAAAAGGATGTAATTTTTCTGCTATAACGGCAAAAAAGGAGAGATACCTGGTATGCAAATACAATCGAATGTTTGAATTATTTTTAAAGTACATCCAATAGCCCGCACACGACATCAGTTATTCGTATTTACGTACTTGCATTTTGAAATTATAGTGAATAAAATTAGATTATGTAACGGCATATTATCAAGCGCGTACGAAATGATATAAAACAACAGTTTTATGTAGAGGAGCAAGTACATTAGTTATGCAATTCAATTATTATGTTGAGCACATAATTTCGTCCTTGTGGTGTTTGTTCGGTTGCTGCCAATCCTTCACACCACAACGATGGCAAACGGCTCAATATGTTCCAATCAATCGTATACAAACGCTAGGTTTATGACAAGAGCCAGTGAGTTTAAGTCACGTCGATAACTGATAATTTAACGTTGCTTAATCATATAAATATATGCGCTTATGTTAACTGTTGATGTTACCGCACTCTAGATTCTCTTTCTGTTTATATATATATATATATATATATATATATATATATATATATATATATATATATATATATATATATATATATATATATATATATATATATATATATACATATATATATATATATACATATATATATATATATATATATATATATATATATATACATATATATACATATATATATATATGCGTGCGTCTGTGTATGTGTGTGTGCGTGTGCGTGCGTGCGTGCGTGTGTGTGTGTGTGTGTGTGTGTGTGTGTGTGTGTGTGTGTGTGTGTGTGTGTGTGTGTGTGTGTGTGTGTGTGTGTGTGTGTGTGTGTGTGTGTGTGTGTGTGTGTGTGTGTGTGTGTGTGTGTGCAGACACCAGCATCACTATTCTGCAAGCTATTATTTAGAAGATTTCGTCACGGGTCAATATCGATAATAACGGCATTTATACCATTCAAATACACGTAGCTTGATCTTTGAATGACGATTTGTTGCATTCTGTTCTACAAAGCGAGAATATATAAATGAGGTGTACTGATGATGGTAATGCAGTTGGCAGCGACATATTATATGTAGATGATATATCCGCAAATATGTAAGCATTACAGACGACCAGCGAACTGGATGCAGGGATCATACGTGATAATGATCGGATGATCCAATATCTTACAAGTACTCTATCCATAAGCTATGCGCTGGCTATGTCGGACTTTATCTCGTCGAGGTTCGTTACCCTTTATTCAAACCTGTAAAATGAAAACCAACTTCTAATTTATCGATGCACGATGTAGCAAACACGACCGGAATGTTGCTACTGGGGTTGGAATGGCCTTCGCAAACGCATACTGCTATCGAAACTAGAAAACCGGGAACGGCCCGGCTAGTGCGAGCTAAAAGCAACATGGTGAGCGCTGATAAGGGGCTTCCAGAGTAATGAAATATACATCGGCTACTGCTACGTAATTCAGTCTCTGGTAGTATCGGTTAGATATTCTGTATGCTCTATCTTGCGGTTGCGCGGTGTCAATATTTTCACCAAGCACCCATATAGCGATAAAACATTCCCTAGGGGATTTCACATACATTCGTCAGATCGGCTACTGAAACACAAACCGATAACAATCCCACGATGCCTGAAATCTGGTGGGTGCTCAGAGCAAGTATGAAGCGAATTTGTATTTGTCTGTTCCATATAATATTGTTTGCACATGCAAATATATATGAATGCATGCATGCCTGGGTACTTGTGCAGATAAGAACTGATTAAGCCAACCGAGGGCAATCCCACGATGCCTGAAATGTAGAGGTAGCTCAGACCAAGGTTTAATTTGCCTGTTCGATATGGGACATTTATTATGTACGCTGCACGTGCTGCGTCCATATAACTGCACCTGCTTGGATCATGTGCTGATATGATATTTACGACCATGTTGGAATAAAATTACGTTCCGAGCATATTGCGATTAAAAGATAGCTAATTGTGACGTATGTGACGTATGCAGGTTACCAATTTTCACCATACCATATATCTACATAATTCCATAAACCATTATATGCACTTAATCGACTACTGGTGCAGTGATTAGGTTCTGTTTTCATAGTAGTCAGGAAGCCTTTTTGTATTGTGCGATAACCACGGCAGGTCATATCCGTTACGACGGATAAACGCAACTTACATTATGACTTCGTCAAAAGACCCTTGGTTCAACTTTAGGATTATTCATAATAATTTGTTTAGAAGTCTGGCAATATTCCTTTGATAAGAACCTCTATAATGAACACTGTGGCATCATGTAAACTTACTGATGTGAGCCCATGCGCCGTCATGGTATTTAATAATTATGTTATAGCCACATCTCTATTTTGCTAATAGGATCAAATCTGTGCAAGTATCGTCACCATAGCCCTTGAATAAACCATCAATTGACAATATGTGACATATGATACAATGCTACCACCTAAATAGTATGTTTGATGTCCGATGTATGTATCACTTAGCGATACAGGCTGCAAAAATCATATAACCTATAATCTCTCTTCTGCTTTTTCAGCTTAAAAAGCTCGGTTGTCATCTCTAGTCATTAGGTAGTATATCATTGGGCATCAAATCAGAGTTTTCCAGATACCACAACTGGGGACATCCTATTCCACCGGTTAAAGGAATATATTGATGCATATCTGAATCATGTCTCAAGTAGAACTGGCTTTGGCTTTAGTGATAGATTGTTGCAAGCACTGCATATTTCCAAGCACATTTCTGATTGAATGGGATATGAACACTGTCGTTGCATTATCAAGCCGTGTCCCAGAATATCGAACGACATGTTGTACCCATAAGATAAAGGGTGATGCTTGAACATCATCATATGTGGGACTTCATTGTTGAATACCTCTAAATTGAATCTGGAGGTTCTCGCAATATAAAAGCATTTATTTGTTCGATACTAGTTTCTAATTACTACCAGAGTAAACCCAAACTTATAGAAGCAGCATTAATAGCTTCTCACATTGTGTGACATCAATCGTCCGAAGCGGAAAGCATGGGCCACATTCGTAATATATGGCAGACCCGACCGACACTGAATCAACCTATACAGGAACATATATAACAGCTTGCGCCCTGCCTATTAAGTGCGTTAAATGTGTACTATACCCGTCCACATTGCTACAGCGCTTATCCATAATATCAAGCCAGACGTGAGGTGTCGGTTTGCTTGTGCCTTGTTCGGTGCATGGATTCCTTGCGCTATTAATATGACCAAACATATAAGTAAAACAAACATGCTAACCAAGAATACTTGCATGTTTTGTAGCTGCTTAATAAGTCGGAAAATTAACGCAAGGAGCTTATGGCATTCGTGTCAACAAACAGTGCGCCATTTATATCACCAGTGTTATTTAGAATGCCACCAAGCAGCTGCGAGTCTGAACACATTCATCATTCAGAAAACTTCAAAAGCAGCCTTCAAAAGTCAATAGCAGCACCCTTTATCGGAAGTGATGGGTACGGAAACCGTTGTATTGCAGGAACGATAATTATTAATAGGTGTCGGCTAATGTGATGCAAAATGCATTGTCTTTAGCAATCATTTATGCGATACATCAGGAGGGGGCTTCATGCAGGTAAACGTCTGGTTGTGTCATTATTGATTATTTTGATACTGGTGTAAGCATTTACATTTACATTGACCGTAGCTTGAAACGATACTCCCTGCTGAGTATTTAAGTCTTCGAAGTCGTCCTCGTCGTGGCCAGAACGACCGCAATGCCATCCTTAAAATTTCATGTCCTGTACTGTAAAATAGAATGCTACGAGCGTAGTCGAGAACCATTTCAATCGGGCCCAGCGGAGATAATAACCATAACAGTTTGAAAATAGAAATATGCAATTCTTTCCCGAAACATATGATAGTCATTGCGATGAATTCGGCTCCGATATTTTTCGGGACCTTGGATGGTGTATTTAATCGTATGAGGCACGAATCTGGGAGCAGATGGTAGCTGAGGGTATGATTAACTAGCCGAATGGCATGCAATCAATAATGAAAAACCCTTGTTAGCTGAGGATGTAAATATTTATTGCTACATTAGATCAAACGGCCTTTTTGTTAAGATATAAAAAAGTCAACAATCATTCTGCTTCAATCTAACCGGACAGATGGTGCACAATTAATGATGCTTTCAAAGTATATTTTTGGCAATCAAAAATATACCGTGAATTGTGATGCACTTCGCATTTGGTGAATTGGTAATCTTGAATTGCAATCACCAGTATCCAGACCAACCAATTGGTTAGAGCGGGTGCAATAGTTCTGCCCACTCAGACATATCTAACTACACATTAGTACAACATCATTTCAGCGTATTGCATTGTAAAACATTTGACATCAGGAAATTAGACTGAAAATGAAGGAGATCGAGATAGGGAAGCCACATTCAACATAGAAACGTGTGTGTTATTAGTCACATTTACCAGGATTAGCGTTTTTAAATTCGTATGTATTGGTTTTTGTAATAATATACGGTACAAAGGCTTGGCAAAATAATTATTTTAGCAATGAAATTGCTCTTTTGACCGTTGATATTGCGTTCGTTCTTCCGCATTATTCTGCGCTTGCCGTAAGCTGTCATAAATGTATTATCACACTCATACTTCACTCTCGATCCTCTCGCCAATATTTGGCTGTTGTTGTCAAAAGAACAAAAGTCAAGCGTGATGGATATAAGCTATGTTTCACGGATAAAGTATTATGACATAATAAAGGTAGATAGCCCTTCACAATAGCCGCAGTGGGCTACATCATTCTGTGATGTCCAATATGAAAATTACAACCAATTATCATAGGTGTTTAGCCAAAGTAATTGTTTTGAAGCATTGGATAAGGAAATACAACAGTGCCTTTAAACACCAGTGCAGTCCAAAATGCAAGCAACAATGCCTTGAAGACAGGGGCCGACACTCGACATCTTGACTGAGAGCCCTAAGGGACTCATAGCTATTTCATGTACCAAAGCGCATTATATGAAACATGATTATGCATTGACCGAGAAACAAATTTGACAATAATACTTATCTTACTGTGGTTTGATACCATTAATGAATTATTGGCAGGGACGGCCGATTATATGTCAGCCATGATTATTCACCACCGCCCTCAGACCCGGTTGGTTGGGCCATTGTAATTAAACTTTCTTCGAAACTACTCCCCAATGGTAATAGTATGGCATGAGTAAAATTATTCGATGTATCACAGACGATATTTATTGGTTAATGCGCATATCAGATGACGTTCCTGCCCATGTGAACAATGAAAATAATGCCGCACAACGATGATGAAGAGCATAATGTTCCGTAGCTTTATTCGATAGGTTGTTAAGCTTCGGCATCATACCTATTTGCTCCTGATCAAACCATATCCATCATTCAGATAACTGCGCATACCACATTGAGGTACGTCTCGGGCAGTTTCTGTATCAGTTTTTATGGTCCAAGTAGTTCTAATCCATCCTTTGATACCTTTTGTGCTGACATTAAGAGGATGCTATTACCATTGTTGTCATAAGTTGTTAATGGCTTGCTAACCACATTCTCTTCTCAATTCATTTTTCCTTTATGCAATATGATTTTTGGAGAATAATGGCAAATAACGCGTATTATTGCAATTTCATTCTGCAACATGTTCCACTACCAGGAACTCAGAGGAATCACCACTACCCAATTTATGACCGTGATGTAGCAACAAAGGCTCAACGAATGCCATGTGACATACTAAGGGAGAGTATATGATGACCTTGTGGCTATTATTTATAAAATAAATAGACATTAGTTTGAGCGCGCGCTCTAAGAAAGCAACACACCATTTGCAAGTTATCATAGCGCGCACTATTGTGTATAGATATTTGTAAATGCGTGATTGTTACAAAGCAATTAGCTGCATGTGATTTACTCTTTACCGATTGTCTATAATTTGCAATTGCGAAAGACGAAACATACGACAGAAGAAATAGTGAACAGGATTGCAGAAGCAAATACCCGACGGAGGCACGTAAATAACGGCGAATCATTAGATGTAAAATCATTGGCAATGATAGCTTGATTGACGAAGGGCGAGGGGTAGTTCCCCCATTTCCACATGCTTTGGTTTTGCTGTAGCTCTTTAAAACAATGTTTAAATGTTATTAAGCACTGTACAAAGTAACAACAAACTCGCATCAAACCTCGCACTTCTGCATGTTTTATTTATCGATGCCTCCATTGCTGGATGCGTGGCACTGTCAACTGTGCGATGGGAATCACAGAATCAATATCCACAAATACTTGAAACTATGTACGTTTCAGGCTGAGCAAATAATTAGATGAAATAGAAGCGGTTTTGAACGGTTTGATTAACCTTAATCGTTCAGCTGACAATATAAAACTTAACATCCGTCGGTGATACAATGTGATGTCGGTGATACTGTTATTCTACACAGTCCTAGACAAGCAGGAACACCCGCTTCCTCGTATTACATAGCGCAAATAGCATGTATCCCCCTTGCTCGACCAGTATTTGCATATGTCAAATGGGTCCGCGTTTATTAGGGTAATAAATAGTCGTCCGGGTCCGGTGTACAGGCATCACATGTTGAATGGATATTGTCTTCTTCACTTTCGCTTGTACATTCAAAGTATTATATGACGCACCATTAAATATTCACAAAGCTAATAATGGGAGATTTGGCCAAATACCTGTATTGTTCACACTTATGTGCATGCGGAATTATCACGCTGTCTGGCTTCATGGTGAAAACTCCAAGGAGTCGATAAATAGATTGCAAGGCAATGTTCAAAGTCCGTATTCACAGTAATTGGAGGAACTTCAGCACATTCCGAAGACTGATGCCAACAGTTCTCTCTAATCCCATTCATCATAATCCGCTTCATCCCCTGACTCAATATGTCATGGTGTTACTTAATTTCTTTGGCGTACCCACTTTAGGCGACTGCCGTTTAACCATGCCCTTTGATCACACACATGTACGAAATGTACGCTTGCATAAACACGACTTTACGAGTAATCTCATACCCCAAAAGGTTAGATCATTCGTAATGCATGGCCACAACATGCACACGATGCGTCGCACAACATAAGGTGCTCATCATGTACCGTGTGGTAGTGCCATATCAAATTCTTCATTAATCTACATAGCCAAAAAGTGAAAACTTTCCATTACAATCGGATATAAGACGGATATGTGAGGTCAAAATAAGTCTTATGATCATAAGATACGCCGACATAGCTGATAAAAGTAAATGTGTTCATGATAATTACTCCATATACCATGATGTGTTTATATTACTGTCCATTAAGCTATTGTGATCCTTGAAATGCCAAAGTAGCGTAATCCGTATCCACCAATTACCTCACCCCTACCACAACCAGTATAAATCATGCTTTTGGCATATTTCTGCTAGCAATCACTAGACTACCAAACGAGTTTCTATCGTGTTATTTGTTGGATATGGTGTGGAGTGCTTTTTCATTACCATCTATATTGCTGCAATCAGAACAACCAAGCGCGACATATTTCCGCGCTAAAACTATGATAAACTAAATGTCGCAGAAGTTCCGCCTTTCAAGTTCATAAAGCGTATTCATGATAAATTGTTTTCAGCGTAAGTTTCCAGTAGACTAAGTGATATCAGTCGCTCGTTATTCTCCGTGTATTATGCCGCGGTATACAAAGATATGAATAGCGTAAGAAATAGGAGTAGCATTTGTAATTCGTAAACAAAAATTGATAAGTCAATCATAGCAGTTATTGAAGGAAAACAATATCTGACTGCGGATACATTACATGCATATCATAATTAGTACCATAAGGCTTCCAACGCCAACAACGATATGATTTAGAAAGACCCCTTACTAACCAACTCCCTCATACCCCCATCCCACTTCCCAGACGTGCTGTTATACCACTATTTTGAATTGTTTTTGCTCGTAATGAAGACTTCTGATGTGGACAAGTTTTGGTCTAAATACCTTGCTTAGCAGGGAACGCATTCCCGCAACGTTCGAAGCATGCGCATATTCAAATACTGTACAACGATTAAGCAAGCATAAAGCATTGAGCATTCCCTGTGCTACTGACGCCGCTTTAATATGTCTTGTTCTTATCTATGTAAATATATATCACAAATAATTTGCTCATAGCCTCTATTGTGTATTTGACCTCATACCAAAACGGGGTGCAACGATAAGGCCCTCGTTATGTTAAGGGACGCTGATGCCTGAAAGGCATATGTTAATCCCCTTGTCCCTATTATATATAGTGATAATACCATACAAAAACATGGGATGGTAAATGTTTACCAAAGTGGAGAAAGAAGAAGATACTTCTAAAAATGACACTTGGGCGAGAAGTGACATAAGAGCAGTATCTCTTAGTTGGTAAGGGATCACTCATAAGCAAACATGCGCGTAGTAACTTACGCATTGCAGCGTTTTGATAAGGAAGGGGATAAGTTGAAAGAGATTGGAAGGCGGATTGCACGATAGTCCGAAGTAATATGTCTCAAGATGGCTCAAAGCATACAACAACCCACCATAGGCTCAACCATTGCAGATTTCCTACCTCACCCCAATCAAATTCACGTAACTTCTACCTGAGCAGGCAACACAGTATTTGTGCCTGTTTCTGTCGGTATGTACATACCTTATTTTTGGCGAGCCCTGCAAATGTATCCAAGTATTCGAGCAAGGTAGATATATAATGTGTGCAGTTATCGCGAAAGCAGCCAGGTGGGCAATGCTGTGTTTATATTTGCACCACCGGTGATCAAAATATCTCATGCAACACTAATCAGTTGTTTCTATGATTATATACGAGTTCAGTGATATCGGCCTCTATCAACCATGAAGATTCAGAATATTACTTTGATAAAATCAACAGAATCCATATCAGCAAAGTGGACACAATTGTTCTTATCAGAAGGACAATTGTAATTGATGTACTAGCCAATTTTTTCTGGATATATGGAGCTGGATATATTCCGCTGGAAGGGTATAAAGAGATTTAACACAACATTACAGTTGTTACAAAAAGATACGACTAGTTGATCGGAGTTTACAAGGGCCAGATTAGTCCATATATTTATTGTTGATAAAATCCCTAGTCCCATCAAATTCTTCCTTATAGCCTACTTGCATCAAGTTACTGTTAATTGTCTTAAATCACAAAAAGGTAGGTCCAAGGAAAAATCATTTCTCTTGTGTTGTCATTGAATTGTCGATCCCTTAATAAAATGAGTGGTTAATCTCCAGTCACTTGATCTGCGTTGATCATTCGAGAATGACATTTGGGTTAACTGCTAATCTATTGCCTCCTTGATGAAAAGCGATCAGTACAATTCAGAGCGTATAATAATGACGTAGAACGAGGCAATGATGTGAATGTACAGGCCGATTATCGGCTTGAAATACACTTCAACTAGTTAACCGTCAAATATAACAAATACTGCCGTCTTTAACACCTTTGCTTATGATATCATTAAGTGCCGTAGAGTTGTCTTACATTTCTTACCTTCACATGGATTGGATAACAATTGTGCAAGGTCACGTGGTCTGGTATTGCAGCATGTCTTGGCCTATTCCAGCCATTGTTTGGGCGTAATCATGGGGCAGCATGCTTGCAGCATTCATCATGTGGCCACTGAAACACAGTCATTGAAAACGTAGGGGCACCCGGTATATCCTTTTCAATACTAATAGGCCAATAATTGGTTGGTTGTCATGGCGACATGTTCGTCCATAATATAGGGGGTAATTATGAGTCAGGGTACCAAGCCCATGAAGGATGGTATCTTGAACAAGCAATATACTGTGTAGCCAAAAAAACGCGCGTAACCGGAGAGTGAATTATATCGGGAAAAATATAAAGAGTTGTAATAAAAGCATCAATGTCACAGCAAAATCCGTATAATGAGTGCCATACATCCATTATTCATGTATAATGTAGTTCAGGGGGAGGGATGGGTGGGGGTGGAGTTTGTTAATGCTTATGCGCGTATTGCATTTGTTCTTTTAAAATGACTGACTGTTGGAGGTTATCAACATTTCCTGTAACAACGTCGCAATAGGCTGTAAGTCTTACTGATAATGTCACAATAACCGTATCGAAGAGCAGTTGTTACGAAATGCATCGCGGATAGTCATTATAGGAACGTGTACTAGACGAGCTGCATGCACGACATCTACTTACCCACAGATTGCTTGAAGAGAATATAGTACACTGCAGTAACACTTTTGGTTTAATGCTAGCGAATGCCATGGTACACGATAATGAAACATATTGCCCTCCAATGTGGTTTGAGTAGTGTGTTAATTGATATATATTGACGGAGTTTGTCGAAGGTTAAATGTTTGCACTATAATGATAACTCTGTCAAGGCAGAGAACTGGGCGCGACGACCAAGTGTTAATACCTAATTGCAAACGCAGTGCGGGTGAATTGCAATGCAAGCGGAAGTGACATTTTATGCTGTGACATTATTCTGTATGTCCTGAATATAAAGAGGCATACTAGTTGGCAAGATACGACCATCTCCCGCAAACGCCAAGCAGGTAGTAAATCCCCTACATAACATTATTGTCACAGGTCCATTACTGAGAAATTATCACCCATCGTATCTCTCGATGCCTTAGTGAAAGAACGAAGAAGAATATACGGAGACCCTGTAGCTCCTGGTGAAGTGGATATACTGCCGCCGTTACCATGGCAATCTTACATCGTTGGACAATTCGTAGCGGTACAAAGGGTTATGTGATTACAACGGAAATAATATCCCGTCGACCATATAGTTTGATGGATCATTCATCGAGTAATTTGTATAGCATGGTAGCACCAACATCCATCGTATAATAACATTACACATCATAAATGATCTATCACCTTTTATCCAAAATTGCAACTACACCTTAATAAATACTGTTCGAAGACGACGCCACTCGTTCGATACTGAAATGCTCAACTTATACATAGAAGCAGAGAAAATGGAATATGACACTAAGCATTACATGTGCACTCGTCGGTTGGCACGCAAAACCGGAAAATAGCCCTTAAATCCAGAAATTAGAAACGAATTACACCTAGACCAACACATTTCCATCCCACTCCCCTACAGAGGCTAAACAACAGCGCCTATTGTTCGACTTATTCATCCACACTAATCTAGTCCCTGAAAGAGAGGACAAAACTTCAGATTCTACAAGAAATGTTATCGTTGCAATTCCATAGCTAGCATAGTGTGCTACTAGCAACAATGTATCCGTGTTCAGCCGTTTTGCACTTGAGCGTAAAGCTGCCGATGACCAAAAAAAATTAGTTATTTGAATAAAAACACCTAGTCCAATATGGCAGAGCAGCCATACATTGACTCTATTCATAAAAGCTTTTGCATCCTAATCTCATCAAGATTAACCTGGTGATATAAGGAAATAGCTCTATCATTGTAGCTCTTGGTCAGCTTATTGGTATAAGCTCAAATAATGTCGCATTGAATTCTACCCAAGAGGACGGCCAGGAGCAGATCATTCCTTGTCAGCTGGCACATTCGTAGTACATGTTCAATCCAAATTACACTCCCTCATTGTGACAAAATCGGCGCCACGTGAAATTGCTTTCAGTTCAGGTTTTCTAGTGCCATTGGGTCATATTATGCAAGAAGAAACAATGCGTCGCTAAAATCTTGATCTTAAGAGATTCAAAGACATCAATCCCTCCATTCATACCAATCACCTCATTTGCAGCACACATACGAATAAATAAAAGGTGTAATCATGCAGCTCCATATAAAATAAACCTATTAAGGGGTAGGATGTCTCGCGAGTGTATTATGGAAACGCAGCACGACTCTTTTTTGTATATTATAATCTTCTTGGCCGAGGCATCCGTGATCTAACGAATCTTGAGGACGATAAAGGCACAGTTGCATTTTGGGCAAAACCAAGAACCAAATACCAAATGATGCTCTGTCGTATGCTGTTGTCGAAGGCGTGCATTTCCACGCAATCAGCAATTCACAGAATACCATACCCGGTTCTCACAGGACCCAATCACATTTGACTAGAAATCAGGTGCGCGAGACTTGGGTTAGAACTAGGGCAATATAGACAAATACAAGACAGACGAAATGATGGAGTAAATCAAGTACAAAGAAGTAAATACGCAGCGCAGGCACGTGTGTAGCGTACTTAAAACAACCAGCGCTTGCAGAATAAAGCAAGACCTACCGGACTCAGGCAAATGCTGCCAACCCAGATGCTGCTTGTTTCATTGTCGTTTTACCGTGGCTACATACTCTAGTAATGTAGCAACTACGGCGAAGCCGCTGAACAAACGGCGTATTGCCAATTAATGGAAGAATAGGCAGTTGATCTCATATCAAAAGAAGCAATATAATTCACAAAACATATCTAATGCCGACCAATGTATTAGCACATGCATTGGATGAAGTGGCCCAAGCTGTGCTAAATAAGCTAAATTGAATCCCAGGTCTCGTAGGCGTGAGTCACATTCACGTTTTTGCTGTGCACAGTAATATGTGGCTCCAAAACATTTCTTCTGAATAAATGTTAGCTGTAGAATCATGCGATAGGATAGATCGATGTCACTCTGTTAATAATTAGGTCTGAGAAGTTAAAAGTTTATCATACGGATAACCCAATAGTGGACAGACCATTGAGCAGTTATCAATGCTAACCCCGCCCCCGCCTAACGACCCCCCCCCCCCCCCCCCCCCCCAAACACGCACACAAGCATTCAATTTCAGCGGTAGTCGTTTCGATTAGCAAACACACGGCTATTAAATTCAAATATATTTGCAGGGTTTACAATGCTGTTTAATAGATTGTGCAGTATAGTACACTGTTTGTAACAGAACTACCAGATGTATGACAGCTATTTTGTAATGGGTCTTTGATTCGATCACAAAATGTCAGGTCGCGTAAGAACTGATAGCTGATACTTTATTTTGATATGACCACTGCTGAAATGATCTCTTCATTGGTTCCTTTAATAGTCGTAATGAACATTTATACATGAGCAAAAAATATATACAACGATAAGATGTTACTACAGGGCGTTTTTAATGGTTTGTATTGCACATTAAGGAAGTCTTTTTATATGAACTCCGGGCGAATCCGGAACACGGGTTGAGTACTAAAATTAAAGCCATGCTGATAGATACTGATGAAAACATTATGACCCAACAAATTCGCTATTCTTTTAAGCTGATGATCAACATAAGACGTACAATGTCTCCATCCCTTCCATTGAAAAATGCACAACATTTGAAATCTATCGAGGACTAGCACTACGGTCCTAGAACACGCAGAAAAATACATGGAACCCCAACTATTCATCTGCAAAAACCCGCTCCCCCGGTCCCACTCACAGACTATGCGAGGCTGTATTCTAACAATAGCTTGCAACCATTCAAGCTATGTGCAGTTTATCATGGTCAAACGTTGAACTTATCTTTTTATGTAATGTCTCGCGATGCTGAAATAATACACGAGCACAAATTGTATTGGTTGCTTTATCACTCCATTGCATTTAAATATTTCCAATCAGTGATATACTTTATGGGGCAGCATCCCTTGCTTGTTTTTATATACTGCTGAGGCATGATACGCGGTAATACATAAGCGTTTGATGCAATTATATGATTTATGCCAGTAGATATATAATTGACAGGAAGTTCGTGTGCAATGAGTGTCCGTGCACTAAATGACATTGAGCTGAGGCAACAGGGACGAAAAAATAGTCGGGATATATCTGGCCGATTATACTTTTCTTGTTTCCCTAAGGTGAAATTGCGTATATGTACGAAGAGGAAGGCTGAAAGACGTCATTACACTCCTCTTCGGCAAAGTGAAGACATTCATAATGTCTTCTGTATTTGACGTTTTTTTAGAAAACGTTGCATCACTTCGCGAAACAAGCAGTCACAGCTCTTTAGCACGATAACTTGATGACTTTGTCATTTGTCGAAAGATTACACTTCATCCCGATGTTAATTTGATAATAAATGTAATCAATTAATATTTATTAATTTGCACACATGTTAAATATATGCATAGACAACGCTGTGTAAAATTGCATCTAACTGATATCAAGATCATTGTTCCAACATCGGAGAGAACCATTATTTGTTCTCAGCGAACACCCAACTACCAAATTCATCGTTGCCATGGCATGCGGTATTTGCATAATGGCGCACATCCGACAGCAAATCTATTCTCAAGGGGCATGTTTGATCAGCATCTCAGCTCCACAGCGCTGTGTTTGCATAATGCTTTACCAAGTTTCTGCTGACGGGTGAAGACTAATTGTTCGAACGATAACTTCCAACAACGCTTACCTCGCTATAGAAGCAAGAGCTCAGGACCGAGGGTGATAATATTTTCGGCATCCCAGGGATGTACGGCTAATAGTTTACAGAACACAATATTCTACACTATTTGCTCTTTATTATTTCACTTTGCATAGTGCTTGCCCGCAGCGATATGATAGCAAATATCCAATAGAGTACTGTCGATGTATTATGTGGATCACGATAGATTGAACTAAGTGCTAAACAAAATTTGCAGCAATGGCTAAAATTAATAAAAAGCAATAATACTGAAATATATCACTGCTTGCAGGGCCGCATGCTACTATCACGGTTTACCATCAGTGTGAGTAAAGTTTTAGAATTGTGCAAGCCAGAAAGTGAAAACAGGCTCGGATGAAAGCTTGTCAACAAACATACGCTCCAAAGTTTAGAGGGAGAGAAACACTTCAAATTAAATATTTCACCTGAGGCTTGAATTGAGCAATGTTACAGCAATCCGAGTTATGTTTGTTCGGTAAAGCAATGTTTCTGACCCCAGCATCACCCTGTATCACTTAACCGAAGCATTTGTCAATCGACAGTATCCAGACTTAGCACTCTTTACTTGATTCACAGATAGTGATTGATAAACTTGTAAGTATATCTGTTTAACGCCAGCGAAATCCGCAGCTATTCAGTTTTTACAGGTTTCTCAATGCATTGGATGCAAATCAAAACGATTGATCCATGTGCGTAACAATAGACGGCATAATCAAATATGAAACCAAGCCTCTGAGAAAACCACACAGGTAAAGAATATATATGCATATGCACATCATAATAAGGGGTATATGTTTGAAAGTTCTTGCTGGTCTCCGTTGAACAAACTTACACGCATATAGAAATGCATGATATAGCTTACGGCGACATTTATCCCGACAGAATACGATAAGCATAGTAATGTTTGTATTATCATCATAGCAGTAGGCTTCGACTGTTCTGAATGAATTGCTCTGTTCGGGCTAAAAGCTTTTGCCAATTACCTGCATTAATACTAGATGACCACTCAGTGATGAAATATAGCAGATAAAAACTTAAGGACTACCACTTTATTCGCAACCTAGCAATTCAACCGAGCGACGTATTTGTATGGTAAATGGCAGGCACCAGGGACAAAAAAAAAACCAGTTAGTTACATAGTTGGCTATGTAAGATGGTACGATAGATAGACAATGCAAGCTTGAGCCTCTAATCCTATGCAGTTCTGTCGAACTAGATCAAACTCGCACAGGCTGCGATTACCTGATACCTATTATATGGAATTCTGTGGCACCATGACAACCCCAAGTATTGACGGCGGAAAGCTCGCCAATGCACGTTACCACAGGCTATCAGTCTTTCTTTGTGCTGTCAGATGACCAAATGGAACGTGATGTGACGGTTATTATTCTTAGCATGGCAGCGACCGGCTTGGTCTGGAATTGGCTGCGTTTCATCCCTGCCATTGCGCAGCTGTTTGAGTAATGTGGTTACAGCTTTTATACCGGTGCATTATATGCTAGGTCTACCGAGCCAAATCAATTGGTGCAACTGCAATAACAATCCCTATTGTTCAACATGCCTTGGTATTGCATACGCCTGCATTAGACGTCACATAAATCGTTAAGGATTATATTTTTATGTATAACAAAAAGCTTTTGCCAATTACCTGCATTTATACTAGATGACCACTCAGTGATGAAATATAGCAGATAAAAACGTACGGACTATCACTTCAATCGTAGCCTAGCAATTTGACCGAGCGACGTATTTGTGTGATAAGTGGAAGGCACAAGGGACAAAAGTATCAATAAATCTAACAGGTGAGAGACAAGCACATAACGTAATAACACCAATGAGACCGAGATCCCTGACCACGCAACTTTAGTCAGTACAATCGCGATGTAATTGAACATTTCACTATGACCATATGACGGTTACCGTAGCAGCTCATTGATGCATTGGATACAATATTTGCTTGTATTAAATCGGTAGTGGCTTTCATGCGGTCAGAGGAACACTCAAAAGGGGGTTTATCCACAAATTTCCCTGTCAACAAATAAATTTAGGTGGGATGACATCGCATAAATTAACACTCGCAACTGTGAAAAAACATGCATAACTAGACTGCAAAAGGGAATGATGAGTGTTTACGATGCAAAAGCTCGGCGGTATCAAGTGGCATATAATTACCTCAGACCATCTCGGTGAGCTGCTTAAACAGTAAATAAACTGTAAAGGCAATCAAGGTCACCTGTCTTTTTAAGACCAGCGCAATTCAGTATACGCTTGCATTGTAACTATACAGAGCACATTCAATTACATAAATTCACGCGCATATCAAATCATTATAGACGAACAAAAGACTAACAAGTTATCAGAAGGTCAGATAAGGATTGAGACAGACGAGAGTATTATCTAAGCTTAGCCCCAACAACGCAATTGCCAGCCTCAGTGTAAAGCTGTTCATGACGCTGTATGGACCGCAAATGCAGAACCCTTGAGATAATCAGCAAACAGGTGTAAGTCAAAATATTTCCAACGTACATATCTCGCTCAAGACTATTAAGAGTGGATTGGTGAAAAGTCAATGCATGGTAGAATGTTGAAGTATCACCACATACTCACCCTCTCTGAGCCAAGAACATCATCACCGTAATCTACAAAGTACGTTTCTTTATGGTACCGTGCCTTACACAGAATGGTTAGCTCATCCATTAACCTCGTACAAGTACTTGGGGTGCTGCTTGCATTAGACTCGATAAATTCTGATATCCGCTATTAGAGAAAAAACGAAAGTCGAGATGATTGCAAAAATGCACTAATTGTTTGTAGTAAGCCTATCCAAGAATAACAAATATGGTTGCAAATACAATTTGAGGGGTTTTTTTTGGTAGCACCATTCTGAAGGGAAGGTCCGCCAGTCATCAACGGACTTAGCAGAGCAGAAATACTGCCGTTGCCAGGCGAGACAGTTATCGTGTTCCTCCTTGATGTTTACACCCTAACTATCAGCACTAATTTAATATATGTTCCTTTTGTGATAGGCCAACTGTAGTGTTCAACGTTGTGATTGCTTTAGCTTCGGGTATCCATGTTATTATCGCCGCCTGCGGCTTTCTTGGGGTGTAACATGTATGTAAATTGCATGACAGACTTCAATTATAGAATCAGGAAAATTGAAAGTGACACAGCCCTAGTTTATATACTCATTCAAAATGAAAACAGGATGAAGTAAGCACAGTTGATTCGTTTAGCTACATCGCGTTTTGTTTCTCAAGAAAGACATAGCCAGCCTATGGTTTATCTAATGATTTATTGCCTACTGATCTCAACTAGAAACAAGCCCAGTTAGTTACATAGTTGACAATGTAAGCTGGTACAAATGATAGACAGTGCAAGCCTGGGCCTCTAATCCTATGCAGTTCTGCCAAACTAGATTAAACTCGCTCAGGCAAATTCTTTAATTACATTATGCCTTGATCAGGTTTGATTTTTATCCAAATTAAAAATCCGTTTTATAGTCATTCAAATTATGTTCAGAACAAAATTTACCATGCTTTGGTTTATTTGCACCCAACATTTAGCTCTGTGTAGTTGGGCATATCCCTAAGTTTATGTGGCAGGTATCATTTTAGTTGCTTTGGCCTTTCCGTGGGAGCAACATTCGGTTCGTGCTTGCTTCATCATGCATCGATACATCAAGTTCGGAAACACATCTGGTTGTGATTCGAGGGGGTAACGAACCATCAGTTCGACCTAGTTGATGTTTTACTGTTTGTATCGATACTTAACATTGCAAGGATGGCAAGGCTATACGAACGTTTACAGCTCTTTGAAGCTGCTGGACTGCTGCATATATCATTTAGGCTCTCTCTATGGCTGATAGTACCACATTTAGACATCCGCCAACCACAGTCATCTGCTCAGTCGTCCCCCCTAGTATCAATGAACATTCAACGAAGACATACTATATGGCGCGGTAGATCAACCACAATCGCCGGCTGTTGTAATGTTACATCAATAGAATAGCTGCACAGACCAACCAATTGAAAACATATGCAATTCAACTTATGTCCCGATGAATAAGGTGCATAATGTTTGCCTCAATACTGCAAAGATGTTTCGTACCAAGCAGCTAGCTTGGTCAGTATACAAGGCGGCAGTATGTGTACAATCAGCCTAGATGCGGGTGGCTCAAATCAGCCTAGATGCGGGTAGCTCAAATCAACCTCAGCCTCTAGATAATATATATATAGAGAGATAGAGATATATATATATATATATATATATATATATATATATATATATATATATATATATATATAGAGAGAGAGAGAGATATATATAGATATATATATATAGAGATATATATATATATAGATAGAGAGAGAGGATAGCTCTGCCGCACTCAATCAATTATCAGCATCTTACCTTTTCTTATATAACTACTGCAATACGTAAATATTCCACATTTTAATATGGTCCCACAGTCCACATAGTGCATAGTGCGTTAAGTAAACTCAACGGCAGTCTCAGGAGGCCAGAGAGGCATAGATAAGGACAATTTGCTGTCAATAATCAACATTGTAAAATGATATCGTTTATACGCTTTTCTTATTCATTATGTGGGTTTTCTGTGTTACGATTCACGGGATCAATGCTCGTTAAAAAACACAAGCGTATATGATGTCAGCATTTGATATCCTTGGCGTGAATTCATTAAGTGTTACTTAAGAATACTCTCACTGCCCCTTACTCGCTGCCCTTAAAATTGGGTGGATATATGCGTTCAACGAGGAGTAAGTACATAAACATCGACAAGACAAGTTATGTTCTTTGTTATGACGGCACCCACAGGTTGATGGTTTTCCTATACATTTGTTTTGTACTCGTATGTAAGTTGACGAAAGCTTTAAAAATTTAGTTAAGGTTCTAAGGCATAGGTAAGGCGGTACTTTTGGCTCTGGTATCACGCTAGCTACATATCACTAAGAAAATACGACCACGCTTCTCTTAACTTACTTCAAAATGACGGATGAATTTTTTTATAAGAATCGGACATCCAGCTTACATTTGTTGATTATCATGTTATGCACTTACAGCCAATATAGACATCTACGCAATAGCTCATCAATAAGTCAAGTACATGATTTCTTTAGAACCATTGAAATCGCGGCAAACAGGCAGATAATTATCGGCTTAACTCCCTTGATACTGCATCGCAATGTACTTGAAGTCTTAGCAGATAGTGATAAAAGTTAGCCTTTCAGCATGGGTCATTCAAATACCAGTCCTTCTGAATTATGGCGTGAAACTACAGGTTCCAACAAATTTAATTGCTATGGTACCCAGGTGGGTCCCAGTGAGGCACAGCTGGAATAGTGGGCATAGTGCGAATTTAAGTAAACTCAACGGCAGTCTCAGGGGTTAACAAGGCAAGTGCAAGATAGTCATAGATAAGGACAATTTGCTGTCAATAATCAACATTGTAAAAAATGATATCGTTTATACGCTTTTCTTATTCATTATGTGGGTTTTTTTCTGTGTTACGATTCACGGGATCAATGCTCGTTTGAAAAAAAACAAAAGGTAGTATGATGTCAGCATTTGATATCCTTGGCGTGAATTCATTAAGTGTTACTTAAGAATACTCTCACTGCCCCTTACTCGCTGCCCTTAAAATTGGGTGGATATATGCGTTCAACGAGGAGTAAGTACATAAACATCGACAAGACAAGTTATGTTCTTTGTTATGACGGCACCCACACTTGATGGTTTTCCTATACATTTGTTTTGTACCCGTATGTAAGTTGACGAAACCTTTAAAAATTAAGTTAAGGTTCTAAGGCATAGGTAAGGCGGTAAATTTTGGTACTCTATTTGCTGTGCTGAAGCTGGTATCACGCTAGCTACATATCACTAAGAAAATACGACCACGCTTCTCTTAACTTACTTCAAAATGACGGATGAATTTTATTATAAGAAATCGGACATCCAGCTTACATTTGTTGATTATCATGTTATGCACTTACAGCCAATATAGACATCTACGCAATAGCTCATCAATAAGTCAAGTACATGATTTCTTTAGAACCATTGAAATCGCGGCAAACAGGCAGATAATTATCGGCTTAACTCCCTTGATACTGCATCGCAATACGTACTTGAAGTCTTAGCAGATAGTGATAAAAGTTAGCCTTTCAGCATGGGTCATTCAAATACCAGTCCTTCTGAATTATGGCATTGGTTTTTTGTGACAATTAACATGTCAGCATGGGTCATTCCAATTATAATTGCAATATGTAGTCATGCAAGTGAGGAATATCATTGAGCAACAGGTGGGGCAACATGTGGCGGGCCAAACAGCAATATTAAGGAATTGCTACGAGGAACTCATCAATAAGTCAAGTACATGATTTCTTTAGAACCATTGAAATCGCGGCAAACAGGCAATAATTATGCGAAAACGAACTCCCTTGATACTGCATCGCAATGTACTTGAAGTCTTAGCAGATAGTGATAAAAGTTAGCCTTTCAGCATGGGTCATTCAAATACCAGTCCTTCTGAATTATGGCATTGGTTTTTGAAACTACAGGTCACACGCACAACAAATCATAATTGCTATTGGTGTACCGAGGTGGGTCCCGTGTAGTGAGGCACAGCTGGAATACGAGTGGGGCTAAAGTGCGAATTAAGGAATTGTCACAGAGGATATTCAGGTAAATGTTTGGGCATGGGGTTAACAAGTTGTTTAAGCAAGTGCAAGGAATAGGTCATGAGAGAAACGATGGCGGGGGCATTAATGCTCCTGGGGTCATGAGAGAAACGATGGCGGGGGCATTAATGCTCCTGGGTTCACAAAGGGATATAAATGGATGAACGGTGAGGTGTGGGTAAAAATCACTCAAGGAATAGCATCGGGTAATAGAAGGAATTATGATAGAATTTCGGCGGGGATTTCGGTTGGGTTTTGGTCGAAATAAAGCTGGGTTTTAAGCGGATATGATGACAGGATCACTGTGCAAAATAGGGTACAGTTGTGACGGGAATTACAAAGAGGTTAGTATTGTGATCAGGCCGGGGTAACAACGATGTTAGAGCGCATAACGGTAGAGTATAGGGTCAAATCAAGGCGGGATTTAGAAGGCCAAGCATCGCGCCATGTTGCCCAATTGTGCTTACTATGCCTTCAATCATGTTTTTGCAAACATGCCTTCATTCTAAATGCATATTGCAATAACTGGTTGAATCCCATGGCTGAATTGCATTGTGATCAATGTTCATGTGATATTGTTTTTTCTGCTATATCCTAAGCGGTTAACAATATGAAATAAACATTAGGAGCAAACCAGTACAAATATAACAATATGCAATATTGTGACTCGAAATGTTGTCAGACACTCTTGATAATTGCAATGTCACATTGGCACTACATACACGCTTTAGGGGCCAGCAAGTTGACATAAAATATTTATATACTGATAAACAGTCTATATGGCGTCTGTTATTATAATAAAAGACTTTCTATACTTGTAAGGGCGCTCACCTTTGATATGTCCAACGCAGTCAGCAGCAACAGATTGCTAAGGTTTTTCATTATCGCAAACATGTAAGCGATACAGATGGCACACGATATGGAAGTGCAAACAATATCCACATAAATGTTCCGTTAATCATGAGTGGGTGTAATCGAGTAATGAAACATCTTGTTTGTTCTCTTTTAACGATCCTTATCTCTCATTACCCTCTTTTTAAAACTTTTTTCATCGATGCATTATGAAGCAAACGAAAGGAATGTTGCTCCTACAGCATGACAGAACCCTGAGAGCTAACTGATAAATATCAAAGTATGATAAACGGCTCGTGGGGTACATGATTACTATTTTGCTACTCCTACCTTAATAATAGTATGATTAAGTTATGGCTAGAGGTTTGGCAGACTCGATCTGGACCTTGCAACATGTCAATGCTTTCACCAAGCACCCGCAGGGTTGCAAAACTTTTCCCATTGGCTATCACATAGTCATTTGTCAGTCCATTTCAAGCAAAGTGAACTGATACCCAGTATAGCAATGACTGAAACCTAACGTTAGCACAGACCCGTAAAGAAGCCAGGTTTTATTTGTGTTTTCGTGTATGCGTTGCAAGTGTCCCAGTATATTGGTGTTGATGAAATACACATCGTACCTAAATCATCCGCTATGATATTTATGACCTTTTCGCTTTTCAGTTTATATTACAAAAACCAATACACAACATATATGTAGCATACAATGCCTGTACGTTGTTACCAACATCACAAATATATATATGAAAAGCCTCCATGGCTTTGTATGGTCTTTATGTCTATTGTCTATGTCCGCATGGGTATGTGCAGATCCCAGCGTTCATATGTCGATAATTGGTGTGCACTACGCAATATATTTTTAAAGATCAATTACCTAGGCTCGATTGCAAAATTAACTTATTAAAGCACTTGGAATTTGCTGTTCCATAATGAACTAGGTTACGTTTTAGATTGCAGTGCGTCTTTATACTGATGTTTGTCCGTCCATTACATGATAGGGTCTCATACACAATGCGAAAAAGCCATCGCTGATAAAGCAGGTCACTTCAGCATGTGCTGTAGTCAAAGAGGCTTACATAATCATATAAGCCAGCACGTACAAGACATCCGGTGAATTGTCAATTAGCATTATGTCGAGACGATGTCATCAGCGCTCTAGTGCAACAGGTATGGCTGTGTAGAGCCCGGCTCATTAATCCAAAGTAGCATTATGTAATGGGATCAGTTGCAGCGGGCGTATGGGGGACATAGTAGAGGATGGCCAGAGGTAACTCCAATAATTTGATAAAGCGTTGTGGAGATGTCTGGTTATCACACCGTGATTGAGCAAATGCCGTGAACATTCGGCTCATTATAAATGTGTTGCGTTATAACACGGGAATATATTAATTGATTGACACACAGACATCATAATTACCCATAAGCAACGCTATTCGGAGCTGAAACCGCTTATGCTAGTGGACAAATATTTTGAAAGCGAATTTCCTTGTACTTGATGTGACGGCATGGTAAAATAAGTGTACAATAAATACTGTAATTGTAATACTAATTTATATTATTCAGCGTGTGTGGTAGCACATTCGTCTGGATCAAACGTTTCGAATAGCGATTCAAACATAAGTCGATGGAAACAAATGAACTTTGATGCATTGAAACCGTCAGGCACATACATTTTGCAGATCTATTGTACTAACTTTTCATCGGTACTTGTTTACATTGAGTTTTAGTGGCAGTCATTACGTTGAAGAGTGGAGGATGCTATAACATGCCACATCACGGTCATGGAACAGGCCGAGTACGTGTATTAACGTCATTCTTGTGACAGTAAATTATGGGTCCTGACATAACTTGACTTTCGTTACATGTTAGATAATGGTCTTTGTTACAACTGTTCACATCTCAAGAGCATTTATTAAAGGATCAGCTTGTGCACCTCCAAGTTGATTCGTCGCTGCTCGAGTAGACACACAAACGAAACCGGTATGTCAATGAAAACACATGATTGTTGTTAATTAGAAAATCTAACGTGAGTGAAGTCAAGCTATATGTCATTTTAGGAGTATTTTGATTAAACCTTGACAAGTCGCTAGGCATTGCAATACAATTATACCACATAAATGAAGAGGCATAAACAGAGATGTTCTTGCTAATACAAGAAGCTACATTCGCTTACAGTTAAATGGGAGTAAAATTACAAAGATTGTACCGTCCGAACATATGATTAGCTACTGTCACATTGAATCATCCATACAAATGCAGAGTAACAGTGTTAGCAGGCTAGCCACGTACTTTTTCTACCAACTTAGCACCATGTTAGAGCAAAGCTACATCACCTAATACTAGAAAAGCGTGCGCATGTGTCCCATGAGAGCCAAGTTTAAATTGCACGTTTGTGCCACACTGGGTTTTTTTAAAATGTGCTCTGAACAACACTTATTTTCAACATACAGATAGACAAATATTTGCTCGCTCTATTCATAAGATAAGCATTCCTGTCGTTTGGCATAATATCACATTTCATGTATAAATGATTCCCCCAAATTACTCATTGAACCAAATTTTTCTTTCAACACTGCATTTGTTGACTGCTTAAATATTGAGCGGTGAGCTGTAACGCAAGAAGCATGACACGCAAAGAGCAGGAAATTCAAATTATTGTGCTTCACTATTGATCAACCCATGGTAAATCACTGGTACACCAATCCCACTGACACAAATACACAGCCACACACACACACACACACACACACACAACACACACACACACACCACACCCCCCCCACACCCCCCTTCGCACACACACACACACACAGTATAAAGTTTGGCCACGATAAAGCTTGAACACTTTAATGACGTTCTGTTGCCACTGTTTGAGGCTTATTAATAGTTTCATATATGATATTGGCCTTTTCTACCTTAATTATGGCTTATACCACCAATATATTTGGACATCCGCCAACGCCAACCATCTGCTCAGTCATTCCCTCAAGTATCAATATGCTATGTCTATTGTCCATTTTATTTGCGTAGAGTAGTCCTCGTCAACCCTTAGAATATCCATACTTGCCGTCGCACAGATAGATTGCTTAAACACGTGTTTGAATGTTGTCACATTTGTAACTTTGATCGACTTCATAACAATGAATATTCTTTGTAGTGTAAATACTGTAGTGACATAGCATTTTGCCATATTTGTTTGCCAGGTGCAACGTTTTGAAGCCTGATGCATATAATTGCAAATATTAAATCCATGGTATTTCATGTTAAGAACAAATACAGTATTTAACACCCGTTGTTGTGCGGAGTAACGCAGCACAGTAGTTATATACACAAATTATCTTAACGCATTGGCCGTTGTCAGGTTTAGTCACCATCGCGAACAAGCTCCGGGACAAATATTAGTAGTTTAGGACCCTAAATAATAATTAACAGCCTAATGATTTCAATTAAGGCTTTTACAAACTTGTGCGGTGTGTAATTAATGTATGATATTTGTCATTTGATATGCAATATCCATTAACTTGTCGCTGGACGTGATAATTACAGCTAAGCTACTACGCCTAGGACACGATTGTCAACATGGGCAATTTGAGTTGTGTCTGGGTGAATAAAATGCGTAATTTTCGCTTCAATAATACAAACTTAAGTTGTCTCGTGCAGGACAGTTTGCTTTGTTTGTGTGAAATGCGATACTATGCCAATAATCAGTTCCGAAACGGTTGACTCTAATTAACCTGAGTCTCTAGCTTTAGGGCTTACTTCATCGAGCTCGGCTAGGCCGGCTGGTAATACGTTCTGGCGATGCTTTGCCTCTAGGAATGCTCATGCCATTTAACAAACAAGTATTGCCACACCACGCACATTGATCATTTGGTGCAAACATTTAGAACAGGTGCAAAATAGTTCAGCCAGATAATAAAATTATTCAACCGGAACATGGGTGTCCAGAATTATTTCCTGTCGCCTCATTTGGGTGAATGGCGATTAGATTAACCCTATGATCATTTGCTATTACCTGTATTAATTTCGTATATGACTAACTACAGCTCAATTACAGTTAAAACGTCAAAACTTTATTGCAACAAAGCAAACCAAATAAATCAGCTTAGCATTGCTCGGTAAAAGCTATTTGCACACAAAAGCTGGGTAAGTCATGCCGCCGATGTTGTCTACAACACCCACAATATTTCTATGAGTTCAGCACGCGCCGTTCGCAATTATTATAGAATGATCTATGCTGCAATTATCCAGTGATCATGCAAGGTCATAATCAACATGTTCAATCGATACAAATGTGCATTATAATGGTCCACACAGTGCCTTAACCGTAGATTAAACACACATTGAGTAAAACCCATGTACGTATTTATCCTCTGCAGACGTAAATGAGCAAATTGAGTGTTAGATTCTCAGTAGTATAGATAACTTTGAAACACAGGCACCAATCATTACGTAGCTGCGATGCGTATACACGTGTCACATGTAGCCAAACAATTACTATGTCATAAAATGGAGCAGCTTCATTTTTGGCCATTACCTTACCCGCTCTATCTGTACAATCAGTTCGATCGCTCATAATGAATGTTATATGCTACATAAGGCAAGCTTTGTTGCTGCCTTTTGCGCGCGTTATGCACAAATCCATCACCCAGCTGCAGCATACATAGAAGAGCAGCAATTCATCTCTGGCAGCCATTGTACCCCATATGGGACGAAGGGCTAATAAATGGCCATGAAGATGACCTATTTTTGCCGTCGTTCATAAAGGTATTTAGGAAAGCAATATATGTAAACAGATATGCTGCCGCTAACAGATCAAGTTTTCAACGCAGAGATAATTTTCAATGGCTAACGCATTACTGTCCGAATCACATTTGTACGTTTTATCAACATTTGGAGCTAATTATCATCTTCATCGTAGTGATGCGCAGCTGTCGCCATTTTACAGGAATTGTCAATAGTTTGTTAATTGTATAAAATGCTCAAGGATAACCGTACTTGTGTACCCCTTTGATATCAAGTTTCCCACAGGATAGTGCAAGTATGCAACAGCATTGTGCTATATGGTCCGGTGCGCTGCTGTTTATCCAGCAAAAGATATCTTGTTTCAGCAACCGGAGCTTAATGGAGTCATAATTACTTTTTTTTAGTGGCTTCAGGTATTGTTCCAAATAAGCCTCGTGGTAGATAGAGGGAGTCTAAAAGAAGATAAAATGCACAAGAAAGTGTTTTGAGGAACAAAAGCCTTTGCCAAGGTTTATCCTAGGTCAAATAACGCATGTATGTGTTAGTTATCGCATGGTCACGTGGGTGGTATGGGGAAACAAGACCAGAATGATTAGCATCCGCGTGTGTTTCCCCGTATCATCCGCATAACCATGCGATAACATATGCATCGCGCAAGCAGCTCCATGTGACAATCAAGCGCACATCACACCCAAATTATCGCCATATAAGAAATACAACTGATCTGAAGCTGGCGATCGGAGATATCAGATAGAATACATCAATGAAAGTTATCAGTGATGGTAAAGCAGTTAGCAGCAACACATTATATGTGGGTAATGTATCCGCAAATATGTAAGCAATACAGACCGAACTGGAAGCGTGAATACATACATGTTACACGTTATTATGATTGGATGATTGTATATCTTAAAAGTAGTATGTCGATAATGTATGCACTGACTGGCCTGGACCTTATCTCGTTGATGTTCGTCACTTTTCCTAATCCAGTAATATGAAAAACTACTTCGTATTTGTCGATGCACGATGCAGCAGAGGCGACATAGTATACCCATCAGAAAGCATGTTGTGTTTGAACGTAATCATCACTGTGACTTAACTGAGGATTACCAAAAAATTAATTACTGTGGTTATCTACTTCTTATTAGAAATGCACCATTCATTGCATTTTACAGTCATTTATACAATACCTAGATAGGGGACTTTATTCAGGTATACCTCCGGCCGGGTGAATAATGGTACAAGTGTGTACTGGTGGAGGTTGCAGCACATTTTAAAGGGAAATACCTGCTGCACATTTAAGTTTCCGCAGTCGCCTTCTTCATGGCCATATTTAACGTCCTAACGATAATAACGGAGTCAAGGTGAGACGGACTGTTGGGTCATTTTTGTAGGTTTGGTTAACGGCTGAATAAGGGTATAAATACTGAGGGGATATAAAGGGGTCGCTGTCAGGGTATATACAAGGGTAGAGTGACAGCGGGCTTCTAGGACTGGATCACGGCGGGAGTAAGTATGGGCGCAGCAAACACTAAGAATGGGCTAAAGGCGAGAATCATGATTGGGTTACGAAGTATAAGATGAAGGGATCGTGGCAGCGCCTGATACCGGGTCACGGAACTGGATCACAGGGGAAAAAAAATTCCAGAAATCTTACAAGCTCAACCAAACAATGAAGTCAATTTTTAGTCGCAAACTGCTGATAAGAACCGACATTTAGCGACCACTGATGTTAGAAAATAGAAAAATGCAATTGTTTAAAAAAATATATTAGTCATTGCGATAAATCGGCACCGATATCATTGGATGTCTAGAACAAAAATGTTTTCTGGACACTGGAAGAAATATTTAATCGCATGAGGCTCCAGGCTGGGTGCAGATGGTAGCTTAGGGTATGATTAACTTGCCGAATGGCATGCAATCAATAATGTAAAACCTTCTTTACTTGAGGCTGTGAATATTTATTGGATCAAAGAGACTTTTTTGTTTTGATGTGTATTTTAGTTGGGTGCAATAAATGTCGGAGTCAGGTGCTTTCGGTAGCACTGCATTAGAGTAAGTAACTTCCTGATCAACATAATGGCTCTCGCGGGAGCACTTTCTCTGTGCGAGTACACCACTCTTATTGTGAAATACGTCAGTGATAGCGTACCACTATTAAGAGAAATCGAAGGAACGCAGGACTCAACGAGAGGTAGACTAAGACAAAAAATAATTGATACAGATATGTGTGCGCAACCAGTGTAATTTGTCAGGACTGGCTAAAGTATGGGCAGCGCAAATTACTTGGTATTTCTCAAATGATTTATGACGAAAATGAAAAAGATTAACCTCTTTTTGGATGACAAGGGTCCATTTCACCAGTGAACAATTTGCCGAAAGGGGGCTTCCATATATCGAAACACTCTACCGCCTATCCGTGAAGCATTCGACCTGTATTAGCTGTTTCCGTCGGTTATGATATTCCGGTGCTTGCAGTGTATCTAGTGTTATACCAGCTATACCTATGATACATAGACCATCATTTATTGCTTGATTATTAATTGCGGTTGCGGGTCAGTTCGCCCCGGTCAGTTCACACTCACTGGGACGATACGCCCCAGGGTCAGCTACGCCCGTGTTTTACAGAAAGGAATATACTGAATGCTACATACTTCACTTAATAAAGGAACAGTATTAATGAATTTATTATCTTGATATGAAATAAATTTAAAGCATAATGTCTACCGTCCATCGTTCGCGGATAGTGTGCTGTAAGGGCGTTTAGACTCGGCGGCCAGGTCATTTGGTCGGGCCGTCGTCTCGGGACGATATGCCCCTTGTTATAATTGATCACTTATAAAAATCAGTAAAATAAAACAAGAATACGAAGTAAATAGAGAAATACAATCTTGAAGCGCAAAATACATATAACTCAATACGACAGGTGATCTTTATTAAACATTCATAAATCAAACATCAAAGCAAACCATAAATATAAAGCAAGAATACGAAATAAATAGCGAAATGTGAACTTATAGCTCACACATGCATGCACATAAATATACATGACAAATAAACATGACATGAATACAACAATACAAAGTAAATAGAGGAATATGAACTAAAAGCGCACACATGCATACATTTAACGCAATACAACTCGAGATTTTTATTCAACATTCATAAATCATACATGCCAAGAATACAAGAATACGAATTAAATAGTGGTATATGAACTAAAAGCATACATGATACTTCACAGGAACATACACCCTACCGCAGGCACGGATAAGCTGGGATGCGCTGATGTTCTTGGCCTCGTAGTCGTCCCCCAGCTTAGTTATCTTCCTTCGACGTCGTTGATGGTCCTGATGGAACGTCGAAACACACTCCAACTGGCTAGGTAGTTGATGTGGGCCAGGTGGTCGAGACGTAGACGACGAGCTCCTGCAGTCTGTCTTGGTCTTGAAGTTTCTTGAACGCAGGCTCGATGTGCTCCGCTGGAAGGAAGGGGAGAGAGAGGAGACGGCGTATCATCTTGCAAACAGCAGGGTTCTCTGTGTATACCCTACGAAGGCCAACATCCTGGACCTTCCTCCATAGCGCCTGGGCTCAGTGGAAGGCACACCCTCGTACCTGGACATCAGCATCCGCCGTGGAGCGATGAGGTACTTCCGTGTCACTTACTTCGGACTGGCTATCTGGGTTCATATCGGCGAGAGTGGTTGGCTAATGGGCTGAATATGCTGACTCTTGTGCAGTCGACACATCTCCACGAGAGACCAAAGCTGGTCCTTGATAGCTAATCTGTAGTTGGTCTGGCTCACTCCTGTGTTACAAGTTCGGTGCTGCCAGCGGCTGCTTCCCGCTAACAACTCACCAAGTGTCACATCGCGATGTGCTTTGTACTCATGACGCTTACCGCTCACAACTCACCACGTGTCACGACGCAAAGCACTTTGATCGTATCCACGTGCCAAGCCTATCTACTCAATCTTTCAAAATGAATTACGTAATTGTATGAATGTTGAGTCCGACTTGTATCATGTGTGTTTTGATGTATGTTTAATGAATGTTGAATAAAAAGCCCAGATTGTATTGAGTTATATGTATGCATGTGTGCGCTTTTAGTTCATATTCCTCTATTCTTGTATTCTTGTCATGTATATTTTATTAATGTTGAATAAGAGCCTGAGTTGTATTGAGTTATGTATGCATGTGTGCGTTTTTAGTTAATATTCCCCTATTCATTTCGTATTCTTGTTTTATTTCACTGGTTTGTTTTGATGTATGTTTTATGAATGCTGAATAAAAAGCCCGTGTCGTATTGAGTTATATGTATTTTTGTTTGCGCTTTAAGTTCGTATTCCTCTTTTTACTTCGTATTCTTGTTTTATTCTACTGATTTTTATAAGTGATCAATTATAACCTATGCTACTGCCATAAATAAAATTTACCACACATTCTTCTGGTACTCGGTTTCTGTATCTGTACGCGTTTTGTTCAAGGGGCATATCGGTCCATGACGACAGCCCGGCCAAATGCCCTGGCCGCCGTGTCCAAACGCACTAGCCTAACTAACTGAGATGACATTGACAACCAAAGCTAATTACATGAAACATGGTTGGTATCAATTAATGATGATCTTTTAATTCACCATGTGTTCAAGTATTCGATGTACAACAGATGATTCATTACGGGTTCATTAACATACCACATGTCTTTCCTGTCAATGTGAGCAATGATTATAATACCGCATAACGATGCTGTGGAGCATAGTGTTTCCTAGCTTTATTTGACAGGCTGGGTAGCTTTAGCATAAAACCCATTTGCTTTTTGATCAAAACACATCTATCATGCAGAAAACTTCACCACAAGCATTGAGATACCTACGTTGTGGTTTATGTATCAGTTACCAGGGGGTTGGGATGAGGAAGATTTATTGGCACATTCATGGATGCTGCTGAATGTAGAAACTCACTGGTGATCTGTATGACACGAAGTGGTCAAATAATTCTACTCCATACATTGATATCCTTTGTGTTATCATGTTATTACCCTTGTGTTACATGTTATTACCCTTGTGTTATCATGTTGTTATATATATATATATATATATATATATATATATATATATATATAATATATATATATATATATATATATATATATATATATATATATATATATATATCTCTATATATATATATATATATATATATATATATATATATATATATATATATATATATATATATATATATATATGCACTAGGTTAATGGGAGCAGACACTTAAGTTTGTGCGCTCCATCATCCTCGTACAGCAATTTATTGATTTAACAAATGTGCATAAGAAAGTAAGTCATTTGCGCTCTATGGACTTTAACTTACCCTTATTCATTAAATTAAGTACAATGTTCCTAAAATATGGCAGTGAAGTTATTTCAATGTGACAAACAGTAAAATAGTCTTGAATAGAGTTAAACAAACAGGCACCAACATAATGAATGCTTTTTTGACGGACATTTGTTCTACACCTAGGGGGTAAGGAGATTAGCCTATTTCGTATTGAATATCCATGGTCATTTATATATTTTGCAAACATGTCATTCACTACTTTTGGTAAAAATCCACAATCATATTTACACATGAATATTGCCAAGCAATATAGGTGGAGCTGAAATATGTTCAAAATGTTTAGTTCGTTAAATGATGTTTCGATGTGATCTCTATACCCCGAATGACTAATTATTCGTATGATGCGTTCATGTACGATGAGCAATTTACTCAAATGCATTTTTGCAGCATTTCCCCATATTATGTTACAATATATTGAATATGGATACATAAATGTGTAAAGCATAGTTATTAGAGTATGTTAATATATGCACCATTAAAAGGAAAGCCACAGACATAGATATACATATATAAATATATATGTATATATAAATATAATATATATATATATATATAGTAGTAAAATATAACAGTATATATATATATATATATATATATATATATATTATATATACATATATATATATATATATATATATATATATATATATATATATATATATATATAGATATATATATATATATATATATATATATATATATATATATATATATATCTATATATATATATATATATATATATATATATATATATATATATATATATATATATATATAGATTGGCTATTTTATAAATGTGACTCATTCCCACCGTCCGGATTGCATAAACATTTATCTGTTCGCTTTACACTTAGAAGTGACCAGCCGTTACCTTTTTTCTTAACCAAACTCTGCAACCACTTATCCCCTCGTGTCATCTATTTTGCTTTACATGAGAGGTAATTTAATATAAAAAAATATAAAAAACAGTGTGTTCATATGCTGAAGGTCTTGTTTTGTCTCACTTGTACCGAAGCAACATAATGTTAGCAACAATCTATCGCATATTGGAAGCATATAAATACAGCAGTTAACAAATATCAAGTTTAGGTTTGCTTACCAAACTAGCTCTTATAATGCGTAATCAAAATCCAGTACCAAATTTCAATGCACTCCGTTAAATGTACAATTAAGCCTTTGATCTAATATTATTACTCACAGATAGGAATAAGAATCCATCAGATAAATCATTCCTTGCATGTCAAAAAACAGTTGGTATGCCAAACACTACTCATTTGTCAACGCCACATTAATTGTAGCCTCACATGCCCACTGCCTGCACTTCCAATTGCACACTATTATAATTCCAACAGATCTTTTCCCACTATCTTAAACACATGCCAGATATTTCGATTCGACCGCAACCAAAACATAGCAAACACGCCAATCGATCTAATAATAACACGCCCTAATTCTGCTAAACATTAAATAAATGTGTTTCAACATAACTTTGACTAAGAGCATGGTGTGATGCCCCAATGAAGACAACTACTTGTCTTTTGCATAAATCAACTTCACAAAATACCGCAGACAACGTTTGGTCAAGGTATTCGCTAAAATCAGTTGGTGCGATAGCCTTGTCTCAGTTTACTTCAATGAAATGTTAATGAATGTTTTCGTTTCATAATGAATGTTATACAGAAGTCAAACTTCTATAGTTAATCATCCCTTGACACGTCACAAACCGTACATACCATAGCAAAATATAGTAGAAAAAATGGTAATTATTGCGAATATATTCGTAGCTATTAAAAATGATGATAAATTGAATATTCAACATCCTTTAATATTATATACTAAATATTTAACGACTCTGCTTCTCCTTTCGGTATGTCAACTCAAATGCCCTAGAACAACAAACATGCTTGAATCAACAAAAGCACTCTCACTGATGGTTAATTTGTAAAGCTTACTATGACGTGAGACCGCTTGAGTGTGAGATGTTATGATCAAATAAATAAACACCGATCCTGATAGCTACCATCTTCTTTAATATTATATATTTTTGCACAGTTGTCTTTAAAGCCTGAGCTCTTCTGGTTTCTTGTCCTTACAAGGTATCAGAGGCTGTGCTACTTAAAAACAATGTCAAGTGCATAGATGCACATTATGTGTACTAAACATGCTATCCCAATCCATCTATCCCACCTGGACTATCTTGTCATTTAACCAAGTATATGCAAATAGAATAAATAGAAATGATTCCTCTAGTCATCGATTGACTTTAATGTATAGCATGCGGGGTTTGATCTGCCATATCATTTGTCTCACAAATTAAAATTTTGATTTTAAAAGAGTCGCAAGCATATAAGAGAGTGTCATAAATCATGAATATCTGGAACATTAAGCATAGCAGCTGCCCATCCAACAGTTGTTGCAAATGGATACAACCCGTTCATTTGAGTTTAAAAGTGCCTGATTGATCAACGCATAAATGGATGAAATAATCCATTGTCCGTGGACCGTAGGCGCATCTAGTTACTTCAGATAGTCAAGCAAGGTTAAAGATACAATCATTTTCTTTGGGTATTCATCAGACAATGAGTGACTTTTTATCAGACATTGAAATTGTTGCGTTGTGATTCAGTCAGTTATATAAGCTGGATCAATTTTAATCATCAGAGAATGACATTGAGAAAAACTATTTGAGTTATAGTAATTGCCCCATGGTTGAACCAAAGAGTTTATAGCTTCGCCAAGAGCGTTCACTCTAGCCTTCCGCCCGTGGAAATATGTGTAGACGCCTCCTGTTAGCTAAAGCGTTTTTGTCATAGCGTCTTGTCAAAGCTTCTCTTAAAACCACGGGGATTTCTCTGATCAATTTCGAGTTGTAGTCGCCTCGACAAGTCTGAGGACTCCATATCTTGTTATTTTTGCTATTCATAAGCCTATTGTGCGGCGTGTTTTGGTAGCGGCAAGGCTCTGCGAAACGAATTTTTTTCCCGCTCTCATCATTCGCAGTGACGTCAGTCCAGTATTCCCAAGTCCTTTCGCTTGTGTCGTGGTAGCGACTCTTTACGATTGCAATGTATTATACTTAAAAAAGCGATCACTGCAGAGCCACTCGAACTTAGCCCTCTTAGCATAGCTATAATCTTTTTGGTTGAACGGCAAGCTGAAAGCTAATCAGTACCATTTCAAGCATTTAATATGGACTTGGAAAACGCAAGGTTCAGTGGTCTGATTTTACACCTTACCCTTTCAAGTACTTTTTTGGACGCTATCACTAGGCTGCATGTTTTCAGCATGCATTATGCGGCCACTGCAACCCAGTCTTTAAAACATATCCATTACTCAAACAATAGTGCTTGCATAAGTCACATCCTTTACAATACTAGTGGGCCAATAACTGCGTTGGTTGTCATGGCGACATGTCCTTATATGATATAGGAAGTGATGTATATTTATGTTCACCATGTTTTATGGTGCCTAGCGCATGAAAGAACAGAATTTGGAGCAATAAGCTGCGTAGCCAAGGAGACGCATGTAGCCGGAGATATAGAATATAAAGGGATGTAATAAAATCATCAATGCCGCGGTAAAATAGGTATCTGTAGATGAGTGCAATGCATCCATTATTCATGTTTAATGTGGTGGGTGAATGGCTTGTTTTTGCTTTCCGTCGTGTTCTCTAATAGGATGAGTCATTCTAAAGGACTGGCTGTTTGAGGCTATCAACATTGCATCAGGCCATTAGCCTAACTGATTATGTCGCATTCATAATATGGAAGAACAATTGGTACGAATGTGGACCAGTGGAGTTTTACGCTCGCCAGCTATGCCGTTACCGTGAGAGTAGAGCACGCGACAGTATAGTAGTATAGGAAGTGGGTGTCCTGACCGTCTCTCTTTTTTATCCGTACTGCACGTGGAATTACGTCTTACACAGGATTTCAATTTATGCTCCCTACTCGCTTAGGGCGAGCTTCACTTGAGAGAAAGTGGAAGAAGACGGGTCGAGCCAAGCACCCAAGCACAGCCCGATTCCGGCAAATTAACATGACCATCGGCTAAGTTGTCTTTGTCGTTCATGACTATCTACAGCTTTGAGTCAAACGCAGAGAGCGACACCTTGTTGACGTGTAGTCCATATATCTGAGCAGCGTGGCCTGCATCTCTTATCCGCTGACAAGCTCCTTTAGGTTTTTTTCGCACTCCTCAAGGCCATCGTTCTTAGTCTCCCAATTCTCCACACCATCATTAGGTTCGTTCTCCAGATCCATTTTCCTTCCATCAGATAATCCACATCTTCCTTCCATCTCTTTTACGCAACCTTCAAGTTCAGCAATACCCTTTTGAGGGGTGTATTCGGTGTTCGTTACTGTACCTATCATCCAGGCCAGATATAGACAGAACGTAAAAAGTCCTTGCACTCTATGGCCCAATACAATCACCACAATCATTGCACTGGTTGGCTCGTGATTCTGTACGAGCTTGTCCTCCGCCACAGCAAGCAAGAATACAATAAGAGGGACGCTATGTGGAACATCAACCTAACGTACTGGCTCGCATTCTAAAACACCCGTTTATTATAACACCATGAAGATTATAAATAGTGACGGCCAGCGCCTGGTGTATGCTTATACTACTGATGGAGATCCGCACAGAAGATATCCGACACTTTGACACTAGCAACTACTCGGAGAATCACGCGCTGCATACCAACACCAATAACAAGGTCTTTAGCAAAATGAAAGACAATTGTGCCGGTGTACCGATCAAGGAGTGTGTAGGCCTGCGCCATAAGATGTTCTCAATCTTGATGTCTGACATGGGTGAGATCAGAAAAGAGAATTTAGTTAAGGAGGATGTGGTGAAGAAACACGTACGCCATGCGCAATGGTGGACACAAGATATATGAGCTACAGGTCAACAAAGCTCTCCCTTTATGACTCACAGTGATGGATAGTCATGGGCGGCGTAGACACCTTAGCAAACTAACGTGGTGGAGTTTCGCAGACACACAACGAGTCGGCCTCGTTGCGGGGCTGGACCCCACCCGCCTTTTGTAACATTAAGGTGATGATTGAATGTTCACCTATAATCAGATCATCAACAACCGCTCAGTCAAGGCCGAGAATCCTTACTGTGCAATATACAACCCATGACTTCGGGATGTGACTTTCTTATGGAGCCCTACCATATTAATCAACTGGGTCAGTTGTATATATGACTGCCGTCTATGACTTTACATTAATATGCATAGCTGGCTGAGTTTACTGCTGTTGTAAATGCGTTATGGGCGGTAAGTATGTGGCAGCTACAGTTCATGGTTTATTATGCACGGACAAGGTTTTCCAGCTGTATCGTTATGAGACAGTTTCCACAATTGTTGTCGTCAGCTTTATTCAGCTGTAAATTTGTAAACTTAAATAATGTGTATGTTTCTATCCTGCGAAAAAAACCTAACCTATTCTGTATGAGACAAGAGAAAGTGGCATTTGTACGGAGTAGCTAACATTGACAACAACACGCTCAGACAGCACGTTGTTATCAATCCATTACTATTTTCGCCGCACATAAAATATATCTTGCCGACCAAAATAGAGCATGTCATATGTACGCACTTCAGGAGTGCGGATAGCAATCATCCCCAGACAATGGTCTCTTTGATGGCATCATCAATTCAGTACCAATGAGCAGTGATAACACGATTATATGCCCTCGATATTGATTGCCTGTATCCGGTAGAGTGAAAATTGTCTTGTACCGGTAATTGGTGCCAAAGTGTCCGCATTATTTAGCTGCGACTTAAAAACTGCAGTTCAATGGAGTTGTAGTTTCCTTAAACTAAATTAACTACGAATAATTGTCCGTGTAAGTGAAGGTCGCCAGTAAGCCCTGTAATTTAATCTCCACGTACGTTTCCTTTCGCCAATCCAAATTTTTATTACGTTTAAGCATTAATTATCGCTTGCATAAGGTAGCATTCAGCATGATACTCTTAATAGAAATGATTCGCCCAAGACATTGTCGATTTCATGAGCAATCTATTCGTTCAACGATGTCAGCTGCACATGTTAAGGTTAATGCAATGGCTATCTGCATTTGGTGGGCCACGACGGCCTGAGGAGTAAGCTTATGGTCTGCTTTCGCCTCTCCAACTCTCCTAGGTTAGGACTGCTCAGTAATATCAGATCAACTGCCAAACAAGACGGATATGTGCTTAAAGAAGGGGCCGTGTAGCAGAAGATCCAGAGATACAGTTCAGGACCCATGTCATCGGATACCGGATGTGCGCATAAAATAGCCAGAGGGCTTAACACTAGTGTTGTGTCTATATTGGCTAAATGACTGATGAGTTACAGTAAACGCTCAAAAGAAGATTCTAGTGGTCCTCAGAAATGTTTATACATAGCTTCTACACTATCATACAACAAACGAGTAACGTTATATATATACATATTGCTGTATAAGGTTTCATTCATGGGCTACTATAACAATTTGCTCGGTAACGCATTCGATATCTTTCACTAGATCACGGGAGTGGCCGCCGGTTTCCTGCATGAGTTTGATAGTAGTAAGACCCGAATAAGTTCCAAATGCTTCATACGTGGTAATTGCAAACCACTAGTTTCAGTTGATTTGATGTGCTCGGTGTTACATGGACGGGGCACGTTAGATGAAAACATTGATATTATGCTCTGTATTGCTGTCCAACCTGCATTATATCCATGTGGTGTTACCGAGCAACAGAAAGCTTAAATGAAGGTTAATGCCTCACGGAATAATTTGATACTAATATTCATAATTTATTAACGGCTCCACCCCTTCATTCTCAATGCATGTTCATATTTAGCGAGCACACAATGAGTCATTATAACACTCCCCACCTTAGCTTATAATGAGTGAACTCTCACCTAATCGCACCAATTGTAGTTATACTCATTGATCAGAATGAGGCCGTAATGTAAGCCTTCAACACTGTTGCAAGATCCATATTAACTGAAAGGACATGTTATGACTGACAGAAAAGACAGTAGTTCGTAACTTGGTTAAACTGCGCGAGCAGCAAAGGCCATCACAAAACGTTGGCAATACTCCAATCAAGGCTGGAATAAAGCTGCTTTACCGCCACAGTCAGGAATGCTTTTTTTATGTTGAGGCTTTTGCGAATATGCATTATGTTTTGTAAGTGGATAAAAATTAACATAGCGGGGGCATCACCGAAGATTATGTTTAAGTGTTTGCAGGGAATCCAACATCGTGTTAACAACACATGCGCTTACACAGGAACTAGCAACGTGCCGTACATCATACATTGAATGTCAACCTCGTTACTTAATTACCACGGAAAGTGCCATAAGCTGCTTCGGTGGATTTAAATATATAATATAGCCACACCAACGAAAGGTAATATGAAAGCAGGAACAAGAAATTAGCCAACTCTATTTGGAATGCTTCCTGGCCGAGTAGTACACATTTATGCCCTTGGTATGATACGCCTCGTGTCACCCAATCAGGCGATGATTCTGATGAGATTGGCTAACCACGCCAATACATGGAATATATTGCTTGCGAATTAATGTATCCATTACAGACAATATCAAGAATTGACACATTAGTAGCTATTTTTGGTCATATTCTTTTTCCGTAGCAGACGTGAGACTTACTTCTTTGCCTTTTCGTGACTGATAGGTTGCGGTTGGTCAGAAGCTAAACACCAACATTCTGCTTTCGTACTAGAAAACTGCAGAAAAACAGCAAACACATTGGACACAACAAATCATTAAAGGGGCCGATGTTGTTGTAACGGAAACCTATAAGGGTGACTTTCATACTTGTTCCATTGTGGTACCTAATTATCTCCACTAAGGTGGAATAAATTCACAACAGGGTGTACTATTCCACTTACTTGCATAAAAGATACATAATATGGCCCGGGGAGGTAAGACAGCTTATATAGACTCATACATAAAACATGGCATGCAAAACCTATCCTCTGATCATTAAACAGTAATACATCACGATGGCGCTGCTTAAGCACATTCTATTATTACAAATTTATTTTATGTCCAGAAAACTGAAGTTGACCCGTCAGCTGCGATAATATCAATCGATTATTTTCCGCAATCAGTAAGGAGCTTGTAGACAATCATATGATAAACGCTTTCTTAGTTTCCGCTGGTACTGCCAAGTACGGACGTCGAACACAGTAGTCAGGTGGAGGGCATTTATGATGCGGATTTCTTTACATTAGCGATTGCGTAGGATGTGGACGAACAATTTTTTCTTTTGAAATAAACATATCATGATAGCAAATAACATTTTTTTTCTTTTGACATGATATGTAGTGGATATCCGATAGACCAAGACAAAACGATGCTTCTATGAAAAGTGTACCCTTATGATTACAATTGCGATTGCTTTCACCCCTTTAATTCTGACGCGCACGATAATATTGGATGTTAACGAATGACGCTGTCTCACTGTAACTGCGCCGCAAGCTATTTAGAAAGTGGTCATAAACAAGCTTATCGATATAAAAGGCTAGTCAAACCAAAATCTGTGTGTATGTATAGAAGGTAAAATTGCACCGGATATGTTTCATGAACTTGTGTTAAGTTAGTTTGAGGTGCATACGTAAGTGTGCAAATTTGTTCGACATATATTCCACCTTAATCCGCCAATATAGTGTACAAACCACAGAAAAGCTCCTTGTTTTAATATGTGGCCCCAATATCTATTAGATAAAGTAGTAACGCAGTAATTGTCGGGTAGCATTTAGGCCTGCGCTGGACTCGATGATCAATAGTACGCACTAAAGAGGCATAAAAATAACGGCGGTCATTATCTACATCCGATAGGAAAAATGATCGCGTATTAAAATATTCTGCTTCGGTAGTTTAGAAGATTGCATAGAATGCCATGGTTGCGGTACAATATCCGCTCCTTCTAATGGGTTGCGCTGATGGCGTCAGTGCGTCCACCTATGAATCGATCAACATTCTCATGGTATGGTATGATTCACTCCCTTACACGGGATGATATGATAAACGGAAGCAAGTTGTCATATAGCCCCTACCTATTGTCTGGTCTGAAGCAATAAAGTACACCGGCGCGTTAACGCATGCACCACAGCCCATCTCGTTTAGCTGCAGATTTATACCTTTTATATGGCTATTTGCGGGAATCTATTAAGCAAGCGATATTGCTAGGTGTAAGATATTTATGCACATCACGGGAGGTTTATGTTGGGTAGTCAAACACCGAAGCTGATGGGAGATATATACACATATATATTTAGATAAAAAGTTACATGTAGTTTAGTCTAGCCTCTATGTCCTGGACTGAAAAGGCTTTTTGGTGAATATCTGTTCGTTCGACATATATCATACAGAACGATGATTTTGTCTAGTCATTTTTATTTTCAGCGGTTTTTACTGAGTGTAGTCACTGCATCCGTCCTCAGAAGATTTTTACATCCCCTTATAGAGATGGGATTGCCATTTTCGTGATCATCCGATTCACGAGTAGCCAGCCACACAGGGATCGAACCCACAACCTGGGGGTCGAAAGGTGAAGCAGTAAACCCTGCGCCACGAGGACTGACTGTGTACAGTGGTGGCACTTATCATGATCGCTACGGTCTCTATTAAGCTATGTGCCGATATGAATCATGTGGTCGGTCGGATGTGGAATATTTGTCTGTTTTGTAGATTAGTCTAACGGACAATTGATGCCGACCTGAGACTTGCTACGTCAGATGCGTATTTCATTGTGTTGGTACAGCGTTACAGCCTACAAGTGCTATGCATTTCCCTAATCGCGACTAAGGACATATGTCACCCGATTGGTAATGCAACGTCAAGCGTCAAATATGTTATTAACCACACACTGAGAGGCTGATTAAATCGATCGCTATGGAATGATAGTTATGTAGATACAGAAAATCACACTTATCGTAATTCGTACCAATATTTACAGCCATATCTAATATGCAATTAGCCCATGCGGATAATTAACAAAGCGTTATGATATGTATTACAGGTTATTTACAGCTAGCCACGTGATTAATGTAGTTTTGTCCCTCTCAGATACATCGTTGTCTCGGTGAAGTCATTTCTTTTCTAAGGTTATTCTTGATTGCTCAACACATAAGCCGAGACTGGAGTTTTAGTACAATTTTGTATACTGTGGCCAATATTAGCTTGACATTATGAAGGGTTTTGTCGGCATCGCTCGATGACAACATTACGCAATACCTTATATAGTGATATCAAGTCCGTCAGCATTGTCATTAACTAAAATTGCCCACGGAGCCTTTTGCCAAATTTGCATCTTGATAAACTATTCGCGCATTAGAGCTAAGAGAATATTAACGTTGAACCCTTTATTGGCTTCATAATTAAACAATATACACTCAAGCGATGGGGAACATTACACAGCATTGTTAATATTACACTGCTATCAGTATCACACACCAACTAATGCATTGTGAGATATGAAGACATAATAATAAGTACACGTTGTGTCACCCCATTTGGCTCTATATAACAGCACAGCCATGTGAACAATTGACAGCGCTTTACAATGTCCTGACTGCACTGATTCTGGATTCCACGGATCAATAAGTGAAGCGAATCCACGCCTCATACTCAATGTATACAGCTCTGAGTGGTTTTAAGTACCAGCGAATAATTAATTCCAGCAGTGCTAGGTGTGTGTTTGCTTAGACATTTGAAGTAATACACAGTTAATATTGGTCAAGACAAATATGCATAACGCGGTAGTTATAGCTGTGTGCGTGATATAATACAAGAGGAAGTGAGTTTAAGTAGCTAATCCAGTGATATAGGAGCTTTTGCATGTAAGACAATGAAGAAAAATATGCTGGATTGTGCTAATACTACATCAGCTGGTAATTGAGTAAGCTACTCACACAGAAAGCTGCGTAGCTCCCTGATCGATGAAACAAGGGTTGCTGCTGTTAAAAAGAAATTTGACCAATCGTGCTATATAAGTATTACGCATATTGGAACTAGATAATTACCAGGTCTGTACTTTTTAAAATGCTTTTGGTGATATGATAATACTATATATCCATCAATGATGACATATATATAATACAATTATAGGTTGTATTGCTAATCATTCGTCGGTAGTTTACAAAGGGATCTATCCTTCCAAAATTACACGAGCAACCTTATGCATGACGTAGCGGCAAAACCCTGGTATTTATACGAAACCGATAAATACATGATGTGCCCACGCGATGTGCTGTTTGCTTACGTTTTTCATCGGTCGAATCCTTGTAATTAGATACAAAACTGTATATAGTAAAACAGATTGGCTATTTACAAAAACATATCCGTGATTAAATATCGGCCAACATATAACGTCCCTTAACGTCCCGTTGTCGATTGCTCGTTCACATAGATATCTTTGTGCGGGATCAAATACTGATTAAGGGCAATCCTGCCTTATACCAGTCTTTTAATTATTGTTTTGCTTGGGCAAACGACGTAGTATTGGCTTATGTACAACAGGAACATCAATTGATGGCATAAGTGGTGGGTTTTTAAGTGTGTAGGGATTCCCTTTAAATCCATACAGACAAAATAACTTTCGGCGTCATGGCATAAAAAGCCAAAAGCAGTGGGTTACTAAAATGAGCTAAGGGAAATACGGGGAGCTTTGCCTGAAGAAAATATGTCGTATTTCCGGTTCTGAATATTCTTGGCGCATCATGTAGGTCTAAATCTTCGCTCATTAAAATTATAGATGATAAGGATAAGTAGTTTACTTGCACATTAACCGTGATGATCATTAATGATTATTGGTTGGACTATAAACGTAAGAATGTGCTTGCTACAAATAAATGTTTATATAAAACGCATCAACGACGTCAATGGTGGCTAAACATTGCTAGCACGTCCAACGTGGATTATTTATCTTATTATATTTAGTAGTAGCATCAAGAATACAAACGATGGGATCTCGTAATAGAATGCATGCAAGAGTTACTGGTCATGTGTTTCGGACAGAAGCACGACTGCCTAAGATGTTGAGGACAAACAAGGTGTCTGCAAACATGCAGGCTACGGCAAATAATTTCATGCAGCAAGAGCTGAAGCTATAATGGCTACATTATCTAGTGAACAGATGCAATAAATCAGCAGCGTAAATTGAACACGGATGATATATAGTCGATTTAAGCCCTTAATGGCTGACTCAGTCTCAAATGAATTATTGTGACATTTTGTTCAGTTCATCTATTAAGATTCAGACTAACAAACCTGACTGTGAGCCCACCTTAACGAAAAAACCGCCAATAGCGCATTACAATTGACTGATATGTAAAGAAGGTCAATATAACATCTACATATTGGGAATTGCATGGAGACATAGACACCCCGTCAGCGCCCCAAGTTAGTTTATGCTGCTATGAATAATGCGGAAAGTATGCTTCAAATACGATGCATCCGTGAACAGGAAATCAACAATTATGACACTTATTGATATACCTAGAGTTAGTAAAGTCCAAAATCAAGTTATTTACTTAATGTTTTCTGTAACTGTGATCACCTCTTCAGTTTCAGTTGGAGGACTGCAAAGATTTATCTTCAGGCTGCTTAACAATAGCCTATTTTACTAAAAGTAAATGGATTGTAGCCTATATTGCTTCAAATGGAGCAGATATCATTTATGCTCTATAAATACTAAGCGGCCCACGCATCTTCTCCAATGCACGTATCTGTCTCTATGGAAATATGTAATGAGAAATCAACTCAGAGCAATATTAAGGCGAGATGGTACATTAAAGTGCAAAGTTATTTCGACAACCTGGTTAGGGTTCTTGGCGCGCAATATATTCGAATATTGTAATTCTCTACGTATATTACTGAGCAACAACATTAATGCATGCAGTTATGATCAATAAAAATATAGTCACGTCCGCAAGTAAAGGTTAACTGTGTAGACTGAATAATTTAATTGTAGTAAGTTATTCCTGCCTAAGAGAAGTTGTTATAACAACGCCGATTGTATCTGCTCTGTTTATATATTGTGTCATTGTTTAAAGATGAATCTCAGTATTTCAGCATGTTGTCGCCATAGCACAATTACCTAGTGCAGAACTATTCGGCTTTTAACATTTATATGATGCGTCACTCTTATCGTGCTTGTTTTTTTCTGCGGCACGAATTTGAAAGGAAGAATATATGAAACGATCATACAGTATTATAGCTTAAATCTACTTAAGACAATGACCTCACGACATATTTCTTACCCTCATAGTCATTGGAATATGGGCAGCTTTTTACTATATTGATAACGAATTCATTAGACATGTTACATAGTGACTCCCTATGCGACCTTTTGGGCGCATTTTAACATTCATACGATGCTTCACTCTTCCCGAGCTAGTTTTGTCTCGCTGGCAATAATTGATAGAGAAGAATATATTAGAGCACCATAGTTTAACAAAGCTTTAATTTATCTAAGAAAAAAACAGGCAACCATGCAGAGCGAAGACGTTATAAAATATTGAAATTTACTCGCAAAGTTATTATGAAGTTGGTGCTATGCTTACATTCAATTGATTAGCTGCTCCATCAATCAAATACATAGTAGGTCGTTTCTACACTTGCTCCAAACGCCTAGAAAGGGTAATAAAGCTGCTATATATCACATCTTGCAGGACCGCATGTCAATGCCATGTTTCAAACGACCTGTGCAAACACGTGGGAGTTTCAAATACAGTATGTGCTTATGCGTTTATCTAAGCTTTATATTCATCCCTGTAGTCTGTGAACAATAAAAACGATTAAAACCTATCCTTAATCGTCAACATAACCTAGTGTTTTTTTATAACATTACAACGCCATCACGATGCGGGTAAACGTTAGCGATTGTCGATTGAGCTCACTATAACTTTCAATAGTAAACACAACAATAATGTTACAGTATTCCGACTTATACGTTGATTCAAGAGCCCATATGCCCAAATGTGGGATTATTGTATCATTGATATGAGTACGGTTATACTGCCTTGTGCAATAAAGTCGCTAGATGATAAAACAGATGTGCTCATTAAGTCGAATCTAGATACTGACTATTGCATGCCGGCTCGATATTGTTGGTCTAGTCAAGGCGCATTTTAGTATGCAATTAAGTAATTTCCACATAGGGTTGATATGATTACATACATTTGAATGCATAGTGTATCTAACTAATTAGCTCATAACGTCGAATATATGTAAACAGTCATATAGCCAAGTAGTTTAATATTTTCTCATAGTTGCGTGTTAGGTTTCACACCAACAAAATATTTTTACGTGTTCACCACTGCTATAAGTCACTAGCCCTAATTTCAAAGTGAAACACAAGAAACAGTATGTCAAACCCGTCATATATTACCGTATCACTTCAAACACAGGGATACATCTACATTCAGCGCAACGGTTGCTGTAGAAAGATTTGGGGTTAGACTTGTCATACTTTCAATCTGAAATAGCCATGTTCCAAACTCCGGCATCTTTATCACTTTAGCGACATCAACATAAACACTCAATATCAATATAACCGCAGTATTTGTCAATCGACAATATCCATACTAAGCATTCCTTTCTGGATACAAATATGGTGCTAAGCAATTCAACCTAGCGACGTTTTAGCATGATAAATGACATGCACCAAGGAACAAATTGTCATCACTACCAACATGTGAGCGACTAGCACATATAGCAATAACACCAAGGGGACTGAAGCCAGACTACTTTAGTCGGTACATTTGCAACGTCATTGATCATTTCACTAAGACAATGTCACAATAACTGCAGAAATTCCTTAATGTCATGGATACCTATATTGGCTTATACTAAATAGGTAGTAATTGTGAGGCGGTCAAAGGCAATTCGAACTGGGTATTTAGTGTAGACCAACTTGGTGAGCGGATTTAGCTATCGATAAACACTGAAAGCGGTCACCTGCCTTTCAAAGACTAGCACAGCTCCGTTTATGCTTACGTTTTCACGATAAAGCGCACATTGTGCTCCCATAAAACTATATATTCGTCGACATACATCCATGTGCATTTCATAACACTTTGGACTAACAGACAGTCTATTGCATAGATAAAATTGAAACGTATGATTAAGTATTGCACACCGACACAAGAGTATTATTAACGCTTGGTCCCCACGACTCAATTGCTAGCTTTAAGACGGTTTGTTCAATATCACTCAGTGTATAGCCGTTGATGGCGCATTAGGCTGTATGGACCGCAAACGGTACCCTTATGAATATAAGCAAATAGGTATTTGCCAAAGGATTTCCAACGTACATATCTCACTCTAGACATTAAAAGCAGACATATGAGCAGTCAATGTAAGGTAGAATATAAAAGTGCCCCAAAATACTCTCAGCCACAAGCATCATGTGCGGAACAAATGTTTACACATACTGATCGTAATCTACCAAGAGGGTTTCTTTCTTGAAGCATTCGTGCTTATCACCATTAATTGCGATGGTAGGGGTTATGAAATGCGTTATTCATTAAATCAGTTTACATAACTGGCGAAAAGCTGCATTTTGTCCATTATGGGAAGAATTTATAAAAAAAACTGTCAGTAAGCGCTCCAAGAATTGAAACGAATGTTACCCACCCGGCTTGTATATATCTCTGAGAGAGCATTGCTGCAACAATTAGCCTGCTTGCGCGTCACACCATTCTAAAGAGGTTGAGTAAACGCAATGGGTCCATTTTCAGCATTGGAATGTAAGCATCATTAACGCATGCGTTTTCTTTTTTGCACCTGTTTGAAAGGAGTTGTGAGTGGTTTATGTGAGATAATATCATTGACAACGACAATCCCTACTATTCAAAAACATACATATTGCATTTAGATCAAATATGCTAAATGTTATGAGCCCTCCACATCACCGATCTCGTGTGATAATCGTTACTTAAGGAAAGTGGGCATAATGTTGACGATTTTATGTTTTACATTATGTTTCATGCAGGCCGATTGGATTCTTCAAAAAGAGCTAAATCTTTCTGTGAATTGTTGTCCAGTCTTCCTTATAACAAAATGAGTTATCCGTTATTTAATTGAGTAGGTTGAAATAGATATTTCCATCAACTGGACGCCAATGTTTAATATAACGAAGAAAACCGTATGGTTAATTGGTAGATGATGTATGACTGAACCTCAAGTATGAGTGTTAGTTATTGAAACTGTTGGCACGCTATGTTGTGGCCACGGTGATGTTAGGAAATGGTTCTGGATATGTCTAGAAAGATTACTCTATTGTCAAGCATTCTTGTAACGCAGAATATTTGTTTGGACAAATGCCTTACATCCCCTTTTTGGCCACGTGCTAGTTGCTAGGTCACTACGTACAAGCTAATTAGATGATTTTGCAACTTGCGGAAGCTATATGCGTGGTTATGTAGCCAAATATAACCAATGATCGCTCAGCACGAAGGACGAAGGTCATGAGGTTGTGAAATGTGAATGTAAATACTGAAGGTGCACTACGCAATCACTGCAAATATTGATCAAGCATTGTTTAAGGTCATCACCCAGTGTATTGCTATCAGAGGATTTGTGACTGAGCCTGCAATATAAATGTCAGATTCAGGGCACTTGCGGTCTTCAATGTGAACAACAACACTGAGAGAAATACCACACAATACTATCGATATCTAAGGTCGTATAATCCGGGTTAAGCACGAAGCGTTATCAAAGTTTAGCACAGACCACTGATGTGAGATCCGTAGATAATCAATCATAGGCAGTCATGCGGACAAACAATTAACATATCCAACCGCATGATCCAACCACGGCCATCAAGGACATATTTTAGAGGCAACAATGTTGAGCAACAGGCGTTATCAATCTCAACCAATCAATATGCAACAGGGCTCCCAAACAGGCGATATTCGCTTTCCATCAGAACGAAAACGTGCATCGACCATAATTGTCCATCCAGTTCATTTTATATATAAAAATAGATGCTTTCAAGTCTATATGTTTTATAGAACTGAGAACGATATTATATATGCATACTATATGCGCGGTCTAATGTAGAATTAAAGCAATAACATAAAGCCTCACAAACATTAGGGCTGGTTATGTAATACGTTGTATCAGTGAAGGTGACATTGTTTTGTGTTTTGGTAAGCCAGGTGTAAGATTGGACTAGTTTTAAAAATTGAATACTAACCACTTTGCAAAATGGATTCAATGACTTTTGCCTCGGTCTAAATAGTTACCCGACCATCAAGCTTATCCAATTCAATCCATGAAAAGTGCACATAATTGTTATCCGTTGAAAAGGCGTTGTGTGTTAATGGTGATGTGAAAAGTCGATCTGAGGATATCCTTAGACGAATAAGGCAATCAAACGTGAATATAGCCAAGCAAAATACACCGCTCTAAGCGCCTATGGATTCCACACACTTGCGTGGGTCTCTATGCAACCTACTAATAGCAATAAACAGGAAGGAAAGCGTTTTTTCTTCTTCAAAATTGGCAAGAAAGTGTTGGCTTGTTAGATATCGTATGAATCTGATAGCTGATGAGCTGCCGAAAACGTTCAGGAGTCTCTAACAGTCAGTTGGTACCAACTAAATCTAAAGTACATATTTACATACTATAGCTTATAAAACAAATGCAAATATCATCAACCCTGTGCATGAAAACACCTGTTGCGTGAACTGTGCTACAACGAAAATATCGGACCACAATGTTTGGAACCCACTGTAGATAAACAATATGCACATATATTGTTGGATACGTTGCAAAACTTAGCTGATTTGTTCTTTTTTTGTGAACAAATATGTGCGAAACAAGATGAATATCACATTGTGGGCACAATCGGGGGACAACCTATATGTTTGCGTAGCTTATGAGCTACGATCCCACGTAATAAATGAGTAATTGGCTCGTTCAGATATGCAAATGTGGAGAAATGTTAATGGGATTCTCGTCGTTTGAGCCCATTAGGCACGCAGCCAGTTGTAAGGCAATAGGTATGTAGTTTCTTATGGCTGTTATTACCTTGATTGAAGGACGTTTTATTTGAGATGTCTGACAAAATGTGCTAGAGATTGCATATGAGGATGATGATTGTTATGCATACCGAACTTCTAACCTGTTGCAGACACCACAAGTACACTAAGCACAACACACCTTGATGAGGAACTCTTTACATAAAAATTGATACTATCGTACTAGTAGTACACTATAAGAATCACTAGCGACAGTGTATCGCTCTCTATGTTCCCACTAAGTCCCTGCTAATAATCAGCGTTATACTTCCAAACCTCATGTACAATTAGTTGATTGTATTGTTTGCAAGAGAACGAACCACATCCATTCGCGGTTGATATAGTGCCAGATAGTTAAAACGACACGTAAAACTCTCGCGTCAATTGTTGACAGAAGCTACGGGTTGTTTTGGTATCAAACACGTCGGGGATAAACAATCGTGCAGGCACACATCCTGTACCTATCATTGTCCTACAGTAACGTGTGCCATAAATGGTTTCAAAATTGATATATGTTTTGTGACTAATTTCTACCCTTTCCAGATTCATATAAAATCTCGAAATCGCGGCGCGTAATTGCAGGGTGAAACAAAGCTTGATAATAAAGGTAATCTTATTACTAAACCTTCATTTTTCCTCAACGTATGTCCAGCTACATACTCGTCAGACGCACTAATCTGTTATTCTTGTTGGTCTGGATATAAATGCGACTATATAATTATCCCGATTGCGGGGAACCCCAAACTATATGGTAGAGCCCTCGTGGGAGAATTCAGCGAGTGATAAATAAAAACATTCTTTGGTCTTTGTTTGCTATGATTTCATTCTGTATGTCAAGCATCCTCTGCGAAATGTTTCCGGTTTAACCAAGTCGAACAAGACTTGCATCATCTTTACTAGCATGGGAAAACATAGTGCATAAAGGATCAGTGCAATTTGTTATTGGAGAAATGTCTACAAATGTGTTATTCGGAACAGTGCATTGGCGCAGCATAATACTGGGAGCCTGGGAAATCATGGTATGGTCGTGGTATCCCAGCAAACACTAACACCGGCGCACAATTTTTGCATTTGCGGGAATAATGTTTAGTAATGACTAATATGGTTTGAAACCATTTATTCTGTCTTGACAATGTTTTCCTTTCCTACCTTCATTATTCATTCACCCGAGAAATGTCCTACTAAAACAACCGCTGTGAAAAGAGCTAATCGATCGAGCCTCTGTATATATATATATATATATATAGATATAGATATATATATATATATAGAGAGATATAGAGAT
>CM067347.1:39786145-39831145 GCA_034190875.2 Urechis unicinctus | reverse complement strand
TCATTGCCTAGAGCAATAAAAAGCGATAATCACAGGGGAGAAAGCCTCCAAAGTCAGATGAGCTAGATTAATATCAAAACACAAGCTTCTCTTTCAGTTATTCTCACCAAATACTCGCTGAACCTTCCACTATTGTCACATTTTTCTTTCTACGAAGCACCTTAAGTAGTGCTACACCATTCGCAAAAACAATTTCCATGGCAAAGGTGAAACAGCATTTCCTGTTAATGTTCATTAACTAAATCTATCTGTTCATGTTATTCAGATCACACTACATAAATAATCATACCGTTTACATGCCTTTTCATCTAGTAGGAGGCAAACATGGACAAATGATTGCAGATATGGGCAATGTTTTCCTATCAACGCATCGGTGACAGTTGGCGAGCATTTAAATTATTGAGGTACCATCCTTCAAGGCCACAGGTTTCATCTACGATATTTACATATGCGTGGATACAGTAAACGACAATATGCTCACAAGTCCACCAGCCTACCATGTTAAGTTATTTCGCGAAGCAGCTATATGTAATTCCACAAAATATATAAGATATAACGAAGTTGATTATGCTTATATACATGAACATAGATATATACTTATATATATATACATATAAATATATGTATTTATATATAAATATATATATATATAAATATATATTATATATATATATAAGCATAACTATAGATATACATTTACATATATATATATATAAATAAATATGTATACAATATGCATATATTCATTTTTCTATATATATATAAATGTATATATATATATATATAGTAGTATAAATGAATATGTAAATATTTATCCATATATATATATCATTATATACATATATATATAAATATCTATATACATATGCATATTCCTATAGGTATAAATGTGATATATGAACGCATATATATATATTCACTCATATGTATATACATATATATACATAAATATTTATATATATGTGCATTAACATGTATCAATATATATGTATATAAATATATGTATATATATATATGTATATTTATATGTATTTATATATATATATTTATATAAATATATATATAAATATAGATATATATATATTTATATAAATACATATATATATGTGCGTGTATATATTTATATAAATTTATATATACATAAATATATATACATATATCGATATATATATAATTCTATATATATGTATATAAATATATGTACATATATATATATATATATGTATATATATATATATATATATATATTTTTATAAATATAGATACAGATATATATATATGTATGTGCATATAAACATACATACACATATATACATATATAAATATATATATATATAAATATATATATACATAAATATACAGACACAAGTACATAGATATATATGCATAAATATTTATCTACATATGCTCTTATATGTATCAATATATATGTATATAAATATATGTACATATATATGTATATATATATATGTATATATATATATATATATATATATATTATATATATATATATAGATATAGACATAGATTTATATATATATACATATATATACATGTGTATATAAAAATGTATATATGCATATTTATATATATATGTATGTGTACATATATATATATACATATATATACCTAAATATATATATATGTATATAAATATGTAACATATATATATATATATATATATATAGAGATATATATATATAGATGTATATATATATATACATATATATGCATATATATACGGGTATATATATATATATATATATATATATATATATATATATATGTAAAAACATATAAAAAATATATATATGTATATCAATATATAAATATGTATATATATATATTTATATATATTTATATATATATGGATATATATATATATATATAAATATATATATATATAAATATACATATATTCATGTATGTATATATAAAATATGCATAACGATATATATATAAATATATATATATATATATATATATATATATATATATATATATATATACATATCTCTATATATATATATTATATATTATGCATATATTAATTTTTTCTATATATATATATATTTATATATATATACATTTGTGTATAAACACGTATATATATACATTTATACATTTAAATAACATTATATATATGCATATTTATGTAAATATATATATATATATGCATATATATATATAAATATATATATATATATATATATATATATATATATATATAACATATATATATATATGCATTTATATGTATCAATATATGTATATAAATATATGTTGATATACGTATATATATATATTTATTTATATATATATATAGATTTTGATACAGAGATATATATAAATATATATTTACATATATATATATATATCTACAAATAAATAGTTCATATATATATATATTTTTATGTAAATATATATGTGTATATATATATTTTATATATATATATGTATATATATATATACATGAATGTATATATCTATATATGCTTTATATATATGTATATAAATACATGTTCATATATATATGTTTATATGTATATGTTTATATATGTATATATATATGTATAGATGTATATATATATATGTATATATATATATATATGTATATATATATTTATATATTCATATATGCATATTTATACATGAGTATATCAATAAATATATATATATAAATATATATTCATATATATGTATATATATATATATATATGTATACATATATGTATGCATATGCATATATATATATATATATATATATATATATATATATTTTCTATTTTTATTTATGTTTATATTTATATATATTTTTATTTTTATGTATATATATTATATATATTTATATAAAAATATATAATATTATATATATATATATATATATATACATTGATATATATATATATATATATATATATATATATATATATATATATATATTTATATATATTTATATATATATATATATACCTATTAGAATATTTATTTGAACATTTTATCGCCGCTGGCTCCATTGATTATTATTGCATACATATTAACTGCGCGCCGACAGTTCTTTGACAGTTTGATTCGTTTCTGTTTAGCGTATGAGGTGATGTTATGCTAGTTATGCGGTTAGACACGTTTTTGAACTACTGCTTATCTCTTGCTAGCAATCACATAAATCACTGAGAGGAAAATAATGAGGAGTATGAATGACGGCAAGGCAGTGAGCAACAACATTTTTTTTCGCGACTAATACAACCGCACAGATGTAAGCATTACAGACTGCTGGCGAGCTGGAAATGTGCATAGGTTAGTATGATCGGGTGATAACATATCTAAGAAGTACTAATTGGGACTGAAATCGATAATCTACGCGTTTTGTGGAGGTTCGGTACCTTTTCATATGAAACCAGCTTATTGTTTATCAATGCACGATTGAGCAAACACAACCGGAATGTTATCCCTGAGGCTTCAATGGCCTTCGCTATTATAAACCGATACCGAAACTACTAAGCGGAGTTAAGCTTGGCTACTGTGAGCTTACAGTTGATATGCGGTTTCTAGAGTACTGAAACACGAACCTTGGGAATGGATTACCCCTATATTTGTAAGTTCGGCTACAATGAAGCAAACCGATAACCACCCCACGACGTAGCAATATCTGCAACATATATTTGTGATAGATTAGGCAATTATATGAGATTTATGACCATGTCGGTTCAAGAAGGATGCCTAATATTCCTAAACATAATGTGCCTCGTGCATGACTCAAATTACCACTGTTCACTTTATATATCTAATTTCATGAACCATGCTATCCATTTAATCAGCTATATTGTAAGGAAAATTATTTGTATTTTGCGATGACCATGGCAGGTCATATCGATTCCGTTATGACGGATGAATAAAAATTCCAATCTGACCTAGTTCAACTTTAATATGAATAATTATTTATTTACTTAAACAAATGGCACTTTTGCATTGGTCAGAATTTTATCAATGAATAAACAGAGCTACCACTGAGCCATACCTTCAATTTTAAACCCTCGATTGTCAATTCAGTTGTACCATATGCATGTATCCCTATGCGAACTTGGTATCACATTGTGCGACGATGGACATTCATAGTACTTTATAAATATGTTATAGCCACGCGTAAATAACGTCTTTATTATGCGAAACGCGCTTAAATGAGCCATTAATTTATAATATGTGTCCTTTATTATGCAATGCTATCAACTACAAAGGGTTTTTTGTCCAGTTTATGTATCACTATTTACTCGCGTTTTATTTTAACACAAAATGGTATATAAACACTCGCGGTGCATAACCAAGCCATGCCAAAGGCAAATGTGAGACTAGAAAAAATGTTGCGTTTGAATGTGATCATCGCTACTCAAAACTATGAAAGCATAGCTCCTCACATTTTGCGCCTACCTTGACCGTACGACGCGGAAAATGTGCACCACATGCGCGATGTATGGCAAGCCCGACCGGCTACGTAGCAACCGTAAAAAGAAGTTAATTGCTGTCAACGTCCTCTTTGTTACATATCATATTAAATGCATAATCGATATCACATGGTATCCATCATTTCAACCTAGAAGTACTATATTGGTTGATTCCCTGCGCTTTTCGTATGGCCAATCTCATAAATAATGCAAACACGTCAACCGTGAATACTGAATTGGCCTGTGCATTAGGGGATTAAACTTTTGGCATTCATGTCACAAAAAAGTGCACCATTTGTACCACCAGTGTTATTGAGAAGGCCATCAAACAGCTGCACATTTGAATACCTTCTTTAGGAAGGAAATTGCAAATGTAGTTTTCCTAAATAAATTGCAGCATCCTACGTCATATGTGGTGGCTTCGGGCAACAGTCGTATTGTAGGCACGATGACAATGTATGGGTGTCGACTGATGTAATGCAATATTCATGGTATTTTCTAGTCATTCGTGTTATATATGTTGGTGGTGGTGAGGACGTTTTACTGGGTTGGTTGTTTGGGTGGGTGATTATAGGTTATTTTTGCATTGGTACAATCATGCATTTTGTGATTACTTTGCCATTGACGAGAGTTAGCAGCACATTTTAAACGGAAATCACCTGCAGAGTATATAAATTTTTATTAGTGTCCTATTCATTGACAAAACGACCACAATACCAAGCTGTAAATTCAATGTCCTTCACTATGCAACGGACTGCTATGTAAATAGTTGAAAACTCAATCGGGTTCAGTGGGGATAATAACGGGTTCACCATTATTGCTAGTGGGGTTGGCTTATCCTTGTAATTTAGGGGTGTCATGATAGAGAGGACATAGCAGGGAGGGGGGGGGGTGCGGGGTTAGGGCCAGTGCATTTATGTGGATGGAGACATTAGAGTAAGAAACATTCTGATCAACATATGGATCCAGCAAACACACCACTCTTATTGTGAAATACGCCAATTATAAATCAGAAATTTAAGAAAAGCACGACTTTCAACTCAACGAGGAAGCTATTCAGATATAACAAAACCACAATTAATACAAGTGTACATATGCGTTATTAGTGGAATTCACCTGTTCTAGCTTAAGTACATTAGCCTATAATTAATAAATGATTTCGACTTAAAATGAACGTGATTAACCTTGTTTTAGTTGCCTGGTCAGATATCAAATTTGACAAAATGGTGATTCCATGTATCGGATCTCCATTCTGGCTACCGGTGCAACATTCGACCTGCAATTGCTTTCCCCACTCGTTCTGCTATCTGCAGTATCATCGAATGGATGGTCATAATGTGAAATTAAGCACTTAATTTATAGTGGTTTCAGATCAAACTGCATAGAGATGCAGCGAATGAAATGATAGGCATATCGAATACGAATCGTGTGTGAAAATGCAGATGAACAAGAAAAAGCGTTTCGCTAATGCTCATGAGCTATGAGTACGAAATTAACCGATGTTCATATGTATCAAAGAGAACATGATGTGCAATCGTCAATGATCACCTGTTGTGGTTCGATGCAGGAAAGGGGTTTGGACTGCGTCGATAAGAACCTGGAGTAGTTTGAATCATCGTTAATACAGGACTAAGCATGTGGAATGCGCGTCCTACCGCCGTCCGCCAGTTGAACACACTTCAGTGTCAAAATCTTACAATGCAGTCAGTGCTATAACAATTACCTGCCAGCTTCGGCACAGTAAGAACAGGCATATTTCTTGAAAACGAGGCGCTATGCAAAAGCTTCTTATGTATGTATGCATATATGTATGTGTGTATATATGTTTGTATGTATGTATGTATGTATGCATGTATGTATGTATGTATGTATGTATGTATGTATGTATGTATGTATGTATGTATGTATGTATGTATGTATGTATGTATGTATGTATGTATGTATGTATGTATGTATGTATGTATGTATGTATGTATGTATGTATGTATGTATGTATGTATGTATGTATGTATGTATGTATGTATGTATGTATGTATGTATGTATGTATGTATGTATGTATGTATGTATGATGTATGTATGTATGTATGTATGTATGTATGTATGTATGTATGTATGTATGTATGTATGTATGTATGTATGTATGTATGTATGTATGTATGTATGTATGTATGTATGTATGTATGTATGTTTGCATGTAAGTGTGTATTTATGTATCTATGTATCTCTGTCTATATGTATCTTTGTATATTTGTATCGATGTAATGTTGAGGTTGAAACCACCTGCCCTTGTCAACACCATGTCGTACGCTACGAGAAGAGCATTCAAAAGTCATAGACAAGGCGCTGTATTCGTGCATTTTCAAGTCTGTTTTAGTTCATAAACGCGGTATTTGAACTCATGAATTCCGCGTTAACAATTGTTTATAATCACAGCTTAAATAATACGTGTGCTTCATAAAAGATAGCATATTTGTCTATTTGACGGATAAGCTGTTTCTCAGTGCTCGTATCGATTATGTGAGAGGACACAGTTACTTCTTTTAATCATCAAGTAAACAGTCTATATTTATCCTGTCAACATTATTGCATGACGACTGACAGCGCAATTTTGAGTGCGTGACGACAAATATCCGCAGGTTCACAATAAATACCGTACGGACATTTTGTGGTATGGTATCTAATTCGGCACTACAAATGGTGCCTATGAAGTTATCAAATGAGATATTCGCAAAAAGAGGCATCTGGGGTTTGTAAGTTGAATATTCGGCCAATTGATGTCAGCATTGGCTCATATAACTCCATTGTCTGTATTTGGAAAACGATTATGTTCGTTATTCTATCACGTAAGCAGTGTGCATCACATCGTGTTGAATTCAGTTTTTAGTCGGGGCCTCTTTGTCTCTCTATTTAATTATTGCTTACAGTTGAAGAGCTGTTAAGACAAAATATGGGCTCAAGCAATTCTACCGAAGTCATTCGATTGTAAGCCTCTTATCCTTTCATATGTACACATTACATTGCAAACACTTGCACATTTTGATATGGTCCCATAGTTACACATGGCGTGTTAATAGAAAATGGCAGTTTCATGGGTCACAGTGGAAAAGTTAGGGGCATCACTAATTGACACTGTTATATGGTGCTGCTTAAGAGCAGGCTAGGTGCCCCTTAATCGCTTGCATCACAAGTCGTATATTGTCTGTGCTCCACGAGGTGTAACTCTAGGCCTGGTAAGAACATATACATCAACAACTTGCACATTTGAGCAACCCAAGTTGAAGATATATACAAAATAAATTGCGGCTTCTAAATTCAGAGGTAGGGTGCTGTTAAACTTTAAAAATGATATTGCAGTGTCGTGCAACCGTATTCTTTGTATACATTAATCTCATGGGTAAATGAAGTATGCCGCGCTCACTATATGAACAGCCTTTCCTGATGATCGTGGTATGCACTTATGGCCCATCTTGTTATGTACGCAATGGCCTTCAACAATTAAGCCGAGCCCTTATTTAATGCTATATAGACGAATACGCTAATATCAGACAACGCACTGCCGCTATTCTTCATTTGAATACTTCTTAGGCGAACATGAGGTCCTCTAGCCAGGTTCATGATGAAGAAGTATATCGTAATTTGCTTTAATTACTTTGACTTATAATATAATAAATAATTTTGATTTAATCCCGCATCGTAACTTCTGCATTGATACTGAATTCTGAACTTCTGAGCTCCAAACAAGCATTGGTTTGAACAGAGAGTTTATATAGAACAGTGGTAAAAACTAGCCTTTCAGCATGCATCAAAGTGTCTCACGCAATTGTGTATGTCATTGAAGGGTTTTTCCGTTTGATATATGGTGTTATATTTATGTTATGCAGGTTGTTTCATTACATTCGGTCAACAGTAGAGCGCTTGCCTATAATTCTGACAGTTTATTATAGCCCTGCACAGCGCACCATAGTTGCAATTAGCGTGGCGAGATGGGGGATAATGGTTGTTATGGTTCAGTGAGTCACAGCTTGAATACAAGTAGGACCAAAGTGGGAATTCTGGAATTGTCTGAGAGGATATTCAGGTATATGTTGGGTCATGACAGTAACTTCAGCGAGTGCTAGGCCATTGTCATGACAGAACTGGTGGGGTGGGGGTGGGGGCACGGCGGTAATGATATTGAGGCCACAGCGGGGCTCGAGTGGATAAACAGTAAGGTGTATGTTGAATAAAACAAGAATAGTGTTGACTCAGGAAAGGAATTGTTATCAAATGACGGCGGGGATTTTGATGGATTTTCGTTGGAATCGAGAAGAAGTTTAAGTGGGTATGATGATAGTTTAACGAAGGGCAATATGGCAAGTGTGGTGACGGGAATTATAAAATAGAATTATTGTAATCAGGCCGGGGACACTGCGATGTTAGAGTGCATTAGCGGTATGGTATAAAGTCGAATCACAGCGGGGTTAAGTAAGTCAAGCATCGCGCAATGATCTGTAACGACGCCTAATATGCCTTCATTCATGCCTGGGCAACGTCAGGTAATCTGTTTACATATTCCAGCAGTAATCGAGTACTGCAATTACACCGGGTAAAATAATTTCCACATCTTCAATTTTAATATATGATTGCACTTAATGGATAATATTGACGTACCATGTCGCGGAAAATGGACTGGTCTGATTCGTTGCAATTAGAAATAAAACTCTAAATGAGGGACTTTAATTGTGGTTACATTATGCTCCATTTCGAATAAGAATGGAGGGAGGTGTATGGAGCGACGCTATATAGGAACAAAATCTAACTCAACAACGTGACTCATATGGAGGCAATTTGTCTGTCTTACCGACCCATCACATTGACACATGCGTCTCTGACTAAGCGAGCTAAATACGAGTTGAAGCCTTTCTTACACACGTCACACCAAGAGGTGTATATCATCAATTGTCTCTGCGTTATCGCTTCATAAATGCATTCACGATCCGCAGTGTTTTTGCGAAAAAAGTATCATGACCAGTTGCAATGTGCATAAGAGATCGATTATGGCCGGAGTGATCAATATTTGTGGACTTTCGGGTGTTACTAGTGCAAACTTTACCTTCATGGAGTTGCTTGATTGCGGTATAGATCATACAGCTACAATAACTTCCATAGCGAAAACTAAAGTCCATGCAACAATGATATCCTTCTAAAGACGAATGGGCCAATAACTTATATGGTCGTAATGGAAAAAATATCATATGCGTTTGCCTCTATCACGCACGCAAATTGCAACATCAATGTTGATTAATTGTCGATGAAATGTTTACATAAACTGATTGCATTTACTGCATTTCCCGATACCACAGCTTTTCAATCTGTTCATTTTCGAATTACGCTTAGTTCACGATCTAGGTTTTCATTGCTTTCATCTTAGAGCCTACTATATCTTGACAGACATGCCCAGCATAGCAAGTATCTTATTCCAGAACGAAAGGAATATGATATATAACGGTTGACTGAATTTTGAAAAGAGTATTACAAATTTTATATATATATATATATATATATATATATATATATATATATATATATATATATATATATATATATATATATATATATATATATATATATATATATATATATATATATATATATATATATATATATATATATATATATATATATATATATATGATTTTAAGACGAGCGCTGCGTATTTTGCTGGCAATCATAAATAAATCAAGACTTGAGATGCAAAGTACATTATACGCGTTGGTAGGCTTTAAGTTGTAACCAACAGCAGCCAGATCACTGGAGTGGTTCATACGGGACCACTTCAGCATATGGCATAACTTGGACCTCTGGAAAATTTTTACTGAAAGTGGGGGAAATTGTTATAGTGAACGCAATTTCAACGTAAATGCGTGCGCGTTATTAGTGGTATTAACCATGATCAGCCGACATCCTCGCGCTGCTACTTTTGGGGTTTTCTTGTATGCAAAATGGTAAGTGGGGCAAAGGCTGGCAAAATAATTCATATAACCATGAAATCACACTACATACTATTGATGTTGCATCCGATCTGCCGCATGAAGCCATCGGTGCTGTTGTTCCACCTTGCTTGTTCAAAGCGGTCGTATCGATCGCAATTATATTTAGCTCGCGTCAATGGTTGTAGCGGTCAGCATGACAAATATGGCTAATAGATTAGGTTTCCTACATGAGCGACATAAGAAGTAGCCCTGCACAATCATCGCCTTGGACTACATTATTTGATGATGTCCATTTTAAGACTAAATAAGCAATTGTCAAATATTTTTAGCAGGCAAAGTAATAGTTTGATAAGGAAATAATTATGACTGATCTCAGAAATAATTTGACGAAAACAGATATATCTATAAATGTGTGTGTGTGTGTGTGTGTGTGTGTGTGTGTGTGTGTGTGTGTGTGTGTGTGTGTGTGTGTGTGTGTGTGTGTGTGTGTGTGTGTGTGTGTGTGTGTGTGTGTGTGTGTGTGTGTGTGTGTGTGTGTGTGTGTGTGTGTGTGGGCGTATATATTGATTTTTTCTTGACTGGGTTGGGTGAGGGTAAATGCTAGAAATATAATCCGAGCTCCATAATTTTAGCTGTGTAATGCGCAACACATGACTGTTGAACTCCGGGGTGTAATTCAATGTGTATTCCAATCGAACGAGGCAAGAAAAAATAGCAGTTCTCTTTCACTGCTGATAGAGGCAAAATGACGCTGTAAACTGGCTAACTCAAAGTATATTATTGCGACGTGAATGTCACTTCACTGTGACTAGCAACATTTCGAGTACGACGTCGATGCTAAACGACTTTGACCGCATGTGGTTTTTCATCGATTCACTATCTTTGCTTCCAGCCCGTTTACAAAACATATAACCGGTATTTCGCCGGCCCAAATACAACTGTAAACGACGACCAATGTTTAGGTATCAATCGATAGCCTCTATTTTACATCGTTGTCATATATCAGGTACTGAAAATACGAGAAATGGGAGAAGAAGAATAGAAAGCGACCCTGTTGCTCTTAGTGAAGCGAATATATTGACGCCGTTACCATGGCAATTTTGAATCGTAGCACTGATTTGAATGTTACAACGGAAACTAAAGCCCTCCGGCCATATAGTGTGATGTCTCATTCATCGATTATCGGACATTTTCAAAACATGAGAGCGCCAATATCTATCATTTATTAGCATTACAAAACGTGTGCAATCAATCGAAAGGGACAAGATACTTGCAATTTAACACCTAGATTACGCAAAATTTCGACACTTTGTAAAACAAACGACCAAACATGCCGCCGACGCCGCGCGACAAACACTGAAACGCATATCAAAAAGGCAAAAACAATGGAATGTGACTTTATACGCGCCCTCGTCTGTTTGCCTGAATAGCCGGAAAAGGCTTATTGAGCCCAGAAAGACACCAGAAATGATTACAATCAGTCCTTTACATCCCTAACCAAACCACTACAGGGGCTAAACATCAGGCCCATATTCTTCCATCTATCAACCCACCACTCGCCATGAGTGTTGCAAATTAAAACCAACGTGTCAATGTGCAGCCGTTTCACACTTTACAGCAAAGTTGCCTCTAAAAGTCGTGAAGGTCCAATAAGGCAGAGTCGCTATTGATCGTCGGGCATTGCGCATCATATTCATAAAGGCTTAATCATCCATAATCCCATCAACTGCTACTGATACTGCGTGAAGGCTCTATCGCTGAAGTTCATATTTAGTTAGCTAGCTAGCTCTGTATTGGAAAAAATTCAGAGAAAATCGCCAGAGAAAAGCTAGTGCTAATGCATTCATTTTCAGAATGTACATTCGTAGTACACATTCGATCCAAATTACACTCCCTCTTTGTGACAAAATCGGCAAACATGGAAATATTTTCGGTTCAGGTTGCCTAGTGCGGTCGGATCATGCTAGAGGAAACAATGCACCGCAGGGCCTTATAATTTCAAGAAGCACTTCAACCATGATTGCGCCTATAAAATATTGTCTCTCCTATTGATTCAATGTCACAACTGATGTTACCAATACGTCTCACTCTCAGTATGTCACAACTGATGTTACCAATACGTCTCTCTCAGTATGTCACAGCTGATGTTACCACACTCTCAGTATGTCACAGCTGATGTTACCAATACGTCTCACTCTCAGTATGTCACAACTGATGTTACCAATACGTCTCACTCTCAGTATGTCACAACTGATGTTACCAATACGTCTCACTCTCAGTATGTCACAACTGATGTTACCAATAAGTCTCACTCTCAGTATGTCACAACTGATGTTACCAATACGTCTCACTCTCAGTATGCCACAGCTGATGTTACCAATACGTCTCAACAGTGTGTCACAACTGATGTTACCAATACGTCTCACTCTCAGTATGTCACAGCTGATGTTACCAATACGTCTCACTCTCAGTATGTCACAACTGATGTTACCAATACGTCTCACTCTCAGTCACAGCTGATGTACCAATACGTCTCACTTGCTGTCACAACTGGTTACCAATACAATGTGATGTTACCAATGTCTCACTCTCAGTATGTCACTGATGTTACCAATACGTCTCACTCTCAGTATGTCACAACTGATGATACGTTCACTCTCAGTATGTCACAGCTGATGTTACGTCTCACTCTCAGCTGATGTTACCAATACGTCTCAGTATGTCACAGCTGATGTTACCAATGTCTCACTCTCAGTATGTTACTATATATATATTTATGTGTATTTGTACCCATTACGTTATTTTCATTGTAATATTATGAATAAATATGGGACGGGTTGTAAAATTGGTTTTAAATGTAATACGTACTCCAAAAACATACATCTCCAGACACTGGTACCTTTAATGGCATTATCCATTCTGTACCAACACATTGCTGACCTAGCAGTGATTGCATGACATACGCTGTCACCATAGAGTGTCTGTATCCGCCAAAGTACGCGTTGAGCAGACATAGGCTAGTTCCGTTAATTGCTGGTGTAGCGTCCGCATTATGTATCTGCAACTCAAAAACCTACACATTATTACATCAGCTTATGAATTTCTTCCATCTACTTTACAGAAAATGTCATTATACATAAGTGAAGGTGGCAAGGTTGTCCTATAACTTCTCGACTAGCATTTCCTTTGCCCTTTCAAATGTTTTGTCGCGTTGTAGCTGTGATAAACACTCACATGAGCTGGTACGACGTATCATACTCTTCATAAAAATTGGCCCAAAGCATTCTCGATGTCTTGTGCACTGTGATATTCTCTTAACCACGTCAGCTGCGCATGTTAAGGTTTATGCGATGTTTGTCTACCAATCTCCCATCTTCACTCTGGCGGCCATGACGTGCTGTGGAGTTTACTACCTTCGACACCGCCCCCCCCCCCCCCCACACCCTCCACCCCTTCTCCCACCTTGTTAGTATTATTCATTGATTGTGTACGTCTACTGCTAAACCGCCCAGATATGTGCTATAGCGCCTTGCTGAAGAAGATCCATTTCGCAACCAAAAAAACCGGAGACCATGTTCGCGCATAAAATAGAAGCCAGATGCGCTACAAACGGAAAGAAAAAAACACATCTCTTAGAAAAAAAGCGTGCATACATTCAGAAATTTAAAACACATTGGGTAGCTGATAGATGTTTTACAGTTAACGCTCAAATAAAGATTATTGTTGTTCTCAGACATGAGTATTCACTGCTTCTACACTACAATACAACTGACGAGTAGCGTTATGGGCATTCATATTGCTGAGTGAGGTTTGATTCAACGGCTATGTTGGTTCAGCAAATTATACCATGCCCACCGTTGTAGGTAATCATGAATGGGCTTCAACTTTACTTTTCCAGAACCAATACTCTCGTAGTACATCGTACGCTCAAAGGTAGATCGTTAAATAAAATTACACTTCTGATTCTTTGTAACCATGCTATATGTAAAGGACAACGACTTATTTTGACGCACATGGTTTAAAACGGGCACATTCAGGTTATCAGTCAGTATAGAATGCTGATAATCAATGCATAACCATGTTCACACGAACCCTGAAACGCATATGCATTTGCATCATACAGTAGAGAACACATAGTGAACAAATGGTAAGGGAAAAATGAGTCGTGTATTCGATTGGTCTGCAGTATGTAATGCCAGCGTTTATGCTTGGCAATACTTCGATATCTTGCAGAAGATCGCTGGAGTGGCCGCCACTTGACTGCATCAATACTGTTGTGGCAAGATCCGAATTATCTGCATCAAACGCTTCATACGAGCTTATTGCAAACCACTAGTTTCAGTTAATTAGATGTGCTCAGTGTAAAATAATATTTAATTGATAGACCAGTTGTGTAGCTATATGACAGGCATGCAGTATAAGGAGTCTCTGATCTAAATGCGTGACATTAGGTAGGTTCATGTGCACTGCAATATATCCAGCACTTTCCATCTCCATCTTGATATACACAGCGTAAGCTGTTAGCTGATTGTGGATACATTGTTACATTATCATCATTAACGTTTCAACGGTGGATATACGCTGGCCAACATTTATTGATGTGCGTTAGATCATTCCGTTAAACATGTGCTCAAATTACTGCTGTTTCGTGAACTGAGGCATGCGTATACACAGCAATTTTCTCCAAATAAGAGAGATAATATGACAATTGTGCCAATATGTGTTTAATCGACGCCTTGTACATTACAGTCGGCATCTCATTATCGCTAAATTGTCAATAGTTTATCTTGCTACAATTATCAAAATAAACAACAATGAATTAATGAACGGTGCCATAAAGATAGTAACAAATTTATAGAATACCACATTATGCATAATATTCTGTTGTTGCTATAGCTGGGAAAAAGCTCGTAAAATACTCGGACATCATGCCACGGGTGCAAATGCATTACTACCAACTGAAGTAACTCAATTATTAACATTTGGACAACATGCCAGAGGCGAAAACGCATTATCACCCATTGAAGTAACTGAATTATTCAATGCTTTTTAAATTAACTTAGCATATTTATTATTTTTACACTATTTGATGGAATATATGCGACTCGTTTTGGTTTAACAAGATTACAAACGGAAATGTCAAACTAGCATTACTAATCGGAGAGCCGAATTTGGGACTGAGGTGCGTAAATTATGCAGCTGTGATATTGATTTAAGACCGCTGGTTCTTGCAAATTTGCAGGGTATCTTAATATGATCAATTCAAAAAGCAATCATTTCTTCAATAATTTAAGTTACAATCATCGAGTAGATAATTATATCACATGATACACGTACAAACGGAACAATCATTAATTTATCCAATCCCTGCTCTGTAACATAGTCAATCAAGATCTATAATTAAAAAGCCGATCATATGAAAGAGGCGTAAGTGAAACATGAAAAATGAAACCTTTTCAGATTTTCCTGGGATATTCTCAAGCATTGCCTGGTTGTCGACATTTTCTGGTAGAATTCACGTGAACCGATGTTGATGACAGTTAAAGCATTTAAATTTGTATCCATAAGCTACAGTTTCTAGCTACCTATTGATCATCAGAGGAGTAGTAGCCGAAATAATATTGCTCTGATCATATATCAAACAGTATGTTTGCCACTTGGCAATAGGTACCCGCTTGTTTGGGCTGGGCGTGGGGTGAACCTGGGTCTATGGTAGCGGCAACGATTCGCCAGTCGCATAACGCCGTACAGTTTTATTGACAACTCTAAAACCGATATTCATTATCACAGCAATCAGATCCCCGAAACGCACACAAATGAAACGGAGAAGTCAGTTGACTATGCTACCACTATGTGGTGAAGCCTATGTACGTAGTTTATTCTCGTTTGTGATGTGCATGTTCAGGCGTTGTCAAAACAGTTCCGCTTATTTTATCGTACTGTCATTCCGCAATTCATCACGTTGTTGAAATATTTGGAGAATTGGTCAGTTATATCCTCGGTGCGGTTCTGCAATATCTTCTACACCAATAATTGCACTTCTCTCCGATTTAAGTCGGTGCAACAGCGACTAGGTCCATTCACAGCAATTAGGTCTGTTTCGTGCCATGTGCCCCATAGAATCTGAAACGCATTAGCGATAACGTCGTTAATCATCATTATGATTCACGCGTTGAAGCATCGCGATGGTATCCTATGTGATTAATGTTCAGCTGCGTTTCGGTAACAAAAGGAAGAAAATGAACGGTATACGTTGCACGACGCATAAGCTATTATGGTACGCTTGTATGTTTGCTGTAATGACTCGTGGAAAGACAGTATAAAACACCATATCATCGAATAAAGAATGAATCAAAACAATACGGTCTACCCGACCGGCCTATCGACCATGAAATTGTATTATGTCAGCTTACACAACAGGGCTCATTAATTGTAATATACAAGATGTGAGGCAAACATATCTTATCACCCTGCAGACCAATATCCGTTTCAGTAAATATTTCTCATATCTAGCAAAAAGCGTGACTGAATTACGCAGGTAATGATCAGCACTTTGAAATGCGCTGTCGAACTGCAACGCTTCCAACTACAACTTGTAATTTCTTGATCTGAAGAGATTTAAAAAAATCAATCCCTCAATTCATAACAATCACTCGTTTGCGGCCCACTTACTAGTCAACGAAAGTTGCACCGCTAGGCATTTTTCTGCTATCATGCAACACCAGATGAATCTGAAAATATCTCGATTGAGAGCGGAAATAAACCCATTAATCGGGCAGGATGTCTCGCGAGCGTATTATTCGAGCGCAGCACGACCTTCTTCATGTAGATTACCATTTGCTCGGCCAAGAAAATCGTTTTCTAAATTCGCCCGAGGAGTACAATGTATGCATAGTTGCGTTTTGGGCTCGGTCGTCTGCCGCTTTATATAGTGAATATGAATCTACACGCAATCAGCATGCGAACCTTGAATGACATACATGTTATTGTAAAACAGCCGGGTCCTAAGCGTCAGCTTTTGCTGTATATGTTCGATCAATTACCAATTTGAGCTGGGAAATGGGAGACCCTATTTGTGTTACATTACCTATATTCGCATAATCCGTTACAGAGTCGATGTTCGAGCTTCAAGCTAGCCATGTTTTGGGCCAATTCCGCAAGCTAATGTGATTCCAGAACATGCCTACCATACGTGATAGATGTAATTTGACCCCGCGTCGTGACAGCACGGAAACAAAGATCAAGTGGTTAATATTTCTGCATCAGTCTTGCCTAACATTAAATTAGCAGCGTTGCGTACATGCATCGTCCTAAGGAACAAATGCATCTACCCTGCATCTAGCGCTTTGATATCTGATCGTCATTGTAAGGCTAGATTGATTAGTAGTATGGGTAATAATAATGATCCCACTGCTGAATGCAGGACCCCTTTGACCAGTATCAAGAGGGAAAAGGGTTCAAAACTGTATACTTTCAGAAGGCTGGAGCATTAATATGCACGGAGCCCTCACTATTAATATGAAACGAGTAACGTCTTGCTTAGTGTGATTTGGTGTCATAGCATACCATCTCTGGTTCTCAAAGGACGAGTTATGGGTTGAAAATAGGGTAAATGGGATAAGTACAAGACAGAAGAGAAGGCAAATACGCATCGCCAGCACGCCAAAACGGCCTAATAACCGCCAGAATTTGTAAGGATAATCAAATTAACGTCAGGTTCAACGCAATTAGCCGTTGTAAGATTAGACAAAGTTCCTCATAAATCACAATAAAAAGTCACGACAAATTTGGAATCCTCCCCTTTCTGTGCTGTATTCGAGGTGCTTACTAGTGAGTCCGCGGTTCGGTGTGCGACACTACCAACAGTCTTTTTTGAAAAATGCATGCATTTAAATATAATCAAATAGAATCTAAGCGACAAATCGAGGCGGTACTATTATTGAGGTACAAGTCAGCTTTAGAAAGATAAGATACATATGACATGATGCATTTTGTGCTGATTACTCTTTGGCTATGTTAGCAACGTACTTGACCAACCAGCGGTCAGTGCATGATTTAGATTAGGATGGCATGTACCGATAATTGACAACACGTGATTAACCACCTAACGGCAGCATCTAATCAAATATACTGACATTGCTTCAGCCGACAAATGTAACTTACATGCGTTTGTACTTCATTGCGGTATTGCCCGCATGTTACATGCATGTTCACTACTACAGTACAAGCAGACGCCCGTCGGTTCTTATATGCAAACATCATATTCTTCATACTATACAAGTATGTGCGTATGGCATATCCCCATCTGTCGTTTTATTTGGTATCATCTATTATAGTCGAATTAGGCGTTTCATTAGATGCATCAAACAATATTTATACAACCAATATATTTAGTATATAAAGTACCATGCGCATTCGCACTACACTGGTTCTCTTATTTACACTAGCATGGATTCGTCTCAATATATCAGGTAAAATGCTGCTTGCTTCTTTGTCGTTTTACCGTGGCCTAATCATACACATGCAATGTGTAATATATATATATGTAGACCGCTGTACAAACAACACATTGCAAATTAATGTAACAATAAAAAGTCAATCTCAGACCACAAGAATCAATACCATGCATTAGTCATGGCTATTAGCAGCTATTGTATTAGCACATGCACTGGAACAAAATACCCAAGCACTGCAAAATAAGACCAAGTGAATACCAGGTTCTATAGGAGAGAGTCACATTGACAGTTGTTATTTGAGCCTCAAAAACGTTCTTCATGAATAACCGTTACGGTAGAATTATACAAGAATGTTGATAAGTTAGATCAACGTCATTTTATTAATAATAAGATCGGAAAGGTTACTACAGAAAAGTTCATCGTTCTGATAACCCCATATATGACAGTCCACTGAGCAGTTATCACGCCACCACCTAATTCTATGGCAGCGTTAACCGTATCCAGCAATCCGTTACCGTACTTCCAATTTCAATGCTGTCTCGCAGGTTTTTTTTGCAGTATCGCACAATGAACGCTTCAGAATTAATATATGTGTGGTATGAATTTTGTACGGGAGCTTAGGTTTAGTTACAAACCGTCACTTCCCGAGAAGCCTAGTAACAGAACTACCGATAGCTGGTAATGCATTTGGTATGACAACTGCTGGAATGAACACTTCATATGTTCCTTAAAGAGTCTAAATGATGATTTATATATTGGCAAATTAAATAAAAGAAAATTAAGAGGCCGCTTCGGGGCGCTCTGAATTGTTTGTATTTGGACATAATTCCGAATATTCTGCCTTGTAAAACATAGTAATTTTTTGACTGAAAGGCAATTCGTGAATATACTAGGGTTCGATTTCACCACAGCTATCGTAAATACCAATAATATGTTAATCTGTTCAGCAACCGATAATGCCAATGGACATTGCATCTATGGAGGTTTATAGCTTGGTTAAACATGAGCATAGTTATCTCATTCAAGGGACAAGGTTTATGCTGGCTGCCTCATGTGACGTCTGCCTTGCATTAGTAGCAGGTAATTCAGCAATGCGGCTATGCATTAATGGTTTGAATAAAGGCAGCATCAAAAGCATCTTGGAGCTGCGACCGATATTAGCTTATATACCGTCCCCAGCGGTTGGGGCTCTGCAAATGTTAAAATGGCATGTTCGTTTGAAAGGGTGTAGTTAAAGCCACGCGGATTCATACTAAAAACAATATGACGCAACAACATGTAATTCCCATATGCGAAGGCACAATATTCGGCATACTACGTGTCGATTCCGTACGATGAGCAATGCACAACATTTGAAATCTACCGTGGGACTAACAGTAAGCACAGAGGGCACGCGGAAATATGCATGAAACCCCACCCGTTCATGTGCATAAACTTCCCTCTCCCACTCACTGAATGCGCGAGAAAGATAGCGCGCAAGCACCAATACGATGCACAATTTGTCATCGTCGTATGACGTTCCTACAATATGAGCGGCATGAACGGAAATGTACATTGTACGTTGATCTTAATTTTTAATTATGTCAAGGCGTTGGTGATATTGTTTTCTACTATCAAAGATATACTTATTAGAGGCATAAACCCATAGTAGTTGTTACATGTTGCCGAGGCTTTACTACCAGTTACACATTAATGCTTGATGCATATGTTGTTGATATGAAGTCCGTGTGAAATGACAGTCCTTGCACTAAATTCATGTCCAGGTTTCCAACCAAGACCGGGGACACGGTTCAACCAATTCCTCCTACAGAGTAAATATTCAACTAGCCGTGTAACTGAGGCTACAAAATAGGATTAATAGCGAACATATATTTGGCTGATTATATACTGTTTTTGAAATAGTTAAATGCAGTGTATTTAAAAATAGGAAGAATCTTTAGAATCATCTGCGTTAGCGTGAAGACATTCATAATGTGTTCTGTTATTGACTTCAAAGAAGACATTGCTTCCGTTCGCGGAACAAGCAGCCATACCAATCTATTGAACAAAATACTGCTGCCTCACCGTACAGCTATTTCGCTTCAAATAAATTGTAAGGAACTGTCATGGAATAATCACTAAGTACATTGCTTGCTGGTGGCTTGTTAAGACTTCCAATATATCACTGAAATCCCCCAAATACTGTCGATTTAAATTTTTCGTGACAGCATTATATAACGCATAATGCTGCATTTGCATGACCTAGCGACCTGTTAGGCAAATGTGCTGTACACTATAGTATAAAGTTGAACAGATCACAATTTTCACTTCAGCTTTCTGTAGTACTCGAAGGTATTAACGTGAAAGCTTGCTTAAGGGTTTAAATATACGAGAGATGGAGTAATTTATTGTTAACTTTATGTATCAAGCTTGATAGGACAGCAAGCAATTTGAAATAATGTCGAATTTTCATGAAACGTGAATAAATATTTACCTGAGAAGTTGATTTTGGACTGTAAAACAAAGGTTCAACTATTTCAGCTCAAGCAGTGATCCGCTGGCGTGCTATGATGATATGCCTGGTAGAAGTGGAATTTCTATAATTCAGGTTATACCACACATAGCGACAGCTTGTTCTCTTTGCCTCTTCTCCTTCCTCAAACTTAGTATAGCGGCTTATACATTACAAGTTTGTGAAAAAATATTGAACAGCTATTACACGATAGAAACCAAATATACGAGGGGCAAATGCCATTTCACATTTAGTTCATAAGGTTGATACTGTTAGATGTCCGATCCCTAGTAATGTCATATCAAGTGCCGTGTACAAAATGTTACAGACTGGGTTCGAGTTTAACAACAATGTTTGATCATCTATAATGAGGCGCAGATAAAATAATTGCCAACAGCCAGCGAGGAATCGGTTTGCAAGATGCACCTGTGGCAGTCAAAACGCCAGAAACACCAATCAAATTACAACTAGGCAAACATGTCTACTATCATTTCGTTGTAGCCCCGTTGACTAGCTACCAACGTACTTGCCAAATCGCTGAGCAGTTCCAGAAACCTGGTCGATGGACTTTAACCGAATATTGCTGTTTAATACTCAATCGAACAAAACGACTTCATACCCTGGCCGCTAGTATTAATAAATAATTCTTTTGTGTTGCTTTGAATGTGATGTGTTTGTTAAAGTCCATTTTGTGTATATTATTTGTTTCCAAAAGTTTGTTTGCTTTTAGTATAATTGAATCTGCGCAGTATCTCTGTTTGTAATCACTATGTTGTAGGGCGGTGAGAACAATGCTATTAAAGACTACGACGTTTCTTTTCTTCAAAAATATGATAACACATGATAACACATACTTTTTCATCGAAAGAAATAATGCACTCTTTTTCTTCCCCTCCCTCTTCTCCTTCCTCTTCCTCATCATCATCTTCTTCTTCTTCCTCTTCTTTATCTTTTTCTTCTTCTTCTTCTTCTTTTCTTCCTTTTCTTTTTCTTCTTTTTCTTCTTCTTCTTCTTCTTTTTTTCTTCTTCTTCTTCTTCTTCTTCTTTCTTTTTCTTCTTCTTCTTCTTTTTTTCTTCTTTTTCTTCTTCTTCATCTTCTTTTTTTTCGTCTTCTTCTTCTTCGTCTTCGTCTTCTTCTCCTTCTTTTTTTCTTCTTCTTCTTCTTTTTCTCCTTGTATCTTTTAGAAAAGCGGGCGCTGATCCATTCAGTTCCTTGACACATTGCCTGATAAAACTTTATGTATTATGTAATCTTTCCATCCGTACAACGCTTATATATTATGAAGCAAATCATAAAAAACAATCCAAAGTTCCAAATATAGGTTTAATACGCGTTGATTATCTGCATATTATGAGGCCAATTTCTCTGCTCCTGCACGTTTTCACAGCAAAATCAGGGTGCCTGAAATAAAGGCAACGCGGGCATAATGTTAATTGTGCTCTCGGATTGGATAACGTGTAATTTTTGACCTTCTAAGTAAAATTCTCGAATAGGAAGAGAGAGTGGTCATTTAAAAATTTTGTGTGGTTAATGTCAGTCAGCACAGGACTTCTTTTAAAGCCTCATATTTACGACATATTGCCAATAGATGTAAACCCTTATCTTTGATACAATAAAATGCAATTTGTGAAGAATAGGTTCTTCGACATTTGCATGCTGCTTAATATGTGACTGTTTTGCATATGTATTTTGTGTGACAGGAAAAATCTTTAAGCGTAATATAGCAGCATTTGAAATATCGATCTAAAACAACATTGCTGCGTCCTCATAAAAGCGTTATGCTTACGCAAAATAGTAAGGCCTTGATGAGCCACTTGAAATTAAACCTAGTAATGAGAGACACAACTCCATATCGGTCTGCATTTACTAAAAATGACACACTATTTAGACGTCTGAGCAGACATTAGATCCAAAGTTACTAAATCGTGTGACCGTTGAATAATATTATCATTCAAAAATGTTGTGTATAATGTACTACAATCGCTGCATATTGATATAAATATATATATAAATATATATATAAATATATATATATATATATACATATATATGTATATTTATATATATATATATATATCAGATATATATATATAGGGAGAGAGATATTCATATATATATACATATATATATATATATATATATATATATATCTTTATATATACATATAGATATACATATATATATATATATATATATATATATCTATATATATATATATATGTCTATATATATATATATATATAAATATATATATCTATATATATATATATATCTATATATATATATGTATGTATATATATATATCTATATATATATACTTATAAACCTATTCATATTGGGTCTCAGTGTCAGACCTGAATTACTGGGACCTCCATGATGCGCTATAGATATACTACAAAAAAAACAAACGTTCACCTTCTTTTAACCTGCCCGACACTATATATACCTGTATATATCAATGTTTTTGACATCTTCCGTGTGTAATATGGCACGCTCGCAGGACAGCACTATTGGTTCAGACCCAATATTTCAACTATAATCATTGGGTCTTTCCCAATCATTAATATTCAAAATGGCGCCCAAACGAGATGCGGCTTTGATTATGTTATAATATGACAACGGGGAATATTTTTATGTCTCTCTTACCACAGCTACGGTGCGCCAGGTACTATAATACAATAAAAGGAGAGGCAATTACCACTTACGACCAAGCTGCAGATGGAATGTATTTGAACGATGCATTCAAAGCAAAACCTATTCTATGGACAGTCATTGATATCGACTGCCATCGATTATTATCTTTCCACAAGTAGTGTCCCTAATCGCCTGTCTCGGTTTATCGACAATATTGGTCACATAATTGTGCATATCCTTTTGAAGTTAGTTAAGGCCGAGTTGATATTATCAGTTAACTGCTTTGTATTTGAAGACAGCTGCTAGCATAATTTGCAGTACTTTTTTTATATCAGGTCATAGATAAGGTGATCTGAAATAATTGTTTTTTCCATTGAAACATCTTGTAGAAGTTGATTTCGTTTTCCTAGTTTTGGTAAATAATTTGCAAATATGTGTCAAATTTTGAACTTTCAGCAATACGTCTGTCCCCCCCCCCAGTCTGTTTTGTCCTTTTTTGAAATAAGATGAAGCAAAGCTTATTCCACATGTAATTTTCGAGAAGAACTTGAGTTTGAATCTGAGGAACAGTTTGACCTTTCAACAGGCTGTCTCTACAGTAGGGATTTTGAAACAAGAATGAGTAAATCGTTTGCCTATACAAACAAGTTTTTATTTTCAGGAAGTATCATTATCAAACTTAAGTGTGTATCAGTAGCAAACCGCGACCATTCGACTTACTGTATGTCTGATATATAAAATTTAGAGTTACTTTAAAACAAGATAGGGTCAATTATTTCCAGCATCAACCATACATCAGTTACGTTTTCCAAGTCTCATGTTATTCAACTGTGAGCGTATGTGTGCCAAACTTTGACCTCTCAACAATAGTTCTGCTCTCTGCAAATCTGATTTGTGCACACTGGTCCTTGTCTTCTTAATGTATCCCTGAAAGATGTCTTTAAGGTTGTTGCTGTTTCCTTGTCAGTCCAGCACCTCTTTTGTGTTCTGCTCCTTTCAAAAACTGTAAACATAAAATAACACTTATTACTGTAATACCCTCTAAACAAGTCAATGATAACAGAGGCATAATATGTAGAGTTAAAAGCTTTCAAATATTATAATTTGAAACTATATATATCTTTTACATACTTAATGCACACATAGCAAATTGCATTTATGCCATATGGATGTCCAAGGTTATTGCAGTTATGCCTACCTGCCTCCGCTTTATCAACTTTCTGTTTCTTGGTGCCAGAATCAATATCAATCACTTCCCTCATACATGGTAACTCTGCATCTATAAACATTCACACTACACATACATGGTAAAGCACAAGAATCAGTGATAAAGCTGCAAATTGTTATATGATGTGTCTGGTGTCTGCTCATGCAAGCATTACAAACTTACTCTCAGTAACAGAGGGCAGTTCATCCACATCACAACCTTCTGCATCTTCTTCTTCTATACTCGGAAGATCTGCATCAGCCAAGCAGTTGGTCAATAAATAGGCCTACATAAAGTCCTATATCTTTGTCAACACAATGTGGTAGGTTGTTCACTTAAGTAACAAAAATTTGTCAATGTTATTTTATTCAAGGAGCATTTGTGACCTTCAACAGATATATCCTGCAGACGCATTCCTTTCCATTGATTCACCGTGCCATTCTCAACTGTATGGAGGAGCTGTGAGACCTTGACACAAAACAGTTTTGTGTATGAAGTTAATCATAAATGTTTAATCAGGATTAAATTAACAGCCAAAGGATTTGGTTTGGCTTGATGAATGCAAAACGGATTTATACTTATCACATAAAAGAAACACAGAACATAGAAAACATGGATACATTTTCTTTATACTGAGAATACAAACCTACCTTTGATAACTCTAGAGTAGAATGTGACAGTCGGTAATATTCCCGATGTGTCTTTGGATCATGGCCAAGATGTTTTGCCAGCATACCAAGCTCACCCTCACTCATGTCCAAAATCTGCACAAAATTCGGCATAGATAAGTGAAAAGAAGCCAATACCTCTCCCCACTAGTGAACATCATCATTTACAAACTGTGGGTATTTATGTCCATGTCAACAAAACATTAATATCTCAGACATATGCACAACATTTAGTTGCGAGACTGTGGCAATGTACTTCCTCAATTGTGTAGATTTGATGCGTTCTGTGTGTTGCAATCCAGGGCAACTGCCTGCCACTTCCTGTAGCTCGGGGTTTCCACTCATTAGAGTGTCTGCATTTAAGCACGCAAATAAGAAGAGGTTTGTTGCTGGGACACCTTGCTCTTGTTTTTAAAAGCACTTCTATTTCCCTTTTACCATCTGGTGGAAGGAGAACATAGGCATCATTGTTTTTTCTGCTTTAACCTGCAGAAATAATCATGTCCATTCGTTGCGCAAGCATCTTGTCTGTCGTGGATAATCCCATGCTCAGCTCCTGGCTAGGATCCTTTCTCCAGTCTGGTCTTGTTAGATATCCATGCACATTGAGATCCTTAACTTCAGTCCTCCTTCTTTTGTTGAAGAGAATAAGTCGACTCATTGTACATTTTGACAAATCTGATGGCTTCGGATCTTTCAACAATAATGTCATGGATTCTTGCATGCTTGTGGCTATGAAATCTCTCAGTTTGACCAAGTCCTCAGTAAGAGGAATCTGTACAACTTTGCTCCTGTTTACTGCATTCTGCGTTTTGGTGGCAATTGAATTGATGCGGCAGGACCATTCTGCTTGAAAGACTTCTTGAAATTTCAGTGCTTCTTCATATTCCTTGGTGTTTTCCTTCCAGTCCCCATCCCATTTTTATGATGATTATGTGTCCAATAAGGTTTCCGATATCTTTTTTCCAAGACTGAGAGATGGAGTTTCTTTCTCAATAGAAATTGCCCTTGTTGCTTCCACAACAAGGTCAAAGTTGCCAACCCTAATCAAATCATTATCAGCCGGTCTCCTTGGACAATATTCTTAATGTCCCTATCGTTCATTCTAACATCAGCTGAGCATTTGCCTCTCAATCGTCCATAATTGAACTACTGAGTGGGTGTTTTCCCCTTCTTAGTGCATTTTTCAGCTCGCTAGGTTCATTACTGCTAGAATTGTCAAGTGATGTTAACTTGTCTTCCATAATGGTCCCGCAGTTCTCAAGATGGTGCCACAAATGTGCCTTTAGCACAAACTTCAAACACAATTCACAAGGGATAAAATCGGATGGTTGATGCTCTTTTGCACCAGCAGATCCGCAGCGTGCCACAACGATATGGCCATTTCCCGTTTTAAGCACTTCCATATTGTGCTTAAAATTACCCTCATTGGTCAGTAGTCCAAGGCGATGCATTCTCTCTTTGGACCATTTGCAAAGTATTTGTATGTCCATTATCCGTGGGTGACTTTTGTGCACAGTAATTTTATTCTTTATCTCCTTCAGACAAAAAGTGCAGAAATTGCTTTTGTCATAGATCTGCCTGCATCCTGGCCTTACCTGGTTTTTCAGGAACACCTTCTGGTAGTGTGCATGGAGTTGGGGTTATGCGGTTACGTTCATTGATTCCACTGCCCACATTTTGCCCTTGTTCACTGTGTTGACTGGATGAAGCAAACACTGGGAATTCCTCGCTAATGTATGAGTCAAAGCTTGTTTCAGGTACATATTCTGATGTTGAAGGTGATGAACTTCTACTGCTGCTATTGCTGATATCACTTGTCTGTCTAACTATATCTACTGCTGCCAAACTTTTACTCAGCATTGGCCAAAATCTTTCCAAAACCAAAGTGTGTTCTGGTGCTGATGGCATTAATAACTGGATCAACAATTACTCACTGCATTGGGCTTGAGTGAATTTGTAGCAACTGATTTAGTTGGAAGAGGACTGCCTGTCATATAAGTGTGTGCAAGAAATATGTAAAACATGCATATGAGTATAACTATTGTAATAGCATTTTTGAAATAATATTACCATTAAAATAATACCATGAAAAAAGGGTGATATTCTGGAACTAATCAGTCAATGAAGGATGAATGTGAAGCTCACCTGGGACATCAGCTGTGTTTCTTGGAAGGGAATAAGTTGATGAAGCAGAGGGGGACTCAGTGACATCTGACATCGCAATGCATGCACCTACACATGGCATATACAGAAATGAAAGTTGGTCAGATAATGTTCAATTTGTAAGGACCAATTTGTTAAAAACACAGTCAGCAAACAATACTGCTGTTTGTTTGGATATAATTGTTCCAGTGTGGGTCGGTAGTTGGTAATATGCAGGGTCCTGGTGGTCATGAGTTGCAATTACTGAGATGTCTTCATGAACAACAAAATAGGTTCAATATGTACTACCAGCTATATTAGTGTTTGTATCTGCAATGGCTGCAATTATCTACCATTTGTGTTAATATTTGTTAATCAACAAGTCTTTAAGACAAACAGTAATTTTTATCAAAAAATAATCTAACCATTACTTATTCAGTGATGGGTGGATGTGTGGCTCATCCAGGGCAGCAGCTGCATTACTCTGGAGGGATTCGGTTGCAAAAGTTGTAGTCAGTCGAGCATCCTCTTTCATTTCATAGCATGCATCTACACATGATCCAGACAGATATGACATAGATGTGAAGTTTTTGAATGACAATTTTTACATACGGCAGTTGTTGATTGTTACTGTTTTGTGGAATGTTCTTACCAGTGTGGGTCGGTGATAGGTAGATTTCAGCCAATTGTGGGGCATCAAGTTCATTGACTAGGTTCACTTCAGGAGTAACAAATGAAGTTTCATATGCACAAAAAATTATGCAGTAAGGTGTGAGCACAGATCGTCTCAAACAATATTTCAGACATTATACATTATTTACATTGATTTGAGCATTTTTTTTTTCATTAACCAAGTTCGTAATAAATTTCTTGGTTTATCACTTAGTTGATATCTAAACTGAAATAATTTCTAAAACTAATGGAACAGTAAATTGCACATTTTAATTATATTACCATATAGAGTGATTTAAAATAACCTTGATATAGCCTTCTTGTTGGATTGTTATGCAGGTCTGGCAACTTCTGACTGACTCTCTTTCTTTCTTAACCCATTGCTGCAATTTCAATATCATCAAAAATATAATATCAACAAATACATCAAGTATAAGGTTGACACAGCTCTGCATTGAATTGGTGGCCGAGCGCCAATGACTAGTTGATCAGGTTTTTGATGTTTTTTGCCAATGAGGTGCGATCCATTGGTATAATATTCCCAATAAATTGTATATAAGCCATTGACCCAACAACAAGTTTAAATAATATATACTCTCATTTTACAAAGCTATATATGTTATCATGGGACATTCTATTATATATATATAGACTTGTATTATTGGGTCTAGACCCAATAAATTGTATATAAAGCATGGACCCAACAATAAGTTTTGATAATATATACACTCATTTTACCAAACTATATATGTCATCTCAGCACAGCCTATTATATATAACGAATCGTATTATTGGGTCCAGACCCAATAAATTGTATATAGGCCATGGACCCAACAATAAGTTTTAATAATATATACACTCATTTTACGAAGTTATATGCATCATCTAGACACATCATATTATATATATGGACTGGTATTGTTGGGTCTGGACCCAATAAATTGTATATAAGCCATGGACCCAACAATAAGTTTTAATAATATATACACTCATTTTACGAAGTTATATGCATCATCTAGACACATCATATTATATATATGGACTGGTATTGTTGGGTCTGGACCCAATAAATTGTATATAAGCCATGGACCCAACAATAAGTTTTAATAATGTATACACTTATTTTATGGAATACTTCATCACGACACAGTGTATAATATATATATAAGACTTGTAATATTGGGTCCTAACCCAATAAATGTTATATAAGCCGTTGACCCAATAATACCTATTAATAATGATACAATCATTTAACGAAGTTATATGCATCATCTAGATACAGCATATGATATATATGGACTGGTATTGTTGGGCTGGACCCAATAAATTGCATATAAGCCATGGACCCAACAGTAAGTTTTAATAATATATACACTCAATTTACGAAGTTATATGCATCATCTAGGCACAGCATATGATATATGTGGACTGGTTTTGTTGGGTCTGGACCCAATATATTGTATATAGGCCATGGATACAACAATATGTGTTAATAATATAAACAATCACTTTTAGAAGTTATATAGACAGTCAAAAGGTTTTTTCAGGAGGAGTTTTGCTACCCCCATTCAAAGAATGATAGGGATAAAAATTCCACTCCAGGGATGAAAATTGTTCAGTCACCAAGGAAACATATACCGCATTATCACTATTAGAAGCAGAGGCAAGGGGATGGCATGAATGTGACCTAACTCTGGTGAAAGAAAGTGGGGACCAACATGGAATACGACGCTGTGCGCATGTCCCCTCCAGCGATCAGAACTTACACTAGCCGGGGTATGGCGCTTAAGGGAATGGGGACCTTGACTTATACATATTATATGATTAAACAATTGAAGGTTACAACATGGGCAACGCACGTGAGTCTCCTATTAAATGCCTTGCTGGACTAAGCAGTTGCTGTCTGAAGCAGAACTCTTACTCCTCATCCCCTCCCCAAAACGTTTTAATCTACGTCATTCTATATAAGTATAAGTAGCATATCAATTACATTAACTGATTCAACACTAAATCAAGAAACACAGACTACAACATGTGCAACTTTTGTCCGTTATCATTAAAGATGAGGATTGGTGCCACTGCCTTCACGCTAGCCTCAGCAGTCGCGCAGTCCCACCACAAAATGTTCTCGCTCCCCTCCTCTCCCGCAGATATTTTAGTCTAGGTAATTGATTTAATAGCAGTGAGTTATCACAATGAAACTTTTTCGAAAATGACGGTTCAAACAAATACGTGCCTCAAACGTCAGGCATCTCGATTAGGAGCCTGACAGTTCCACCTGCTGCAAATCGCCAGTGTTGGAAACCATATGCCCCATGTAGGATACACATATTACACTCCGCTAAACTCCTTTACAAATTGATAAGCGGTATCGCACGAGGCCGTAATGCGCGGACCATTTGAACTCGTTCCGTCTTCACCACAGTGAGTGGCCAGGGTTCACATGCATGGAACCGCTTTGAACTGGGAGTACTTTAAGATAAGGGTTTTCCCATTTTCCCGTAGTGGATTTTTATGGAGGCGTGAAAATACGCATTGGTACAAAATATGATGCGTCCCAACAACGCGTGAGGTATTTGGGGACGCTGTCAAGTGCTTTGTCATCAGCAGTAATGTAAATATATATCATATAATATTGGCTCAGGACCGAACAAATTTTATATAAGCTATAGACCATCAATAAATTCTGATAACATACATTCACATATCAAGTGATTGACGCAATCAAGAGACAAAATATATTGCATTCGTCAGGACCCAATCAATTTTTATAAAAGCCTAGATCAATCCGCAATGTTATGTACTGTAGAGTCGTCTAGGGAAGTGATATAGTAAATATGCTATTCGAACTAGACTGCTTTTAATAATGAGTGAGTAACTCGGGGTCGGGAAGTGTTTAGTAGACCGTGGCTTTCATTGAAATTGACTCTAATATGAAAAACAAGAAAGATGAGCAAGAACCAGTATGTCGACCCGGCCAACTCTGCTGACTTGGTAATACACAATAGGTTGGTAACCTCAGCGTCCCTGTTGATTGTAAGCACCTTACACATACTAATACAATTCATGTCAGAAGGCACAAGATAAGATCCACACAGGACCCACCTGATACACCAAACCGAGCCACAGTGCAACTACATCACCTTTGACAGCTTTAAAGGTCGCACTTCAAATTATGGCATCTATCAATCGAAGAGGAGAGACATTTTACAATGTTAATCGAATTATTGAAGGACTTACTTGCCCGAAATTATCAGCAGTCTAATGAAGCTTATGTTAAAACATTCATGCATCCAAGCACTAAGTCACAGGTCATCTGTGAACTCCCAAGGTTCACAAGCTGATCAACAGCAAAATGATAGTAAAAAGTATATGCATCTTATATACCGGTATAAGCACTGTTTTTTGTGGGTGAAACCCAACTACATATACGCCTCAGGCTAGAGGCTGCTTGACCAAATGATCATTGTACGCATTGGAAGCGATGGATTAAGCGATAGCACTGTACAATATTTCAGTATGAACTGGGCCCGTATTCACCAACCACGAGTTTGAGTGACTAATCTTTTTGAGTCCTAACTTAAGTCTCTTCACGTTTTTCCCCCTCACCAATCAACATTGACAGTGAGCCGCACCATGACTTCGCATTAACACACATAGCGATAGTAATAAAATCATCGTTATTAACCGCTCGCAATAAGCTGCATTTCCACGGACTGATAAAACATACCAATTTAGTTTTTGTATCTTATAAGCCCCGAGCTTGACCTAGATCATGCTCCAAACGAGTTCGACATCCGGTACAAAATAATCATCTGATGACCTGCACTACGTCGCATAGCTCCGTCAACGGTTTGGAGTGCGCTGCTCAGGGGAAGGAAATCAACTCTTCGTTCGATATCAGTCTTTTTACTCTACTGAGCACTCTGCCCCGCGCCTTCGCGCCAATCCGCCACGCTAAGACTTCATAGTGTTTCAGATACCACAAAAAAAGCTCTCCGCATTCTACTTCAGTGCTCAAGCGACACTGCTTTCACTTGTTTTCACACATCGGGCGACAATCGTCTTATATACAGGGGTAATAATCCCGCGACAAATTTACTGTACTCTACTCTTTCCTTTCCCCTGTATATAATCGGTTGCCGCACATTACTATTGAATCAAAGCGTGAACATATCCGTGGAATGCGTGACAAAAACAAATGTCATTTAATCCGATACAACTGCATTTCCTGGGTACTATGATACCACCTGTCGATTCGCGCTTGTGACCTACAAGTCAACAAGTTCGAACCATCTTCGATGCTTAGAGGGTTTATATGTTTTTAACTGACTATGCCACGCGCGGGAAGATACAGGTTTTATTCCCCAGATAGATTCCTATCGTCTACGCTGTAAGAGTATCACCTCGTATAACGCTAGCTGTGTCGCATTGTGAGTTTTATGACAGAGTTTTATCTTCAAAGATACGGGATAGAGAGAAGAGATGACTTTCCTGACCAATGCAGGTCAAACAGTTCATTGGGATTTTTCAATGAGCAGGAGTGATAGGTTAAGCAGGATGACATAAATTCAAGAATAAAATATTTTAAGTATGTTACCAGCTTCATCCACACACGCCAAATGGCCGTGAATCGTGAACATGACTGCAACAGTCCAATTGACTTTGTAAATCAGTTTTACTCCATATCACCGAAGTTCCAAATACGTGTCCTACTCACACTAGCTTTCCTTTGACAAAGTCGCAATATGAAATCTCCCAAGGACGTGGATCGTTGCCATGGCGCCGAAGCTATGGCGTGTGGAGATTTCTCAGGGAAAATATATATTCTTCTACATTTGGGTGTAATCTATTCAGCAATTGTATGAAGCATAAATTCGTTCGACTCTTTTTTCATAAATAGCAACACGACTTTATGGTCTCGAAAAAAAACTCTCCGCCAGGAAAAACGAAAAATCTTCATTTATAATATATTAAACGAACAAAATTCATTATTGCACCAACAAAATTCATCATTTACATGATAATACCAAACGGCCCAACAACTGCCTTGTCTAAATGAGATCGGCGCGGCCTTTGACCGCCCTACCGTGCGTGCAGCCTGACCAGAAAATATATGGCCCCCGAACATGGATGCTAGACAAGAAAGCCCTTCTGTAATACTCGCAAGACAGGTATATTCGAGTTTTCAATGTTGCTTACATTATATCCATGATCCAAATAAAATCTCAAGAAAATTACTTACCCTTCCCGCGGATAGCTAAATATGAGTTTTTAGTAAAGTTTGGCACTGGGTTTAGACGCCGATACCTTCCCATAACGAGCTGCTACAGTTAAATAGCCCTCATCTGCGAGTTGTTCAGCGAGACGTCTAACTCAGAATCCAAGTTCGGGGCCTGACATTTCTTGGAACCTTCAGTTGAATGAGTGGGTTTTATTGTGTAAAATGGGAGAATAGTGCTCAATCGTATTTGAAGATATACTATACCCAGCCATAGCACGGTCCGTACATCTATTTACTGAGGAAGGAATCCGGTGCAATAATAAGAAAGCTAAAATTGGCCCAGCATGTCAAAATCTTACCGTTAGGAACTCAGGGCATGGTTTGACATATATTTGCATAAGCGTGTGACAATCATGTGATGATTATAGTGAAAGAATGACTAAGATATCGTCTCGAACTTGTCCACATTTGGTCCTAGATTAAACCTCGGTGTACATTTCATCTGTAAACCATGACTTAACGAATCATAGCTATAGTCTGGGTGAAATGGATTAGATTGTCTGACTAACCTGATGCGGCTTGATCGAAAAGATGGCGAACATGAACTCGTGTGGACATGAAAATCAAAGGCGTGCTACTATTGGTCGAGTGCGTACGCGCGTGCGACCAACCAATCACAGCGCACTTCTATATACATTTGTATAAAGCAGTTCTGGATAGTGATAACAGGTGGCGCACACGGCCGGTGTACTGTTTGGCTAGACCCAACATTTCAGGTTTAAGGCGTAGCCATATTTCATCATAAGCATTGCAGAACGAACGAACGAGACTATAATTATTATTGGGTCAGAAAATTATTGGGTCCAAGACCCAATATTAAGGAGTGTTGGGTCTTGACCCAGTATTTCGAGTAAAAAACCCGACGAAGACCCAATATGAATAACTTTATAAAAAACTATATATATATATATATATATATATATATATATATATATATATATATATATATATATATATATATATATATATATATATATATATATATATATATATATATATATATATATATATATATATATATATATATATTGAGAACTTTATTCTGCGCGTCAAGGATCAATAAAAAAATTATTCATAAATACATATCAATTTGGGTTGATTTTTTTCTGGGCCGGTAGATTTAGGGAGCTACCAGCCCGGATGGCCGGGGGCATTTTATTTTAGTTTCATGCCCTGTATCACCTTGTCGCCGCTCATATCTAACAGTTCATAAGCAGCCAGATACAAACTATATTCCTTCCAGCGATCCAGTACTCAATAATTGGTGCACATGATATGGTGATACGACAAAGACGTTACAGGTCAGGTGGCCGATATGAGACAAACGTCAAGGTCAGTTTAGCACGTCTTTCGTTATCTGAAAAAGCCAGACCGCTGAATATCATATTGATACAGATAAGAATAAGTGGTTTGTGTAAGAGTGTTGATTGCAGAAAGCTGCGAAATTCACAGCAGCAGCAGTGAAACCGTCTTGTTGAAACTCACGTGCGCAATCTAGCAAATGCTTCTAATTTCTGTTGACCAATTGAATACATTACGACGTTCTTAATTTATTATAAGATGCTCCTTCTCAGAATCCAGGTACGCCTTTGAAGTGCAGTCTCCACAGTATTTTTATGAATTTTGTCGTTTCTCAATATACAGTGATGATTACAGAATTCTAAAGCTAATCGATCAGTATTCCGAGCATTGCCGTACGACATTTTGGCATTTATTCGTTCATCAGATGGTCGCGTTAACAGATGCTTCGACAACGCCGTAGAAAGTGGCTGCTAATGGGCGCCCAATTCATAGTTCAAACATCGGGGAGTTTGTTTTCAGCTTGCACCTGAAGACCAAATTTGTCGTTGCCATAGTATGTGAGATTGCACGATGGTCTATATCCGACGGCAAACCTATTTTCAAGGGTCATGTTTGATCAGCATCTTAGCTCCACAGTGTTGTGTTTGCATGCTGCTTTAACAAGTGTCTGCAGATCTCAGTTGACGGGCCTAGGCTAATTGTTTGAAAGAAAACGTCCAACAACGCTGAGTTCGTTATTCTAAAAAGGGCGCAAGATCTAGCGTGATACTTGTGACTAAACACCACATTTCTGGGATGTACGGCTGATTGTTTTCAGAGCTCTGCATTTCTAACTTCCTGATTATATCAGTCACAATTCTAAGCTATTTGGCCTTGAATGATCTATATACAATTGCAAGTAGCTAAGGTAGAGGCTAATAATGAAATGCATGCTGCGATTAATAATGTGCACGTGTGCCCATCCTGCTCTTTTATTTAACAGACAGGTAACGGAATGCGCTTTTTTTGTCTATCACAATAGCCTCTGTCAGCCGCTTACACGCGCTATTACGAATTTCAGTGATGGCAGCAGCCCTATATGTTCGTAAATTCATTGCACGATTGTATAATAATACATACACTCCGACACACCCATCCCCCCACACGCATAACATACATACATATATATATATATATATATATATATATATATATATATATATATATATATATATATATATATATATATATATATATATATATATATATATATATATATATATATATATATATATGTATATCTGTATATATATATATTTATATATAAATACACATGTATATATATATAATAAATATATATATATATATATATATATATATATATATATATTTATATTAAAACACTTATACATTCCTATGCAGGCTAGCGTTCTCATATGCAGGATTAAGATACATATCATGCTCACACAAGAATGCGTCTGCTAACAGGACGGATAGTAAATGAGGATTTTAAAACCTGTTCTGCTAGTGGTTGTGTTGCTCAGTTGTTCCTTGTGCGTCTTCATCGGGCTGTGTTTCGTGATATTATGCAGCCATCAAAACACTGCCATATGAAATTTATCGATTACCAAGGCAAACGTACCAGTAACGTACTACAATGGATCCGAATAGGACACGAGATGCGTCGGTCGTTAGGACAGCATGTTTATATTCAGTGTAGGGGTGATAATTATTAATAGTCATCTTTTTTTATGATGCCGAGCCCATGACGGATAGCTCTTTGAGCGTGCAATATGCATTGTAGCCCAGAAGACGCCCATAATAGCCGGTTAATAAAACATATTAGCCACATAATCACTCTGGCGGCTATAAAAAGGTTTGCTGTAACGGCATCAACACTGCCGTAAACAGGACACTCATGCGGTGAATGCGATGCACTCATGATTCGTCCTGTAATACACTTAGACGGGTGGGTAGTTGGTGCTTATGCTTTAAATCGCGAACTGTAAATGCTGGGGTCAATTCCAACAAGCATATTTTATCAATCGTACCCCGGAGAGTCAGCAATGTGAACGCGAACTACAAGGGTTGAATGTACGCTAGGGTCATTACTACTATGGAATTGCTACATGTCACTATATTTCTGCATTTAGCCTTGCTCTCTGTCATCTTGACATATCTACCGAGGAAGGTCTTATTTAAAGCTCAGCAACGTTTGTAGCAAATAATTTGACAAATATGCGATATGCAATGTTTACCTTTTGTAATGTCACAAGGTACAGTGCGATCATTTGACCGAACTATCGTTTAATAAATATACAAAACCAGCTTGTCACAAAACAACATTATGCCAACCAAAGACATTATCTGATAGTAGAAAGAACCCGGCTTAACCAAACTCTTAACCTTCTCTGAAGACCAGGAGAGATTTGGTTAAATTTACTACGAAATACGTTATTGATACTGCCTTCAACAGTAAATTGTAACCAGTATGATATATTAGTTGCAAAACGTGATTTACTCGCCAGAATCGAATCATATGTAACATATTATATGTCCGACATGCTACGACGGAACATTATACACTAGTCAGCGGTATCAGTTTACTATTGTCGAGTGATTCCATTTCATGTGACTAATTGCCGACGTCAGCCGTGAAAAGTCGCAGGTCAATAAATGAATCACTTGATGATCATGTTGCCATATTTAGCGATTATAGTTAGGGGCGGTAAGCAGGGAGTTGGAAGATGCTGTTAGATATTAGGGTATTTTAAAAAGCAATGCGTTGGAAGCATTCTATCATTAACTTAATGATGAAGCGGGAAAGTCGACGGTACTTCAATCAAACGCGTTACCGGCGTGGCATATTGGCACTGCTGATTCATAATAAACCTGTCTGCAGATTATATGGCCCACTGCCTGTAATACACCGCGTAGGTATAGAAACAAATATCAGTATTGCATAGTACTCATTTAATTGACGAGTTGTAAGCAACAACGGAATGTTGACTGCAAGGCAGGTCTGACTGAATCGTTGGCAACTTTTATAGAAGCCCCAGCACGACTATAATTAGCCTTGCTTCAACTTTCTGTGATCGGACTGCTATGTGTTTTGCAGCCGCCTCCTGCTTATAACCCAGCGGAAATACCCAAAAGAGCTATAAGCGTACTCGTTTAGTTGGCAATGTTCACGAATACATGTTCTTGTGCTTTATTGTGACACTACTCGTTCAGACCGTTTAACTGTTATTTAACACAGGCTCGAACAAGCAGAAACGCCGGCGTGGTCGTGTTTACCCAGTGCTAATAGAATATACTCTTCATACTCAACAAGTATTTGCAAATGCCATACAAGCCCGTATTTATTTGTGTGATAAACAGTCGTCCGGGTCTGGCGTTGTGTCATCCTGGTCGGCTGTTCTATTTTTTACATTACCTACTTTGCTATAATTGGTGTATTTATTCGGAAAAAGAAGGGAATAACCACACAGCCAATATTTGATAAACAAACATGCATTGTCTAAACTTCTAAGCCGTGCAAATTATGTTACAGTATATAAGATACGGGATGCGGTTTAGGGGTATTTTGAGGCAGGCTACGATAATACAAGCAGAATGATAGCGTTCAATATCACAATGTAGTTGTCAGCTAGCGCGTTATTTGAGACCAAAAAAAATATTTTTCCACAAGGCATGCAGAACCGTTAACCATCCATTTGATTTATGTGAGCGTGCCGCTAACATTTTCAAAATACTGTACCAGGTGTAATTATGATGGTTTTGTTGTTGAAATAATGTCAATTAACAAGTATAGTGCTTCAGTGGAGGGTCTGGTTTTTAGTGTTAATTTTCCTATGTGACAACTACAATCCAAAAGCCACAGATTCAGCCAAACATAAGAGGTAGGTTGCCTAATAATGTTTGATCGACATTGTTAATTTTTCCAATGCGCGATGCTTTATATTTTACATTCCGACAAAATATTGGGATAGAAAATTGGGTTGTACAATTATACGTATGTAGGTATGTATGTTTTCCGGAAGCGTTGTTGGCAGTAATATAAGAAATGTATACCTTATCTTTTCCACTACGACCACTGCCGTCCGTTCAATAGGCTCCCTGGCTGCTAGCGAGTCAATGCAAGCGGTATATTGGTAGATGCGAAGGAATTGTAGAAATGCGCTCGGAGCCAACCTGATGAAAAGACATTTTATATCAACTTTCCGCATAACAGGTATCGTTCAGTCTATGTCACTGATGTGATAGGAGTAGGAAATGCAATCAGAGAATTTATTCAGATAACTGGGTTATTTACGACCAGCGTGTCAGACCGGGTCGTTAAAACAATTGCAAAGCAATACTTCGCGATAGTAATGTTTGCAGTTGCTTTGCTTCACGTAACACACGTAACCAGATGCAAAAAGTATGTAGAAGAAATATATTTAGAAACAGAAATTGCATAAGGATGATAGAAACGTGGAGACTTAAATTATGCCGGATCGAGTTGAGGCAAATAAGTGCACATGCTCCACACCCTTTAATTCGCCATTATCTGTTTTATATGTACTTTGTCATGCATTTACCCGCTTTGATGTCTTCTGTTTGCACAATTATCCTTAGCCAGGTTAAATATTCTAGCGGCAGGATGTGGGAGTGCCACACAAATATTGCATTGCCAAGTCAAGTCCTCTGTAGTATACACCGCACAGCATCGGAACATGTGTGCCGAGAACAAATTATCTGAGTCATTTACCGTGTATGCTATAGTACTAAGGGTCATTACCACTTGTGCATGTGTATTTCTAAGACATAATAAGTTAGATATCGTATATTTAATAGCGCCATATTATACGACGTGGTAATGTTTAGATATGTCTGGTTTTATTAGGATGTCGAAACGATTTCCGATCGACGCCTGCCAACAGACACTTTCAGTTAAGTCTACGTAACGGTTAAGAAGGTTTGGGTGAGTCTTTAGTTTATGGAACTATTGTACCTGTTCTTATTTATATATCACCTACTATAAATGTAACGTTAATCCTTAGTATTTCCAAACCGAGCAATTAACAATGCACTACCGTTAGATTGTATAAAGCAGCTATGACGGCAAGAATAAAAAGCACTATCCACTCGTATATATATATATATATATATATATATATATATATATATATATATAGATATATATATATATATATATATATATATAGATATATATATATATATATATATATATATATACATATATATATATATGTAACATACGTATATATATATATATACATATATATATATCTATATATATATATATACATGCATATATATATATATAAATATATATAAAAATATATATATACAAAAATACATATACATATATATATATACATATATATCTGTAAATCTATATATTAATAAAAATATAGATATATTTATTCACAACAAATATGATTATTTACATATATATATATAAATATATATCTATAAATATATGTATATATATTTATGTATATATATATATATATATATATAAATATATATATATCTCTCTATATAGATATATATATATATAAATATATATAATATATATATCTATATACATATATATATATATATATATATATATATATATATATATATATATATATTTATATATATATATATATATATATATATATATATATATATATATATATATATCTCTATATAAATATAATATTCGTTTACATGGCAACAGCAGCGGCTTTACAGGCATTGCCACATGGACCTTAGAGCAATTAACACCTAACATGTAAACCAATTAGACCATTGTGGGGAGCTACCAGATACTTGGAAATCGTTCATGCACACTAATAAGTAGGTGCGAATTACCCCCTATCGAGTGCTGTTCCAATGAGTAACCTTTTATTACAATGGTAATTGACAACTTAAAAGTAATGCCAAGTGCAGTTCCTATTATTCGGCGATACTGCTGTATAGCATCCCCAACAATTAATCTGGACATCCTTCGTAGAGTGCACTAACCTTGTATTGTATTTGAAATAAACATTGCTTAGACCTTATGTATATATCACTAATAATGCAATCAAGTGCCATGTTGCTGTAACGGCATTACCGTCACAAGGCACTGTTGGTTCGTTGCGACGTTGACTTTGCCATAGAATTGAACAGATTGTATGATTTACGTCAATCAAGTCACCCTTTGTGTTTACTTGAATTACGTGTATTGGCGAAGTCTGTTTGAGAATGCTATTTTGTTAGGCGGGTACGGTGGTAAATAATGACGAATCGTTTTGCGAACGCCTAGTTGAACAATGTACACTCGTACCAAATCAAATTGTCAACCTCCGAAATGCTGATATGTTTATATTTTAAATGATTTCTTCTTTTTAAGGTTTGCTGAATGCACAAGAATAATTAATGCTAATGCAGCCTTCACTTAGCATATGCATTGAGTAATTGTATGAACGGGCTGATTGATATCAACCAGGCAGCAATGGCAAGACATTGCAACGTTGATTATTTTATATGCAAACACGAATGTGATCCTCGCTTTTGCTGAACTATTCAACTAGACACATTTCTCGACCGTTGTCAGTAACACATTTTATTGTATGATAGTCAAATAATGGGCGTAAAGTTTGACTTTGACATGCTGACCGTTCAACCAAGCTTCCAATTGAGCTTCATAAGAGTACTAGCAGCTAGTATGTGTCTATGTATCCAAATTCGACATGGTTATACAACACACGAGGGGATTGTTGCACATCAATCATGCCAATTGTGCACGTAATCATTTTATATCCGACGAGACATCCAGTCTTTCAAGCCGTAGCTAACATATTGTAATTAATAGCTGCAATGGATCCCATCAGCGTAGATAGCATATCTAAGTACATATTATGTCTTCTATGATGACACGACTGACGGTATGCTCCCTTGATGTTATTTCATTTGCCATTATCAGCACATTTGCAGGCAAGTCCTTTACATATAACTACAAGCTGCCTTTTTAATTACCATACTCTGCAACATTTGGCTAGAATCCTCAATGAAGTATTTGATAAATGGGAGTTATTAATTGAATCTGAATATGCCCAAATGAATGCAGCCGTTTGTGTACAAGACAAACAACGTCTATCTGTTTCATTACGTACTTTTATGCTTTCACACATACAAATACGCCGTCAGTAATCCTAAGTGGTGTTTCGCAAGCCAAAAACGTTATTGAACTGCTAGAAGTGCCTGAAAGATGCCCCTATAAGATAGCGCATCTCACGGGTTGTTGTGTTGCATGTTGTTTTGACGATAGAAAGAGTGAATATTACTGTTATCGGATCCGGGGTGACTGGAGTGTTGAAAATTAAATGATACGTGCGGTTCCTCACGAAGCTTAAATACACATTGTTTTTATCGGACGCCTTTGATACGAGACATGGGGTCAATAAAATTCGGCTACACAAATAACTGGACCTGTAAGGTGAATAGGGCACGGAAAGAAGGAGGCCCTTATTTGCATCGTGGTGTGTCCGTTTTCATCAGACGTTACCGGCTTACAAATATAAGCAGTTCCTTTTAATAATAGTCTTACATCAAATAGCCCAAAATGGTGTTTGCTTCGATCCCTTCAAGGTCAAGATACCTGTGTTATCCAGATCGAATTTCAACATTTGACGATGAAGTGACTAAGATTTACGCTGGATACCAAGCCATGTAATCGAAATGACATTTATACAAAAGTGCGAATCGGTAGAGCCACAGCGATGCCATTCAATTGAAACGGTTTCCTAAAAGCAAAATATCAATCCGCACACTACTTTCACCGATTGAGATTGTGACCCCGCGTCCTCTTGGTATCTTAACATCCGCTTTTCATCTCCTGTTGTCACCCTCAGTGTATTTACTGTCTTATTAACCCTAATAAAAGTTCCTTCAGTTCGAGATACGTTCTCATGGCGTTGAATTGCATATTTTGGAAAGTTTTTCAAAGCGGGGCTTTTAAAGGCTGGGCACAGCAATGCAGGCGAAAATGATACATACCGCAAATGATTGTGATTGGTGTATACAGTTACTGATGGTTGAGATCAATATAGACATATGATAATAGGTCGCATTGTATGCGTCGGAATTGATCATATTACTCTTTGAAGGTGTGATTAGGGGTTTGTCTTGCAAGGCGATGATTGTACTATTACCTGTAACAAGTGGTGTGTTTGCAATCAACGTATTAATTTCACTCGACACTTGTTTATAAGCGAATTCAAATGTGACCATGCATGTACTCAAATGTGGTGTTTATTCTAACATTATCACTATGGAATCCCTTAGTACGATGGATCGTCCACACATTGTCACGGTTCATGCTAATGGTCTATTTTGTCTTTTTCAGACGAATATTCATTATTCCATTTTATTGTTCTCAGCAACCAGTTTCCGTCTGCACCACTACGTTCCATTTGCCATTCTTAAACCAATTAAAAAATGCCATAAACAAGTCAAGACACTTATCCATATATGGGATAATCCAGGGCTGTATTTGGCCAACTCTTGTTAAAATATGGCAACACGTCACGTTAGAAGTCTTTAATGAGGATTAGTTATTTCTAATTGTGCCAGGATTTAAGGAGACAGCTGTTCTGGAAGCGATGAAGCAGACAAAGAAGTCTCTCGGAAGACAAACACCTGCTTTGGTATAGGGAAGCCTAAGGAATAGGAGATTCAAATGGACAAACGTAGTTGGCAGTGACTTGAAGGGGCTAGTCCATGCACCCGTCTATTTTATAACCCGCATTAGTGATATACATAGCGCAATAAACTCCATAAGAGACACATTAGCTGCTGATACTAATCTTTAATCCAAAGTTAGCCACAACATTTGCAACTATAACTGACGACAAAGCCTGCATGAGCCTCAAACTCCAAAAACGTCTTGCCACTGGTTTTCTCCGCATATCGGGCATAATTGCATACCGAATCAACGATTAGAAGCATTGTCTGAGGGCAAGTATATGGGTGTTATTATACGTCATATCGCCTATAAGTATTCATTTACCAGCGGGGTGTGCTTTTAATGCTCCAGGTTGCAAGAAATATTCTCAGGTTGGTAAAATATTTATTTGCTATTAAAAAATAATGACCATCAATCCTCATCGTTCCTCTCAATGAACTGTAAATGGTCAATCGTCCAATTTATAGCCATTACAAATCTTTTGTAATGGCTACATGCCAAATTTCTGTTTGAATGGAAGGACTGTTAGTGTACAATGGAATACAATTCTAGTTTTACTGCTGCAATCTCATCATTTTGCGTCAGCAAACAGCTGGCGAGGGGATGTTATTTCTTTTCGGAAACAGTTATTTCATAAACTGGTTAGATGTATGATAGCCTTGGTCGTCGGGATGTCATATTTACTAAAATTCGTTTAACATGATTGCCAAATGTATCTGGCAATGTGGGAAAACATCGGAATTACTTCACATACAGCCAACGCATAACCTTGTTTTCAAAAACGAAGACAAGATAATTCTTCAGTGGGAATCAACAGCATGTGACTTATGTAACAGTTCATTTCTACCATCTACTCTCTGTGACCATCACCCATGTGATGCGATTCATTGCTGATGTCTGAGAGTTATTTTAATATTCGATTTGTCAAATAACACGGTCCCTTATGGAGGGAATGTAAGCATTACTTGATTATCGGATGCCCTTTGCAAACATTGCATAGATAAGCTTCAGCAGATTCTAAAGA
>CM067347.1:39721145-39781145 GCA_034190875.2 Urechis unicinctus | reverse complement strand
GGTCAGGGGATCACATTGTAACATGAAGTGGAGGCATTTCACTGTAGGTGGTGTTGGAATGAAATAACATAATGAATAAACGTTTTTGCTTTTGTGAGGTCTATCATTTTCGACATAGAGGAGGCAAAAAATCCCGTCATACTTGCAAAAACGATGATATTTACTCAAAACAAAACCGATTCCTGCACTAAAACAAACGACGCATAACAGCCACTGATACTAACAAAACGAAAGGTCAAGTGATCGATATCCTCCTGGAGGTACTTTACGTGGCAGGCCCTGGTTGCCCTGCACGCACTATACCTGCCGCGCAAAGTGTGGTTGTCTGAAGCCTGGTTGAGGGTTTATCCAGGTAGGTAAGCATAAACTTGTCGTTAGAGGGCAATAACTAGTGAGACCCGAGAAAGGCCTGTATTGATGCCCAACCGGAGAACACCTGTTTATTTCTTGTCTCTCACAAATCACCCGACCTATACTGTGAGAGAAACTGCGTACAACGAATGTTATGGGGCTTCTACACATATGAGGTTTCTAACAATCCCCAATCCGCTTTTGAATGGTCCTAAGATACGTCGTGATCCTTTGCTGAGAGAATGACATTCATCAGTTGTTACAAGAAGAAATATAACGTTCTACTGACAATTGTCTTGAGGGTGATACTCGATAACGAGGATGTCTTTATTTCGCTATACTAATATTATATCACGGATAATTAATACAAAACACAATAAATCATGTGTTATCTACTTCTAGACCATAATATATCAGGAAAACATATTTGTTATCTCTTGTCCATACCGTATGACAGTCAATGTTTCGATTTGTGTCTGCAATACATACGACCTTCGTTCTAGTAGCAAACCAATATCGGTATAAGAAGAGCATTATTATGCAATGCTGAGTAAATTGTACCAAGTTGATTATGTTTTGATGAGCTGTTCTCTGATGAAGTAAATAACGGATTGAGGCGACATAGGCTAGCTTGATTGCAAATGATCTGGTCGCAATGCACAATGCATCCGAGCATAAAATCAGAGAAGTCGCGTAACGCTTGAAAAATGGTTTTCGTAACAGATAACCATACTTAACTCTCAGCTTAGTGGATTCTGAAAATACTCAAGACATAATATTCTAGTCATCATGGTCAGCATCACACATGTTGATACCATGTGCTTATGTGACGATGCCATAATAGCTATAATTAAGCTAACTCGTCGATGAAAAAGCAGCTGTGAAGGTTATACCAGCAGTCCACCCATTGAAACGACTATATCGCTCTGAACCAGGTACTTCCTAACGAAACCTACAATATTAAATGTTGCTTTAAAAAAAAAACACCATATATCTTAGGTATGAATCTATCAAATGATTCTAAATTCCCCTCGTAGTTTAGTTGCAAATATAACCCGTATAAAAAAAAATCAGTTATCTTAAATGCAAAGGTAGTAGAATATATCATGGTCAGTTTATTGATTTTATAAAATCGACTATAACGTCGGATATTGCACCAACATGTAACTACATGTTTCATCCATAGACTTCAGCAACTTCTCTGGCGTTCTATGGCGAAGCTATGCTGCTGTATGTTATAATACGGCAAGGTTTTTAACACCTATATATGCGATTCGGAATACAAGTGTTCATGCCTGTTGGTTGAGCCAAAAATGTAGGTAATGGGTTTCCCGGCCATTTTCTCAAGATAGCGTCTGCTAACAATTTACGGCCGGGTGGCGTCTGAACAATACACTAAAGGAACTTGTTCTTCAATTAATGGTTTCGAATAGCTGGTCCTTATCGATATACTGAATACAATATCGTGGTGGTCATAACAACGCAATTCTCGATTTTGCGGCAGGGAACAATAAATAATGTACGCGAATGTGCATTGCTAAAAAATAAACACTCCTAGCTCCACATTGTATATTATGTCCCTTGCGTTACAGGCAATACGCGGAATACAGCTGATGGATTGTTAAACAATACGACAATTGCCAATTGATGCCTTGGGGTTCTCGAGTATCATAAGTGCTGTTTTTCTATTACTTGGAGTAATACAAGGTTCCTTTATTGCAGTCATCAAGTTTTATAGCAATGTTATGAACTCATACACATTTATTGACTAGAATAATTTCAAATTTAAATGAGTAAGAGAGCAATCACGCCAAAAGTGCACACAAGTCATCATGTCATCAATTTATACCAGCCAACGGAAAATATGCCACATAAGCGGTGCCTGGGCTACAGCAAATAGTCATAACTGCGTATTGGCAGACATGGCTGGAGACCAGAGTGGATAATTGCTACGAATGTGTACCTAACGAAATATTGAGAGTTTCACATAATTGCTGACGCAACTAATGCTAACTCAAACATCTTCCTTGACGAAGGAGCCAGCCTCTTACAAGGCAACTTGGAGAGTGAAATTCTGTCATTTATTGGATGTGTGAGCGGACGCCTGCGTAAGTATTACACAGGAAATTCCCGTATGAATGGGTGTTAGTTTAACGTATGTAAGCGGTATTTTTCTTAGATGGGTAAGGGAAGTTTTAAATGGGATATATTACAAGTCACACAGGCTTTGCAGGGGCACAGGAGTTGTAATGTTGGGGTTTTTTTATCGCATAGATACATTGGCAGAGTTGCAGTGTACAAGTCCTCACCCTTAGTAACATCGATAAACGCTTCCCGTAGAACCCCGTATAGAAGCCGACGCGGAAACATAGCTGCATAAAACAGAATGTGAAATATATCACTATGAAAACTGCAAACTAGACAAAGTTATATCCTGATGTGCCTTTGCATCCAGGCCCGATATACATGGCTAAGAGGCTTGATATGATGTATATTTATATCCAAAATAAAGCTGCAAGGTAGCAATTATGTTACTGAACATGTTTCAGGGGGTTACTCGATACGACAGAAATCCATTAAATGGTCTCGAATAACAGCTCACCGATAATGTTGATTTACATTACGGTCTTTTTTGTGTTTTGCTCTGATTCGGACACTTATCCATTTAGACCTTCTTTAATAATGACGATGTGGTCCTGTTATATTACTATCCCATCAGGGTCGACAATGCACGTTCATATTCGCTCAAACTACGGTGTCATACGTGAATCAGCAACCTGAGGAGTGTCCCAGCAGGCTCACTAATTTCTGTTTCTTACCACGTGCCTCAACCATACATCAACGTCATCAATCATCGTTACTCTACTATTTAGGCGTAAAGAAGGGACTGCTGCGTCATAGATTTACGAAATCTTATTTGAGATATATGTAAACTCGCCGTATCGCTTATTTAAGGGCGAGTGTTGAGAGCTAGCTCCACAGGGGGAGATGGAAGAATCCCTGAATCGTTTCAGAATCTGTTGTAAATCGACAGATCCATTAAAATGGACATACCTAAACGATAGAAACGATAAATATCTTCTCATTTCTGCTTCAGTACGTTTTATTAAAATAATGAAGGTGGATCAACTTTATGGCTTTACCAAATCACACCAGCTTTACAAGTGATAATGGGAACAGCGTGCTTAGTTAATAAATAGTCACACACTGCATTAACCAAAACCACATTGAGTACTTTTAATATTTCATTTAAAATGCACCGTTCAGAATACATTCAGTTCCATTCTTCAGTCTTCATTGCCTTATCGTGGCATACGCACTTAACCGGTTGCAAATATATTGCCTGTCTAATATGCTTGAAAAAAAACATACTTTATCCACTGGAAATATCAGCGGCCTAGCAACCTCTAACCATTCACCATTGTGAGTTGCTATTGACGCCTTCTCAGAGCGAAAAACGTTATCTTGTTTCCTCGATCTATCCTAAATGATACGCGATACATAAGCCCAATCATCCCGTAAATCACCAGAATGTCAAGAGTCGTCTCGAGTTCCATAGCACCTGTTCCGTTCAGTTTTCAAGTAATATTTTGGGTGACTGGGTTCTTTATATATTGGCTGCTAATTCCAACGCTTATCCTTATCGGTGCATTCGTGATGCCTGCGCTTGACTAGAATTTGGTCGATTTTCCGTTTTCGTATGATTTACATATACATAAAGATACATACAGATAGTTATGCTTGTAGTGAAGACTTGATGCGGAGCAAATACCCATTTTTCTAACAGTACTGGGACTAGGTAGGTTGACTGAAATGCTGTGGCCAAGTATGGGCGACCTATTTGTAGGTTGGTGTTTTTCTTTGTGCATGTGTGATACCAATTTTTGTTTCAGTTTTTGTTTTCAGTGGCTTATGTAGTAACAATCTTAAATGTAACTTGCATTTTGAAGTCGGTATTCGATGCATATTCATGTGCATTATTTTAAACGTGCCATCTATATCAACCACGTATATACAATCGTATTTGACTGTATGGGGGTTCCTATATATGTCAATGCGTCGAATGCGCATTTAAGGTTTCGCAAATTTCATTTATCTTCACATTAGATACATGAGATTAACTGTTTCTTCACCTGTCATATTGAGCACTCAGCATACATAACTGCGCTATGCAGCGTATTTGTTAAAAATGATCACTCCAGTCTATGAGCTTAAATATCCTAATATGTATAGCATAATAACGCCAGATGGTATGGTACTTTGCCTGTGACATGCAATCAGATGCATGGTTTGTGTTGGTCAGCAACTGGAGCTCTACTCAATGAATGCGACATGATTGCCGCAGGAGATGGTCGGGCTGATGAACGCACTAATACCTTACTTATGTTAAGTGTTTGGAACTTTAACATGACTGCCACCCTGCGTGTGATACACGCAAATAAAGTGTAGACGCTAGCATGTTTTGCACCAATGACGCGTGTGAGCCCTGATAATGTATATTGTCACGACGGCATACATTGTAAGAAACCTTTGGCAGGCTATGTGGTATGGTTATCATTTTCTGCATATGTCAGAATAGGCATATGTTTTTGCAGTGGCACATGAGTCACAAACGGATAAGGGAAACAGCAGCATATAGGATGGCAATGCCTTCTAGTGAAACATTGTTCTGATGAATCCAATTCTGCTGGACTGTAAAACCGAGGAACAAACCCTTTTTGCTTGTCTCAGCATACACAGCAAACATCACTATCAACGCTGTAACATGCCCAACCGATGCACAATGTACACTGGCTGGATCTTAATTGTATTGCGTACATATTTCCCATATGTTTGGCTCTATGGTTTATCATCTTCAGCTAACATCGGTTTGCAAAAGCGTGCAAAAACAATACACGGCCCTTTTTATTATAATACAATGACTGCGTTCACCTGTTGAATAGTTCAACTATAGCACTACTAATAGCGAGCAATATCTCGCCGGAAATACAGCTATACCTACTTCAGGTTTATAATAAAAATGCGCAACATCATTCTAATACCCTTTAACATCCTGTATAATTTCGACTACACCGAATCCAAGATGCACAGAACGCATTTAGGATAAATGACGTTGTATGTTGGACACACACCTATACCTAAGTGAGCTTAGAAGTGTCACTAGTTCGCCCGCATCGGATCACATAGTTCTATTATGTCCAACCTCAATTGAAACCACATATAATAACATATCTGTCGCAGAGGCCAATGTAAAGATCATCGTTAGCTGTGTCATCACTTAAATAATAGTGTTCAATTCATAGTGATTCTTCAAACTAGCCATAAGTTAAGTTCGATCTGAGATGAGACATGCAAGTCATTTTAGTCTTAGGCCATGTGCGATGATGCGAAGTGCCCGGACATAATGTACCAGAATTTGTGAGGTACTTATAATCGGCTAGTATCATTGGTGAAATGTGCACAAAAGTCATAAACGCTCATATATTCATTACTTATTAATGTGAACTATTCTTAAACCAAAAGTCTCTTTCGAGTCTTTCTGTTGCGAGGTTTTTTAGACATTATATTTGTGTCATGTTAGTGGTACTTAAGCGTTAAGCACAAATAATAATGAGAAAGAGATTGATAATTGGGACGACTGTGACGTATGTCGAGTTGACTTGTGCAATTTCATCGTCTAAGTTAAACCGGTATAAAAGCTTCCTATGGAACGGTGTCACACATTTCTGCATTAAACGGAACATTGCGGCAAATCACCGTAATACCATCCCAACTAGCACATAATACAATCAAATTATAATCATCATTTAAAAAACTAATGAGTATGGTTCACGAGATTGTAAACCCTTTCCCTATCTCGTCAAAACTGGGCGTTACAGTCAGATTGCCATTACGCCATTATGTTTCCTGGCACTTGTTTTCTGAGTGGTAGTGAATAACCATGAAGTTTAGACGCAACAATAATGCCGGTGTGATCAAAACAGCCAATGATACATCAGCTTGACATCCTAATAGTAAGTCATACACAAGTGTGAATGATATTGTTAAGACACACATGGCATAGACATTAACAGAGGGACACAAATTTGCTTCATATAAATGCTCGATGGGAACGGCTGAACAAGCATGCACCACCTACAAGTTATCCGTTTCAAGGATAATGTTAAATCCGGCGGCTAAGGTCAGCAAAAATATAGCGGGTATTTGTTTTCATTTATTCGATTAGCAATATATAATGGGGCACACAGGCTTTTCTAAGAAATCTAATCTGTAACCTGCCACTCCAAAAGCCTTAGTTATTATGGTATTATAATGGAAGCTTCCATTCCGTTCTTAAACGGCGCGGCAAATATACGCACATACAATCGACCTGTGTAACGTTCAGTATTCTTGGAAGTCACTCACTGGTAATATTTAATGAATATTTCCAAACCGACAGCTTAAGCAAAAATGCTGGGAATAGTGCATTACGCGTTGATATATGATGCTTCCGAAGGGTGATACTCTAAGCTATGCAACGCGCATTTTGGCACCATTAAAAGATTACTTCGCAAAAGCAGAAAAGGCATGAAATAAAATAACGACTTATACATTATTGCAATGATGAATGACGTAACTCATAGCCTTTAGAATAACAATGAAAGTGGCCGAAGTGTAAGGCGATTATGCCGCATCGCGTTAATTTATATGAGCGTGAATTTGATTCACGGTGAACGATGTTGTATATTAGCGAAAATAACGTTTACCTGAAGCGTCGCTATATCGCGTAGATTACTGAAATATTCATGCATGCCCACACACACACACACACACACACACACACACACACACACACACACACACACACACACACACACACACACACATACATGCACACATATATACGTTCCAGTTTTGGATAAAAGCCAGGATCATAGAATGCTTACGTATGTTCTTCTTAACCGACAAAGCTAGCGAATTAGTCAGATTCTACATTCTGATCATTGATATATTCGCCAGTTGTGTTGTGCATGCCAAACATATCTGCAAAAAAGCATAATATCGTTTGCTAAATTGACGTATTAAGTACATTCCCATTACATCTATCCACTTGGTTTATCAAATACTCAGCACGTTGAGATACACGTGCACAAGATTAGCTAATTGCATTCATAAATCTGATACGTTTAGTTGATGCTCAGGCTCGGATGCTTGCTTAGCAAACATTCTAGCTACTTCAAGATTGATCAAGCATCTATCCGCTAAAAAAGTGCCCAATGCACAACACACATGCAGTTCGTGCAGAGCACCGAATGAGCCGATCAAGATCAGACAAGATAGCTGTAATTGGATGTCTTGATTATCTTGGGTTTGTGACCTGCATAACAGATACGCAGTGATTTTACATGGCGATCAAATTAAGCTTTACCCCATGGATTAGAAAAATCGGCCAAAAACACCCATTGTAGACTTGATAAACTGCCCAATGATCCGTTAAAACGTATTGTTATTACAGCGTTGTTGCACTACAGAATGTGTCTGAGGATATGATATCATTAAAAGACTGCCAATAGTCTTGGTTAGGGGATGATATACGAGATTGTGTAAAAGACAATTATCTCGTGCCAGTTACACGAAACTCCATATTGAATGAACAGATCAGCTAATTTACATTCCAGCATGGCTGACTCATTTCCTTTGATCATACCCGACTTATTTGCGTTGGACGCAGATGTAATGGAAACACATTTGCCCGTATTTTAATATGTCATATATGTCAACTATAAAAATATACCAATGTGATTGATTTTGAGAGTTTATGAGTCAAATCCTACAATTATAGATCATAACCTGCTTTCATTAACAACGACATTACATGATAGAAGGGTACACACATAACACACAAGTACAATGGGCCCATACTGTTTAGTACTGTACAAATCATATTGTATAGCATGTGTATGATATCAGCGCCACTAATATTACACTGTGCTCTTATTTATTTGCATTTATCTTATAGACCAACACTAAATAAATCAGAGTGGACCATAACTGGAGTTTGTCTTGGGATCAGTTGGTAATGTTGTAGTGTTATCCTTAACTAGTTCATACAGTTATTCCCATTTGATTTAGGGTTGTTTCAGTGGATCAAAGAAACCCGGAACAATGCAGCCGCTTTATTGGATTTATACGCAAGCTATACAGATACCAGCTGCTGCAAAATAGCCTCAATATTGGTATTTAGTGCTATTTGCACTTCATCAAATGTGCATGATGGTTTGCAGTGATTGCATTAATCGTTACACAGAATTCCATCATTGAGAACTTATACGGTCCGGAAGGGTAAATTGGACCTATACCACGGAGCAAGAGGTGGATGCTTTACAATGACTGAAAGAATTTGTGATAGTTGGACCAACTTCTTGGCTAACCTTTGCTATGTGACGACTGAAATTATAGCTAAACATTCTGAACACGTATTTTTTTGTCTGATTAATGTGATACTAATGTTGATTTACTGAAAATTGCGTGATAGTTCCATGCAGCGCGGCTAATAATGTCAATCACTGTCTGGATGCTCCGGTCTAGGTTGCGTAATATGTCCGGGATGTCAAGTAAAGATACAACTACGCCCACATTCAACAAATAAAACCAGCTCACAAACAATGCCTTAGCATTACAACATGAACCGTTTTTACATTACTCGTGCTGTCGGGGTAAACATAAGCCTGCAGCTCAATGTATGACTCAACACCAATAACAAGGTTTCAAAATACGTAGCTAAATGGAAACCATAATGCGATACGCGCAAGGTCTTAATGTGTTTGGAATGCACGTTTACGCGATATATTTGTAGAGAACAGTTGTCAATTACGTATCATGATATGCTAGTTATATAGCTGGCGTTGTTTCATATCGAGTCAACAACAAGAGTATAATTAATGGGATGACGATTTTGTTGCTGCCAAGTGTGAGATCAAGGATGTTGACATTGTCACGGCAATCAAAGACCTACTACTCTGTGTCTTGATAAAAGCCAGATATGAGCCTATACGACGAACAACAATACGTTGGAGCGTATTCTTCAAAAGCAGCACGGCCGTTACAAACTATTTTATTTTTCATTATTCAACATGTGCAGAAAGTTTACGTTGGAGATATCTAGTTATCTTTAATCAATATTAGTGAACCAGTACAGACAAGCAGAAGCTGATTTAACAACTTGCATTTGATCTACTCTCATTCGTCATTCTTTACAACAAGCGTCATATAAATGGATTTGTAGTCAAATATTGCTTGTGTATAATGACTATACTCTTTGATGAATTTTATCGATGTTATCATCAGGTCTAGTCGAAATATAGGATAGGCTCGATTATTTGGTGACAAAAAGGTGTAGATGTTGGTCGATTTGCAGCACTGTCAACAATCCGATCCCCTTAACCGTATGAAATCATGTTCTCATGACAAATATTGTCGATTTACATTAACATTAATGAACTCAAACAGTACTACGCATTCCTGATAAATTTGCTCCCTATACTGGGTCACATGCCTCGCCATTTTAAAAGTATATGAGAAGGCGTCGCCATTTTTACAATTGTATCAAAGTGACACTTCTTCTGACGCGTCATCTCCCTACAGGTCGAGCAATCTTTTGCCTGATATACGAATGCATTGATTTCAAGAATATTGGATACTCCAACTTACAAAGCCTTAAATAATTTATATTCTATACGCAGTGACCAAATTTATGCGGACAATGTTTTTAGCACTGCCTTGAGGTATAAAAAACGACGCGGCACTTCACATTCCAGTTACAGTTAGCTACTATCTATACATTATGCTTAACAAACCACCGCATAGTAGCCCAATGTTATTATGGGTTATATGGTATATGGCTCAACTCGATTAAATTGTGCACAATTAGGCCTTGGTTGTATGTCTAATTCACTTCCATACGTGTTCCTTAGCTGTACAATGGATGTACAATACAGTGTCTTTTGAGAGCAACTTAGCAGAACAAATCAAAATCTTAAATCATATAGCGCACACAAAGTCTCGTTTTATACCCCAGTGAGTATGCAACATAAGATTGGATATGTAACATAAGTTTTTTTAATGAAAGTTATTGCCTTCGACGATTCCCCATTTATAAAGAGTGAATAACAAAACATAAGTAGCATCGGATTTGATTTGAAGCAATGCATAGGAACTGTTGCGAACTGTTCTCCTTTGGGATGGGTCTTAGATGTATGTCAAAGGTAAGCAATACATCGAGTAACTTTAGTGAGGACATTAGGACAGCAATTTACACCATTCCACCTGCTTTCGCTGCCACGTTGTCATGCAACTTTGATTTTAAGATGCCCTTATAACGGCCCACGCTAGTAAGACCATGAATCTCCACGTATATATAAAATATATATATATATATATATATATATATAGATATATAGATATATATAGATATATATATATATATAGATATATATAGACATATATATATATATATAGAGATATATATAGATATATATATAGATATATATATATATATAGATATACATATATATATATATATATATATATATATCTCTCTATATATATATATATATATATCTATATATATATATATATATATATATATATATATATATATATATATATATATATATCAGTATATCTACTGTTTCAAGCATACGAAAAAGAAAATAGCTGTGTTAGGCTTGAGTTATTTCTTGTAGCCGATTCTTTCAGTTGGGTCGACGGTCACGGAGTTCCACAGCCCCTCAAAACCTACAAATTTTCCCCTGGGTGTACAGGCCGCTCACTTTCGTTGTTTCGTGCTTATGTACTGATATTCTATTATCCGCAATTAACCATATAGCGGAAGTACCCAAAATGTTCCAGTGCTTCATTATGACAGTACACGTTCAGACCGTATTATTGATATTATACACAGGCTCAAACAAGCAGCAGTCGTGTTTACCCAGAGCAAATAGAATGTACTCTTCATATGCGGCAAGTATTTACAAATGACTTATAAATCTGTATTCATTTGGGTGATAAACAGTTGCCCGGTTCTGCCGTCTAGTCATCCTATTATACGGGTCGGTCGTTCTATTTTGAACAGAATATCCTTCGCTGTAGTTGGGGTATTTGTCCTAAAACCACACAGCCAATATTTGATAAGCAAACATGCATGAATTCGAATTAGTTAGTGACATGAATTTTGTGAAACAAAGAACATATGTTTTGCATAAGTTAGGTAGAGTAAACAATCCATTAAATGCACGCAACATAATGTAGCAGGTCTTTCATATATGTGATCGTAAATTGTGAATAAACTAATATCCATGCGGGTTTTTTAGTTGAAAGCCCATTTGCGTATTTGACCCTCGCATTCTAAAAGCCACAAATTCAGCAAAACATTGTTAGTCGGTTACTCGATAATGTTTGATTTGTATTAATTGATTTTCCATTGCGCGATGGCGAAATAATGTGATTGGAAATTTTGTCGTACAGCTAGCGGTATGTATGTTTCCAAAAAAAGTTAACATCTGGGTCGTTGGCATTAACCCGCTTTGACGTTTTCTTGTGCACATCTATCCTAAGCCTAGTTACATAAATCGGCGGCCAGACGTTAGGGTGCTGCATAAATATTGCATTACAAATATTGCTGAGGCGTGAAAAGAGTGAAAACGGTCCTTTCACCATGCATGTTACAGTGTATATATATATTATATATATATATATATATACATATATATATATATATATATATATATATATATATATATATATATATATATATATATATATATATATATATATATATATATATATATATATATATATATATATATATATATACGGGGTTAGGGGAGAGCCTGATTGACAATTTGCCTCCTAAATTAGCTGCCCTCCCCCGATAAGAGTTCACACCCTACGGTACCTGTGATTTGCCGGCTAAATATTATACAAGCCTCTCCCCTCTTTTTCTGCATATATATAAATATATATATATATATATATATATATATATATATATATATATATATATATATATATATATATATATATATATATATACATATATATATATACATATATATATATAAATATATATATAAATATGCATATATATATATATATGTGTGTGTGTGCGCATAAATATATATGTATATTTAGATTCATATATATAAATATATATATGTATATATAGCAATATATATATAAGTATATATATATATATATATAGCAATATATATATAAGTATATATATATATTTATATATATATGAATGTGAATATATATATATAAGCTTATATATTTATATTTATATATATATGTATGTATAAATATAAATGTATATATATATATAAATATATATATGTGTTTAGATATATATATATATATGTATATATATTTATATATCTATGTATATATATATATATATATATATATATATATATATATATATCTATATATATATATATATATATATATATATATATATATATATATATTTATATATATATATATATTTCAGGGAGATAGTTACATTTGACTATATGTAAACGATCACGTGATGTGGCACGATGAGTTCTTTCACCTTTGGTGGAAACCGTGCTCCTTAAAATTCAGGTTCGAAGAGCCCTTCAGCAATTATTGTTACAATATGGAAGTGAAGCAAGTCAACACCATGAGTTATTTGTAGGCAGAGAGATAATGCCTATCAGTGTCCGTGCTGTTTACTACTCTCGTAAACAACAAACTGGAAGATGCCCCATTTAAACCCAACAAAGGTAGGAAAATTACATTATTATTCGGTTGCCGCGTCGTCTCGTCTGCAAGGTCAACAAACTCAAACTAGAGACTTACTTTTGCTGGGGTTCGGTACCGCTGAGAGGAACGCCCAATTCTCGGACCAGAGTAAATTTTATAAATGACATAGATTACGTAAAAGGGATAACGTTTAGGCCCGTAAGTTATTATTAAGCAGCGATTATGTCTTCGTTCCTAAAGTGTCAATATCTGATGCGTACCATTGGTCACATTTGCGATCATTCGACTTCAACGCAAGCAAGTTTCAGATACCACCTGCGCCGCGGTGCATGACGCGGCGAGTCCGTAGCGAGCCAGGTACGCAGTTGTTCCAAAATAAACGGGCATGTTTAGTCCAAATATCCCCAGCACAACCGCCGCGGAAACATGTCAAGCGGTGTATCACCAATTTAATGAAGCATTCTCGATGTATTCAGTGAAAAACGAAGTTTCATTTATATGAATATAATTTCACCCTCTGGCTTCCGAGTCACAAAACGCTCCTCGTCTCTGTCTTCTGCTGTTTTTTAGGAGGGGCGTTTTACCACTCTCCATGGCAGATATGTTTGACGCTACGCTAACATAACATCTCAGCAATGGTTAACGGAGCGCATGCGATTTGACCTATGACCGGGCGATAACAAGCAGCGCGCGTCAAACATAAACAAACATGAATGGTCAACATGAATGAAGCTTATCGGGGAAGCTCGGATGTAAGCCCTTCTTTGGGAAGCCGGTGCGCAAGAGGTCATACTAGAGGTCATGGAAGGGGGGCGTTTTACGACTCGGTTGATGTGTTATCAATTTTCTACTTTTCGCCCAAAAGGCGCAGAGTGGTTAAGCGCCGCAACTCCAAACCGTCGCCGTGACAACCCCAGATTCCAGCCTCACCAGACATGTGACATTATGTGGGGAAGTCGAATGGGATAGAAGGGGTGAGGTGAATGGTTCGGTTCAATACTTGCTCATCAGTTATCAAGTTATTATACGACCGAGAAACTTTGTGAAGCAACTGACACCAGCAAAGGTCAATACGAAAAGTCGAGAGTCAAAGTTTGAGCGGTATTTTAATCTCACAGCTGTTGAATGACAAAAATCGGAACCATTCCCAGCAAACCTCCCGAATGTAAGGCCCAGTAACTTTCCCTATGATGACAGCGTCTATGATACTTTCTTTCTCGATTTTTTCGTGTAGCGGATAAGCTGTTCATATGACTAGACTGTCCATCTGAAGAGCGGGTTTCCATCACGATAACATCATGCGCTGTTACTTTGTACACCCCTTGCTGGTTTTAAAGTTACATTTCCTCACAAATTTATCATTATTCTGTGAACTTAAGCTGAAAACGAGCGGAGTTTGAGCGATTATACCAGAAAATGCGTAGTTTATAGCAACCACACCGAAATCGAAGCACAATAAATATTGCACAAAATCGTCGAAATAAACATCTTTTAGCAGGGCAATAAAGATCTCATGCTGATAATTGACATGGACGCTGAATAAGGTAACCAAGACATATATTCATAGCATTTGCCACATAACGAAAGTCCAGTGCCAATGGAACCCTCAGCGGATTTCAGGAGAGAAGCTGTACTGACGTCCTGTTTTTGGTCGATTTTACCGCGGCCGTCAGCGCAGCGCTAATCGATATAATTGCACAAGTAAAGAAGCGACTTAAACTCAATAACAAGTGCAACATATTATCCCAGTACAACGAAGATATGTCATATGATTACGCCGAGTGTATGATAGTACATCCAGGGTAGCACCATGGCATACACAAGCTGTTTTTGGTAGCCCAGTAGCCCATGCCTGTTAATACCCCGGTGTAAAAATTATGTGATGTATGGATGCTTTTGATACTACTGGATGGCAGCAGACATGTTAAGTCTTGACTCCATCACAATGTTAACAAAGGCATGTGCGAGGCAAGGGCGTGATTAACGCGCACCATGCTTTTTGAACTGCCATCTGTTTGAAATAGTCCGGACTGCGCCTGCGCACAGCTACCGCCTCGTTGTAAAGATGATGTGCTGATGATGCGATGATGTCAACACAATGGGAGACCGCGTTGCGGTTTTCCCCGAGAGGTGGCGGCACAGAGTAATGCGGTCCCAAGCTCGACCGGAAGTTATCAGGTTATGCGCTTACTTCGCGGTTTACGCGTAAATACAAGAGATTCATTTCCATTTTGCTTCACTTCGACGAATAAAATTTCTCGCTCTACGTCACGCGGTCATGAGATATTTGTTGGGGACGAAATTTAGGGTAAAGCTGTCAATGCGCTGTGCGTAGCGGACGAGCATCTCCGAAACGCTGTTAAACGAGCCGACCGGCGTCGGACAACTGGCCAAGTCGAGATCAAAGAGACCCAGTTATATTGTTTTCTAAGCCACTCTTTCTACGTACAAGAACCGTAACACAATGAAGGTGGTGGTGGGTACTACACCAGGAGGCCTTGTGTCCTATGTGTTTCCCTCTTATGGCGGCGCAACCAGTGACAGGCAGGTGATGGAAAGGAGCAAACTACCAGAAATGTGTGACCGGGGTGACTCGGTAAAGGCTTTGTCATGCAGGACTTATTTGGTCCCTAAAATGTCACCGTAAATATACCAACCTTTTTCAGTAAGAAGAATCAGCTGACAGGGAAAGTGGTGCAGAGAAACCAGAAGATCTCCAGCAAGAGGGTGCACATTGAGCGGATAATAGGATTGGGAAAAACCTTCAAAATCTTGGTGGAACCCATGATCCACTGTGAGGTCCAAATTTCCTCTGACATAATTTTTGTTTGTTATATGTTATGCAGCTTTCGGCAGTGCATAGTCCCCACAACTGCCTATGGTGAAGTTAAGTCTATCCAGGGTGTGATATTATATGAATCTCAATGAAAGGTGGTATGTAGTAGTCTTTTTATACCATGTGCCTTATAATGTAATCTAAAATAACCCTACACGTGAATACTGTTGAAGAAAAAATTGTTTTTCACCCTATTCTTGTTTGTTCCTGTAATTGAATAAGTGACTGTGGAACCCCCAATAGGTTCATTGTTTATAATTCAATTAAAGCACTTTGTACTTTTCAAGTTTCAAGAGTTTATTATACATTCCACCATATGCAATATGCAGGCAAATGATTCCTTAAAGAAAAAAGAAATCGGTGCACATGACTACTCAGTAAGGTAAGAGGAATTGTGAAAAAACATTCAGTCCCTGAAAAACACCTCTAACTTTTAAATCATAGTAGTAATAAACTCATCGTCACGGGTAACTGGAACAATCTCCATACTCTGAGACGTGGGGTTCATGCGGTTAGAGCCTGGCATGTTTCATGAGATGCTACTGAGGGTCGCCCCTCGCATCACCCAGGGCCAGCTGCGAGGCTGCTGCACCCCTCTTGAGCCTACGCTAAAGCTGTTTGCGAGACAATTCAGACCCCCAGCACACCTGATAGTGGCAGACCGATTCCGAGTCCGGTGGAATTATCACCATTGCTGTGGGGCCATCGATAGCAAACATGTGGCCATCAAGGCCTTTAAGAACACCGGCACCAGGCACTACAATTACAAGAGGAACTTCTTCTTAGTGCTGCTGGGCGTGATTGAGGGCAACAACAAGCTTCTGAGGGCAGACGTTGACGCAGAGCGGTCCCCATCGAACGTCAGTATTTTCATCAACGGCCCTCTGAGGGACGACATGGAAAAGAACCTGAAACCTAAAACCCTTTCTAGTGATGACCACAACATCCCATACTTCCAGGTGGGGGACGTCGCGTTCCCGCTGCACCCCCGGATCATAAAGCCATGCGGGAGGATGGGGACGAACGCATATTCAACTACCGAACCTCGAAGGCCTGGCCCGTCGTGGAAAACGCCTTTGGAATCCTGGCCCCCCGCTGGCGCGTCCTCCTCACTACCATCGAACTGACGAACAGACATGCACAGAAGGTCACCTCTGAATGCCTAGTTATACATAACCTGATGCTTGATCGCTATCCCGGCCTTGACCAGGAGGATAGACGTGAAAATGTCATTCCGGTAGCCTTGCGGTAAAACGCCACGGAAGAGGTCAATCAGGTGACCGGGCCCAATGTCACCAAAGAAGGGGAACAGATCATCATTTATTTGAAAAACTTTTACAATAGTGAGCAAGGAAGGCTCTCATGGCAAGATGCTATTATCTGAAAACTTGCGAACTGTACACTTTATTACGTGTGAATTCTGGCCTAGATATAGAATAAAGCATGTATTTAATAAAGAGTTGATTTTTGTTGGTAAAAAGCCATATGCATTTGTTTTATGAAGATTCATTATCAACAATGACTATTGATAATGATTCCTATAAACTATGATGCCTATAAAACTTGTCACACAAAGGGACCAGAAATAACTCTGTTGAAATTAGCTAATATTTATCACTGTGAGCTAATTTAGTTTTATGATACCAATTGGTAATTTGGAAGATACCCTCATGTAGTTTAAAATGAGAGCCGAATAATAATAACTGAATTGATTATTTTCTATGCTGCTGGAGGTTTTATTTTACGAGTTGTTTTCTTATAATATCGCGAAACCATCATTAATGTGATGTAGCCTTTGTGACCACTTGAAATAGATTTTGGGTATGTTGCAAGATCTGGCCACGACAAATATTAATAATAAAAAGTTAGAACATACCCAATGATATTTTTAGGCCAGCACTGGACCTGCTTCACCTCATGTGTCCCTTTGGTGCCTGAATTATACGGTCCGAATCTTACCGTAACTTCAGTAGCCTGCTTAATTAGAACCAGTTCATATCCACCGCCCCATAGACTAGCGACTTCACCACTAACGTCGTTTCATGTTATACAACGCAGCAAATAGTCTGGTCAGGTGCGGCCTGAGTTCGCAGTGAACTGTAGCGGAATTGGGGTAATACAGAGAAAACACGGATCGATTGAGCTAGAACTTTTTGTTCTGAAGGACCGCAGTTTTCCAATTCTTTTCGTCCCGATTCTTCCGAATGAGATCTGTCAGAGATCTGACAGTGACCGGACAGTAAATCTGTCGCACTCGGAAAGATCTGGACGCAATCTATACTCAATCAGCAAGAGACGGCAATGATTTGTTTTTCCCAAATCATGCCCGTTCATTGCGACAGCTTCCCGATTCACAGGACACCGCCCAGACAATATCCAGACAATACAGCACATTGTTATGATTTCGATCTGATACGGCGGAATCTGTCACGACATAGTCACGATTGTAATCCCGAACGTTGCGGGACACAGCTACTGTCGGGAGTGCTTGACCGACCTCTCTTGACCTTTCCCAATCCGTACGAACGTATACGACTGCGTTCAGCCAATCATAGATCATTGGGGATATTTATCCGACCTGTTTCACTTTTCGTGTCGTAGCGCTGTCTGATTTCAATCGAGAGCCATAATCAGCACTGTGTAACGGCGCATAACGGGCGATAACACATTGCACAGTCTTAAGACATTTGGAAGCTCTGAAACCGTTGGATGCAGAGTAAATACAAGAGAAAGCCGTGTCTCTTGCCTCCAAGTGACGGTAATGGGTTCAATAATTCGTGCAACATTATTCGGACAAAATTTTGCTCGTGTCATACAGAAATAATACGCAGCCGCACGATAAACATATTAAACTGCAAAGGCGAGATAATGGGTCTTTTTGCACTCAAACCGAAAGGAAAAAATTAATTAAATTTATTGCATACAACATTCAATGAATATGCTTATTAGAATGACCTGAAGCAATGGATAATAATCGATGTTACCAGAAAAAAGTATGTAAGAAAATTCCTACACAGACGTATATAAATATAAATATACATATATATATATATATAAATATATATATATATATATATATATATATATATATATATATATATATATATATATATATATATATATATATATATATATATATATATATATATATATATATATATATATATATATATGGGCGGGATTAGGAGTCTGTCTTTTTGAATCGCCTCGATATAAATATATATATATATATATATATATATATATATATATATATATATATATATATATATATATATATATATATATATATATATATATATATATATATATATATATATATATATATATATATATATATATATGGGCGGGATTAGGAGTCTGTCTTTTTGAATCGCCTCGAGTTTAGTTCGACTTCGGCCACGACAGCGAGCAGAAGCAATTTTTTGTTGCTCCCTCCCACCCTCTCCTTATTATAAGATTAAGTAATCGGTAGTATTAGTCAGAGTGACCTTTATTATCGTTACGGTATTTATCATTGTTCTCAGTATGTTTTTACATGTTCTTACGTTATGTTACGTATTGTTACATTTAACACCTGCCTCCCGTTTGGCGCACGCTTATCAGTGGAAGCATTTCACAGACTGTCAACGGCAACTAAAAGGATTTTAGCCAGATACGGAGTAACGGCTATCGTATACCTGGATGATTTCCTTCTCATATCCCAAAGTCAACAACAAGCTACCCAAGCATGAGCTATAACAATCAAAGTGTTAAGGCGCCTGGGCTTCTCCATAGCTTACTCCAAAATAGAGGGACCTTTCCAGGAGGTAGTTATCCTGGGCATCTCCATCAACGCACGGACTCAAACTTTGCATTTACCTAAGGAAAAAGTCGAAGACTTTAAGTCACTCCTGTATGACTTCTCGGGTCGAACAAGATCGTCCCCCAAGCAACAACAAAAACTAGCCGGGAAGCTAGCGTGGGCAGGGTGTGTCATCCGCAGAGGTAGGATTTACCTTCAACGTGTGCTCGACACCATGCGCTCGTTAAAAAAACCGCAGCACAAAGCTAAGCTGGGGCCTGATTATCAAGCGGATATCAGCTGGTGGCTCCAATGTAGGCACTCGCACTTCAACAGCCAAAGTTTCGCTGTCACCGAACGCCACTCGCGGTTTATCTCTACAGATGCGTCCAACCGGGGTGCGGGCATTATTTTAGAAAACATTGATTGGGCGTACATTGATTGGAAAAGTTATCTTCCCCGGTTCTACGAATTACACATTGATGTGAAAGAGACTGTGGCAGTAATCCTTGCTATTCTCTGCTGGGCCCCCCTTCTCCGTGACAGCAATGTCGTCCTGCTAGCAGACAATATGGTAACAAAGTCAGTGATGAACCGAAGTGTATGCCGCAACCCAGTCATTATGCCTTATCTACGTCTCCTCTTCTGGCTAGAGTACCTTCTCAACTTTGAGATAACATGCCACTACATTCCAGGAGACCTCAACGTCTACAGCGACGCTGTCAGCCGTCTACGCCAACGCGGCCATTTTTTGCATTGGTACTCGCTCATCACTAGCGGTCAACCTCTGTCTCTACCCTTGTTTCAGCACATCGCAACCAATCACGTGTCAACGGACAGACCATCTGCTCCCCGATTTACATTTGACACCATCTGCATCAGGTAGACGGCTTTAAAACATTTTGTTCGGAGGTAAAAAAAAGAAGAAGGAATACAGAGTTACGTTACGTATCATAAAATGATGAAGAAATCAGATCCCACCAAAGGGTTGGCACTGCTTCCAATTTCAAAGACTATGAATTTCATGGTAAGCATATAGAAATCTGCTGATACGGAAAGGCATGCGCGCAGTTTAATTTTCGACAATTTGTGTCCCACTACAGCAACGTTGGCGCTGTCTTTTAAACGTTCAAGGTCTCTTGTGGATTTTAATAAATGGAGTACGCTAGGACACATGACACTTTTGGAAGAAATGAATCAACTATTCTATTCTTTTGCTACTGTTTTCACTGCTCAACCTTTGAATATTAGTTTTAGACCTTCCATAAATAACAGTTAGGCGTCGGCAAATATCAGAGTACTTGCCACCCATATTGTATTTATGTATCCCAATATTATATATTCATATAGTACACAAGGATATTTCCTAACATTAATCATATCAGTTATGCACATTGCCATTAGATATGTGATGTAATAGTTTGTCGTTCCGAATCGGGAGAACGCCTCGGGCCAAAGCTTGCTTAGCTGCTGTAATTAATGGCAGCTAATGGATCACAGCATGACGGCATGCGTTCTCGCTGTTATTACATTTTCAATTAACCATAACATTTCCTGGGCTGTCTCTCACATCGAGAAAAGTTCATGATACAACCCAATTTCCCCTACCACATGTCCCGGTGTCGCTGAATTGGGACTGAATTGTAATGTGTGCATTGTGAGACAAACGAGAATTATATATGCTTATCAAATCGGAATATTAGAGGTGGTAGCCAGTTATATTGAACAAAATGGGTCGGCGACATATATCTCTTATATCCCATAATGTGAAGCACAACATTGATGCTCTCAATGATCACATGCGACTCGTAGCGTACGGTAGTACCTGTCGAAAACTATATGCGTTGATTGGCCTAGTTGCAGGTGTAAGGTGCTAGTATAAGACTGCAGCGCAAGCAATTGTCGTACTGTTGCAATGGTTTATTGAGGATCGTTAACAACATGTCTCATATTACACAAAAATGACCCATATCGACCTTTAGAAAGGATGGTTTGGGTTTGAATGAGACACGCGGTTGCTTGCTTTAGAATACATTTCCCCAGACTGATACCTTCAATTCTTGGCACGACGCTAATATCAAGAAGCTTTGCACCTTTTGAAGAGGGGTTCAGAAATGACGAGTGCAAGCAATTGCACAACAATGCGGTTATCGATCACGATATAGAGTGCCATTGCCATGAATACCATTGCAACATCAAACAATGCAATTGGTTTAACAGAATATATAACCACATACATATTGCTAGTTGTTCTTTAATGGTGGTTGCGAGACCGTGATCTTTTGGTTTCTATTCGGCCAGTCTTCATCTTTCTGGTTACCCCCTACATTGTGCAGCTTATACTCGGTCGTGCTACTCTACCAAAAAAATCTCATTTAATTTGGCATGATATAGAAAAGCGCAACTTTTACAACGATATGGCTCAAAGGAGGCATGTATTTTCTTTGTACGGCGAAAATTGTACTTCTTTGTGCCGCATATGGTGTTCATTGCAAGTGCTTATGCCATATTATGATTAAGCAAAATTGACTAAATAGGACATTCTACACATAGTTTGAAGGCACGCTTCTCTGCATTACGTATGTGAACACGGCAGTTAGATGTTGAAAATGATGCCGATCTGAACAATAGAAGTCCGCGTGAGCATTTCATGTGCTTACTGTATCTGCGCTAAACCTGGAAGGAAGGTACGATGAGTTGTGGCAAACAGCAACAAAACAACCTTGAAAGGTTGCACATGTGTGAGTAAACTATTTCTGATGAGGTGATATGGTCTTAACAGCAACATGATATGCACTGATTTTGGCCGAACCTCCCGGTCAGACATCTATCCATAAGGAACATTATCTCCTGTTGTTAACTTATGATCATTTATTTGTTTTGTTAAAGGTTTGGGTATATTGTCATGCATATTGATCTATGTGAGGATATGAGCTTGGAATTAGGGTTTTAACCGCTTCACAATCAACGGGCTTTGATGTCCTGAAAGCGGAAATTTATTTCTTCGAACCGGCGATTGGAAATCGAGCCGATGGTAGCGGGTATTACTCCCACTCAATATAACTCATCATGAAACCATAGTTTGTGCTTAACTCTTCTCCTCATACTACCACTCTACAATTGCTGTATTATCTGAATAAACTTGAACTCAAGACGACGGAGAGTTTTATTCGAAGCCTAGTTCGTAAACGTCTACACGTAGAAGTCATCGATCAGATGATTGCACATGACCGCAGCTCCTAATGTGCACGAATTTTCCCGTGCATTATCTTGGCAAGCAAAGGGAAATACTGTTATAAATGGGTGTTAAAATGTCACTAATTCATACATCCAACATTTGTAGGACTTTGAAATGTTTGCTCTCAGCTAACGACCTATGACCGACTTGATCGTTGCCGCAACATGTGCTATCTGCCTAATGGTTTACTTCCGCCTGCAAGCCTTCTAACAAGTGTTATGTTTGATCAGGACCTCAGCTCCACACCGCAGTGTTTGCACAATGCTTCAACATGTGTAAGCAAACCTTCGTTGTCTGGGTTTAGGCTAATTGTTTCATATATAGTTCTCAATCATGCTATATTCGTAATTTTCGGGAGCTCGACGGCATCAAATATAAGCTACAAAATGCATGGAGAAATACATTTGAACTAAAAGCATTGCCTGGCTGTATTGAGAATCTTTTTCATATCCCACTTTCCTTTGGCACGTGTAACATATTACTGGTTAGTGGGCTAAAAGAAGTCTTGATGTTAAGTCGCACTTAATATCTTGATTGCATGTCCATTCTCAAATCCTCGCTGGTGAGTTCAAATAGTTCTTCACGCAGCCAATCAATCACCCGCCTGGCACATAGACCCATCACTTAGCTATTCGATAGTGCTATGTCATGATACAAATAATCAGTTTAAAAGCTGCTTTTATTATCTCAACACGTTTAACAGCGACCATACAGTCATACAGTTGTACGCCAATATATACAAGTGCATTTTCATATTGTTAGAGGCCTAGTCTGTTCTGTGATTGACAGTGCATTTCGTTATGTGGAACCAAATAAGTTTGGCCAATAAGACTGCATTTATGGATATAGAAAAAGGTACATCGCACATAATACTTAAAATATGATATACATGAAGGGGTAAGGCCGTAAGCGTTTCTATTGGCCAACGAATGACTTGTTGAGCTCGGACAAGATACAAAGTGCAATTCGCAGATCAAGTCGACAATATCCCTGCGGTTAAGTGCCTCACCACCAAACTAAATTCAGTGCTCATGTTGTGCAAACGTAGATGTCACATGCAATATACAACTAGTGTAAAAAAGCTGATGCTCGTGATTATTTCAATCAATCCATTTGGGCCGGGATCAAAAGTTTAACCACCAAGCTATGTACTATGTAATGCTACGGAGTGACGTCAAAGAAAACACGCAGCACGGCTGTCTATCGTTGCTATACAATAATCATCTTTGAAGATGACTAAACACCAGCGCAACATGATGGATTTATCATATGCTAACGACATCTTTCATAGCGGAGGAAGCGAAATAATAAAATGGGAGTGTCATAATCATTTCAACGATTGCGGTAGCATACAACGGGAAAGGCTTAGTACAATATCGACATATTTATCTACATTAATAATTCCCAATCCTTCATTGATGGTGCCTGTGACGCCAATATAAGTTGATGTCCAAACAACTGCCAGTCATTTATTTGCAGATACTCGTAAACAGCTGCAGATGCTGTTATTTTGAACGACTTGAAAATAACTGCAATTCAGGTTTGATCGGGTAAGTTACGCCACTCTTGCCAATTCATTGTCATCATGAAAATGGGTGACCATCAGGCAGTCAATCGATTCGGTTGGCCTCACATAGCTGTGTCTTTTGTGTTGCAAGCGGTATTGGCGCCATTCTCTGTGGCCAACGAGATATACTGGGAGTGTTCGCGATCCATTGGTACAGATGCTCCAGGGACAAACAATCGCTTGAAGGTCTGGCGAAAATGACGTGACATTCCGCAGTAGATGAAGAAGTTGAATGGGTAGCTAAGCAGAATTATCAGATTAACGAAAAGTGAAAAATCTCCATAGGTTCTTTCGGCGAGAATGTCTATTCCTAATGAGTTCTGGACGATATAAATCAGGAAAAATACCGCCAGAGGGAACTCAACGAGAAGAAACACGCCCACAACTGTCACCAACATGGCTGTAGTACAATTGCTCTCCGCCAGACGCCGTGATTCAGACTTCCGATTTTGTTTTAGTAGCATTTGTCGTCGGCGCTGCGCACTGCGCATTGTGAAGATTAGAATTGCGTTGAGGGCTACGAGAGACGAGCAGGGAACTAGATGAATGCAGATAAGACGAAACCACCAATAGAAGCCATAGTACGTCACTCGGTGCCGACTAACGAATTCCGTTAACTGGAACGTGCATGATTGCATTGTCTTATTGTCACCATCCGCCGACCAGACCTCGACCGGGATTATGTCATACTCAATGAAGCGTTGCACCTGCGAGCAGAATGCCAGGGCGTAGATGATTGCAATCATCTTAATTGTGTTAGGAATTGTACACCAGCGCTTGGCGTTCATCGAATGGCACACATATACATATCTCTGGGTAGCTAGGCCTACAGTGAGCCAGATAGATGCCGTGTGGAAAACGGTGGGCAGGGTGTCGTTTAGTATATTGTAAGGAAAGCACCAGCTGTACGGGACGAATTCGTGGTAGTGACCAAGAGTAAAGAAATATATAAAACTAGGAACGGACCAGAAACCCGTCAGCATATCCGACACGGCCATAGCCAACAACAATGTATTTGTTGGTGATCGCATATTTTTCTTCACTAGTACCAAGCATACCATGCTATTTGTTAAGATAGTGACGAGAACGAGGATAGGGGATACATAGCCATAAACAATAGGGCTGAAGGGGCTTATGGTCGGGTCGTGTTCTAAGTGGAAAGGCTGGCAAGCATTGCCTTTTAGCTCGACACATGGAAGGGTATCGTTGGCATATGTGGAGTCATACTGGGGTATGGATGTAAAGTTGTCCGTAGGTGAGGATGTGTTGAGAGTTTCCATGACGGGTATCGTTGCCTAGACGAGCATGTATCTGCTTCTATTCATCGACGTCAAAGCTTCTCACCTGCAAACATCAGTCTTCCATAAAATACAATAGTAATGTTTGTTGAGCTCAATTATATTATGCACCTGATAGGTGATAGTTGCCACCTATTAGTGCGGCTTTAACCTCCATTTCATGTTCAGCATCGGACCACTTTAACACAAAGTGACAAATAAGTAACGAGGAAAATTCCGTATAAAATGCCTTACCTCTCATGAGTATTGCTCTCCAGGCCAGCTTAATATCCAACAGCGCGTTTGTGTTTTGTTCTCATTCGAGTCATCCAATACCCCATTATCTGTCATCACAAACAAACAATATGCTATTAATGCACACAAAATCACATGTATTATGCATGACACCGCTGATGAGTGTTCTCATAATCCTCCCGACCAGTTGTTCTACAATAATCCACTTATTGTTTCAATCACATTTTGCCATTTGGTGACGATCCTTGACAAAGCGTTCATTTCATCCTTATAGTGCACTTGTCTATCAATTTTATCAAACGCTATATATATATGATAACTCGTAGTAATATCTCCTACTATCTCGCACATCCTAGTTTACGAAATTACTCTTTGGGTTTCATCTTTTACGGAAATATCAAATACGAGCTAGCCTACCGTGGGTTTTTTTTGCAAAAATTGATTATTCTCTTTACAGGCGCGAACGAATGATCCATCAATCACGGTGATTGTAACACGAGCTCTAGGTCTACGGAAGTCGGTTTACAATAACTTCTCATCTGTTGTCTAGCTTAGCTATTAGAATCTTAGTGTGCGAAAGTCTTGGTGTTGTTGCGAATGAGTTCTTGGCAGAAAACGAACAAGCGATTTAAATGCATGTGGAAAATTGTTTTCATTACATGAGACGTTGTAATAATTGTGAAAGGAAGTAGCATTAAAATATAGTTTTCCAGTTCGTGAGCCACGATTCGAATGCCTTGTTTTAGTAGTTGGATCACTTAACTTGGAGAGTTGAAAGTACGACATTTTATGTTATAATATTACGGAACATTCTCTTTCACATACTTGAACACATATTCATATTTTATCTATCATAGGCCCATAGGCATATACGTATATTCCCGGCGTACTGTCGTTAGAATCCTGCTTGTAATGGCGTCGAGTGGTGTGAGGCCAGCAGGCTGTGATACTTTGCAAAACCTGTTTCGCATTCATGGTTTTGCAGAAGTGTCACCGTCTGCCTTCCTCACATTGTAATCCAAGTGGGATGGTGGTCCCTCTTTTGCCTCTTCATATTTCCTCTACGGAACGACATAAAGTTTGAAAATTATGATCCTCCAAATGCGCCTGAAATGGCACTATTGAGTATTATTAAATTATTGCATTCAAACCAACATTTTTAGTCACTAGGCTTAGTGACCACGTGAGCCGCTACCCAAGGTTGGCTTCGATTACCAACACATCGAAATCCAGTTCTGATTACAAGTAATGGCAGAGTGGCCGAATAAGCCGAGAATCTTATGCAGCAGAGTCCGAATAACAGTCACGTCAAATGTATTTGCGTAGACTCATTGTTGCATGAGGGATCTTTCGTCGGTATAGCCATTAGATGGTAAAAGTATGATAACAATTGTCCAAATCGGCCATGCATTCATACATTCTTACAGCAAAGGCGTGTCAACCTCTTTGCATTAATACACAATGGAGATGCGTTATGTAGTAAAAACAAATACTCGTAGCCAAATTAGTCTCTGTTGCTGAATGTTATGACACTGCACACCCATATAAATTGGAAATTATATTTGTCAACGAACCATAACATCATAAATCCACAAAAGGATATTTGATGTGGAATCAATGCAAGGTGAAACAGATTTTCTCAGCGGGATGTGATAGCCATTACTGCTGTAGCATACGGATATCTAATGGATCACAAATACATAGTTGCCATCAAGGTGAGACTTCAGGTTAATTTGCTCTCTGTCAATAAGTTGTAATATTCGCAATGTCCACAGAGGGCGGGATTTCCGATGGCAAATCTTCTATATGGGCTTCTCTGATCCAATATGAAATATATGCACAGCGCAAGTGGTTCGGCTTATATCCGCTGCCAGCTTCCATAGAAACATTAGTCCGTAATTCGACGTAAATGAGCTCCGAGTTACCGGGACGAGGAGTGCTCGACTAAAACTCGACTGCTTGTCATGACCATCGAATGATTTCAGTCAGCTTTGCGCGCTTGCATCATCTGAGTGTTCTTGATAACTAGTTTCTCTACATATTAATTGTCATGATACATGTGACGGTATCTAGGCCTGATATAAGATGCAAAGACCCTACAAGGGTGAGAGCTCGTGCAAACAATAAAGGACTATCGTTCTTCGCTATCAATCTTACATTCTATGAAATGAGTAATGAGGTAGGATTCCATGTGACCAATGCTTTATTACCGATTCATTGTTATGAAATGGATAACCAATGCTTTATTACCGATTCATTGTTATGAAATGGATAACCAATGCTTCATTACCGATTCATTGTTATAAAATGGATAACCAATGCTTTATTACCGATACATTGTTATGAAATGGATAACCAATGCTCGCTCACATAATTCGTCGATACTGTGAGAGACGATCGTCAAATTGCTTACAACATTTGCTCTATGATACAGAGCCTTGAAACTGCAGCTGCAAACCAACCAGCTACATACATCTCAGATGTCTGGACCCACGACAGTGCAACAGTGATATTGACCGATGGGCACATTGCATTATTAAGCATGGAGCATGAATGGGCGAATTAGGTAAATGGATCTGCTATTGCCGAAATGCTTGCCTTGTGGTTACATTTCTTCGAGGACTCAATCTTCCATTAGTCGCTTCATTTTTGGCATGATGTTTGGCTCACGGTTGATGCGAAAGATGAAGCTCGTCCTGAATTAATTGGATAAACAGTTCGACCTACCGCTGCAAACAGCAGGTGTTTTACATGCTTACATACAAAAATGCTTCATATAGCTCGCTAGACGTGTTTGATACAATGCAGTTAATGACGACTAACGCCCCTACAGCGCTACTTATTTGCTTAGTTACTATGAAAACGAACTCCATAACAGGCTTCATTTACACAGGAAGGAAAAGCTCGTTTACACTGCTTATAGAGTGCGTACAGTTAATTTAAGGGGAGGATTACGTCATCGTCCCCTGTCAGATTTATAAGGAAGTTTTACCCCTGACATTCCGTTTGATGTTCTTGTCTAGTTGGATTCTTAAGGACGGAAAATGAAAAAGCTTGTTATTATCTAAATGCCATTATCAGTACGGAAGCTATATTCCTTTGCGATTCAACATAACAATGGTAAGAGGACAAGGTAGACAACTACATATAACAAGGGAATTTTGATAAGAGAGTTAATGATAAGAGGTAGCGCGGGCCAGCGAGTGTTGATTAGTTCATTGTTGAGGGTCCAGTCGGTGGCAGCAACCACTAGCTTCTTCACAGAAGTGTGAAAATTGTTATCCTTGCCCGCTGAGAATACCTTTTGAGCAAAATGCAAAACGCGTGTATCTGTTTGACTATGGAGTGGACTTTCATTATAGCAAATATATAATTAACATAAATGCCACCTTTATCTTTGTAAAGGCGGTCGGTCAATAAATGGGCATTATTGTGGCTATTATTATGCAACATGGTTATCACGGAGACAACACGCCAGTCATATTTTACCCCTGTGCTACAATCTTCCTTGGAATAAACCGTTATGAAGGCTACGGTAGCATTTTTTAAAAACAATCAGCGTGAACAATAGTTCCTGTAAAAACAATTTTCAAAGGTTGGAATTAGAACCAGTTCATGATATCGTTGCAATATACAATAGATGAAGCCAACATGAAAACTATCAAGCATCTAATATATTGTTTTACTGCATTCATTTCATGGACCTGAATGCCCTTCGCCAGCAATCCATAATAATGGCGGCAATTTGCTTCTTGTCTCATAGGCAGGACCGCATATAAGTTTAGTGTCATTTTGTAAGTCTAACATTCTCAAATAAGTGCGAGATAATTAAAAAATACGCTTCCATTTTATGGAATTGTGTGCCTTAACATTTCGGTCAGCTGGCGCTGTATTCAAACTGAGGCTGCTTCCCTACCAGTCTTTTTCTCCTTCATTCCATGATCTGGCCGTATCCATACCAGATGTATGTTTCACCATTGCAATCAACAATCCATCACGTGACGGCTCGGCGCCATGATTTACACCCGCTGATTGCATCGCCAATGGAAACAGCATTTGTGTCAATTGTGGCAGCATCTGCTGCTTCAGCGGCTACGAGAGAAGAACCTTGATCGATGTACCGTGGCAATACGTTGATTGAGGAATGATTGAGAGGACGTCATCAGCTTAAATTGTCAACAACATCAGCTGAACCTACGAATGGTGGAGTGAAGCTTAGTCCTATCGCATGAAATAGTATGTCGATATCGCTTTATACAAAGCAAGCGGAAAAAAGCATAGGTACCCCTGTACCAACAATGTGCCACCGCTACGGGTTGTGGGTTAAATGCGTGCTGACGAATAACAAATAGACCGAAGACAATTGGTTTAGATGTGGTATTCCAAAGAGCTTGAAACAGAGGGTCAATATATATATATATATATATATATATATATATATATATATATAGGAGATATATATATATATATATATATATATATATATATATAGATATATATATATATATATATATATATATATATATATAGATATATATATATATATATATATATATAGAAATATATATATATATATATATGACAGATATATATAGGGATATATATATAGATATATAGATATAAATAAGATATAGATATATCTGTATATATATATATATATATATATATAGATATATAGAGATGTATATATATATATATCTATATATATATATATATATATATATATACATATATATATGGGATATATATGTAAATCTATATATAGATATATATATATATATACGTTTAGATATATATGACAACATTATACATATATAGAGAATATATATATACATATATATATATATATATATATACATATATATATATATATATATATATATATATATATATATATATCTCTCTATATATATATATATATATATATATATATATATATATATATATATATATATATATATATATATATATATATATATACACTTCAAAGAAGTCGCCATGGACACTGTACGCATAAAGATCACAAGGGTGTCTGTAAATGTCACCGAGAAACATAATGGCGTGGGGTGCAATATAATATGAAGTGCCCAAGCCAGGCTGATATGTCGCGTGCGCCGTAGCTTCCATTTTTTCCAGTGCAGCAGCTACTTTCTTGCTTTATCCTTGCCTAGGCACAATTCATAGGTCTCCGTCACCAGCACGCAGAAGGCAACACGTACGTGGGATGTAATCAAAACTACGCACCTTGGTGCAGGGGAGCGAGCTATTTCTTGTTTGTGTTCGGCGTCATCGATGACGACGTCTCATGGTCATTATCAAAGTATTTTTTAGTTAAGTCAGGAAACAATCCCTTTATGCAAAAAACTGGAATACAGAGCTTCGACAGAGGGGTTTAGATACCGATCGTTGGATATGGCAATATGCCTGAGGTTGAGATTCATGTTAACATGGTGATAGTGCCTACATCCGCGAGAAGCTTATAGTGGGGTAACACTCTGATGAAGATTGAGCTTTATTGAAACAAATCGGTGTAGCTATTACTGCAGACGTATGGAAGTCAACTTCATGGAATAACTTCCTCCATATGCCGGTTTTATATAATGATATACGACGTGAAGCGTGGGAGAGGCCATGAAGGTTATACTTGCCGTAAGCTTGCTACATCATACAGTGGATTCAGTCGCCAGGAAAAGGCGCGAGGCATCATTGCTATGAATGGTTGATGTATGGCGTTGCTACGCATGCAAGTATGCTGAATAACAGAACCAGCCAAACATGTGTTGGAGATGGATGACAGAGGCGGACGGCGTGAAGTGGTGGAAGGCGCGTGCTTGTCTTTGTTACCATTCGCAACAAGTGTGAATCTTGATAAACTTTTGCTCAGAACATCTATATTGGTGCAGTTGCATAGGAGCCGGAACAGATACATGTTTCGGCTGTTGGAGATAAGTTTGAGGGAAGTGGAAGTTTGCATGTAAAGAGGCAGTGAATCGTGATACGGTATGGCTCGGTCGCGAGTAGCCACTTCAGGAATTCCATTAAACCCGCCCACGCGTTTGACTGAATTCGTTTGATTCGCGCCGACACTCAGGCAGTAGAAAAAAACTTTAACATGAAGTGTTTTAGGAAAATATATTTTACCGACTTTTAATGCGTTCCATGGGGGTTAGGGGTTCATTGCACCTTCGGGTTGGTGAGATAATTAATTCCATCAGACAGGAATATGCGTTCGCTATGGCCAGACAACGAATTACAGCTCCTTCGTCCTTGAGGGAAAAACAGAGAATTTGCAATCCGAATAAATGTTTAAGGAAATGTGTTCCCTCGTTGGCTACTACGAATTAATTCAAGCTACAATGCATTCGCATCCAGCTTAACTAATATGATGAATCAGCGGTCTCTAATGAAAGACGCTGGCGTGTTAGGACAGGATGATGGATTGGGGATATTCCATGGAATGAAAAGATATCTCGCACGCATTTAGATCCGTTCATCGGTACATTATGTGAAATACGAAGACATGCGACAGGGGTGGATTACTTTATGATGTGACAGTAATTACTGTAATGTAGTTAATAAGCGTTTATCATATTACAGTTGTGAAACTCTTCCCAGATGGCTGGGAGTAATGACATGCGTAAGGTGTGTTATATAAGATGCTTAGCTTTATAATCACCGTGTTTTCAACAAATGGCCTCCATACATTAGTAATTAAGAGAAAATGAATTAATCACAAGTTACCTAGTGACGGCGTGGTCGGATGTTACCGTTAGGTCCAGTTAGTACAGGGTACACCTCCAGTTGCCAGACGCAAGAATGTTATGTCTATCTAGTCATGCAGCCACAAATGTTCCTGTTATTTCCGATAACAGAAGTCTATAAAACATGCGAAGTCAACCAAGCATCGCCGGAAGTTGAAAATGGCATACCAGCGTATCAGTCTTCGCACGTCCAAGCCATGGATGTATATCCAGTTTCCAAGTATCTAAGACGACAACAATATAGTTATCTTTTTGGTTTGTCATCCGTCGGAATGGGATATTAACAAGATTGGTGGACTTATAGTTCGGCGTCCGTGATCCTTGACTGTTCTCGCCACAGGTAAGGTTCGCTGGAAATTGGGTTTTGCGCGTAAGCAACCGCGCAACAAAGCGGCTTTGCTCTCGTTACTCCCAAGCAGCAATGACTGTCGGGGCGGCTCGCAGCCGCTCTTATTCGTGCCTGCCTCTGTACCTTGCGCCGCTACCGCACGCGCCGCCTAGCGTTGACCGGATAAAACCAGGGTTTGGTTTTGCGACGTTGTAATGAGAAACCGGCAGGAGGGCATTGTTGATAATGTACGAACCAACAGTGGTTAAAGAACCACACAAGTGTAAAAAGAAATCGTTTAAAAATATTCTTCAATGTTCTATTTCGAGTGAATCAAGCTATGGTAGAGCAAGTGTCTCTATAAGAGTTAGCTCCCGATTTATACTAATAACGCCAGCTAGCCATCAATCGGCGTAAGGTGGAATATATACACAGCATGAGGTTCATTTCAACTGGATATGGACGTCAATCAAGCCACAGTATGAAGCCTCCCTCAGCGGGCTTACAGCGGCAAAAAGGGATTCGCCGACTGTTATTTGCTAGCCGTGCAGTAGGGGGCAGCACTTAATTGAAGTTTCGCCGTTAGATAAGCGGCGTGGCGGTGACTCGACGACGTGCGAGCGGCTACGGCTCAGTAATACGCCAGTTATGAGGCGCGGTTATGAGCCACGGGATTCTCGGATTAGCGATGGAAATCTGGATGGCGTGTCAACGAGCTAACGAAGAGCAGTAAAACTGTCATCATATGCTTTGATTGGATTTCCAGAATGACTTATAATTAGACTTGCTGACTGTTGTTGGCTGGTGATATTGTGATGGGATGTGATTCAATGCTTGGTCGGCTTTACCAGTCTACTCTTATCAATTAATATATGCTGTTGAAGTGGTCTTATATTAATGCATCAAATTATATTCCCTCATATACACCTTACACCATCCCTTCCTGCTTTTGTTTGCACTTTATCATTCTAAAAGTCGTCATATTAACAGGTATGTCGGTCGTCTAGAAGGATGAAGCTACTTGCCGCGTATCCAGCTTACCAAGCCAATTTGAACAAGGCCATAGTCTTTGATGGGAGAATTAAACGCTGTTGTTCACGAACGATGATGGCTTCCTACACACACTATGGCTTGATCTTACCATGGCAGCGGCATATAGACAAATATGGTTTTAATGGCTAGCTACTGTGATGACTTGTTTAATCAAATCAAAAAAGTGTTTTTCTCAGTCAATTATACTGCAAGGAAGCAAGGAAGTCCGACTTAAAACCAGCATCACACTTTACGATGCGTTATCAATAATGACATCGAGTACTGTGCTGCACTACAATTCATTCCATTATACAAACACACCGAGCTGTATCCGATGTAATCCTGCACAAGTAGCGATACATGCAGATAACCAGGCGTTATACGTTTGAGACACGTCATAACGCACCCTAAATCAATTCACTACGATGTCGGAAGAAGCCGCTTAGTGAAGCCACTGCCGCTCGCCGAGCCATAAGGGGAGATTCCGTACAGGGACCGACCTCTCCATACGTCATGGGTCCAACGCGGACTTGAATGCCATGGATGCGAACGTACGGGTGCCCCTGGAGATCGGCGTCATTTGGCTTGGCCATAGCTAATATGTCCCCGGATAATTCCGAGATTGCCCCGTACGAAAAATCAATATGAGACACTATAACCTCGGTTCTCAGTGAGATTTCAAAGGCAAAGTTAATGGTAATATTGGGGTTTAACGTCACTTTCAACAACGAGGTGATATCGCGACGGTGATGGATTTGATTGTGTCTTGGAAGGTGCTGCTTACTTTTGGTGGGACAAATATACGGTACTCTAGAGGTTTCGGAGATGCGACGATTTAGCAATGAGTGTACCGGAGAGAGATATTAACAATCGTTGGTTGATATTAACCATTGCATTGTCATTTCGGCTTCTGGATTGCTGTTTTTATAGTGAATAGGCACGTGCCTCAGTATTGTGAACACAGTGTCTGTATGATTATTGCCTGCAATGAAAGTGAAAAGGGCCCTTGGTCCCGTTGGATAAGCTTCGCCCTCAAAAACATTCGTAATTCATAATTCTGACCGATGAACATGGTATGCCATGGATGCGATTCAAGTATTCCTGGGATAGTGAGAATTTAAACAACCAACCAAAACATTGCATCTGGACAACTGTCGAGAAAAAGAACACTGAAAATAATTGATTTTGACCCACTAATTGGTACATTTTTCACTTCATGTGCAAAACATGTTAACTGTAATGCCCGTCACTATCTCACAGCATGAAATTGTGCATCGCACGCTTCCATAGCTTCAGGATCGTGTATTGTGCATCGCACGCTTCCATAGCTTCAGGATCGTGTATGAATTGACTATTTCCATTCACTTGTAGAAGCATATTGCTGGCTTCGTAATTTGCAGCTCATCTGACGCTGCATGGTTATGCTCCGATGGTCAACATCTAGGCGTGTAGACGATTAATGTGTTTCGACATTCCCGTGGGCGTCGCGTGTGAATTCGTTCATGAATACCATTGTATGGAGTGATGTTTGAACGCTATTGCTGTCCAGTTGCAGTTACTGTCTATTCATTGAATTGTCCAAAAAGCATAGGCTGATTAAGGCATCACTTGGTGCGGGTACTATCGGGTATTAGTTACTATTACTCTATATATCTTGTGCATTTCCAAGCACCATCATATCGATACCACACCAGTGGCACAGTTTGTCACAAGAATTATGTCCACCTCTTGGATGGGGGTCCCGCGACGCTTCTTGGCGTACAACACTTACAACAGTCCCAATTATACCAAGCTCGGTCCAACATTACATTCTGGAGGTCTGGCGGTCGTGGGCATTTAGAAAAGAGGGTCATGACCCGTTGGGCTAAATATTGTATATGGTATTGGGGTTCACATGTAGGTTTCGGATCACGACGTACGTTGGGTATGTTAGGTCCTTGTTTTATTGGCGCCCATCATTTGTACAACTATTAATTATTCGTCCAATAAAGGCGCTACTAGAAACATTTCAATAGTGCACAGCGTAAGTACAGGCTGCTGCTTTTCTGCCGTGTTATTGCGTTAAGCTTCACATTGCCACGTGTAATGAATATATGATAACCTACGCAGTTTTCCCCCTGGGAATCTAACAACAAGTGATACTTTGACCGGCTATGTTGTTAGAGAGCACTGAAATAGTAATGAGCATCCTTCAATTTGATGGAGTCAGTGTATTGGCTTAATTTAGTCCCTTTCATATCTATATGTGCAGTATTTAAGATCGGGGAAGCATGATTAACTTCGTCCTTGGCGTATTATTCCAACGCTGCGTTTCTATGTATGTTCAGTACACATTTGTAACGGTAAGAGGATGTTTGAATCCAAATCGATCATGTGGCATTAAATTCGTTTGGTTATTTGCGTTGTGTGAGTTGTTTATATAAAGTCAGTATGCTTCTCTACACAAATCATCCATTCAGAAGTTTGAGACAAAAATATTTGAGTCGAAAACTCAGGAAATCGATTTTAGCATAGCGGTCTGGATAGGGGCATCACCATGTCTTTGCTTATGTATCGACGTCAAGGTATTAAGTGGGGTCCGGTTTGTATCATGGGTGTCAGGTGCTGACAATATTTATACAATATTTTGCTGGTCTCGATATTTGAAGTACAGGAGTAGCAATGACGGAAATCAAGCGCATTTATGTCGATGGTGATATGAGTACAATAAAGCCTTTAACCTTCCGTAAAGTGTATAAATGAGCATAACAGGAAGGTATAGCTCGAGGGATATCTGTTTGCACTTGCATACGAGCCGGACCAAGGTTGCCAACTTAGGTTAGAAAACAAAGCAATCACAGCTATGTGCGTCTCTATACATCCTTTGTGATGGAATGATTGCACCAGATAGTTAATGCATGCGGGATATCTCATATGTGGGGTCAGCACCCTCTTTCCTGATATGGGAGTGGTATTTGCATGGAAAAAGATCGTTTCAGATCGCTTAGGCAATGTTAAATTCATCACAAGTAAAGTGTTTGAACGCAAGTATTTCTTTAAAAATGTGCGGCTATTGATTAAGCTCGTATCGTTTAATTCAGATATACGCTGCATTTATAGCGATATTGATTTCTGCGCATGGCTGCGATACGACCTAATGTTACTGAATGGTATGTGCGTCTATGCATCAAGGTACAAGTTTGATAAGGCAAATAGTCGCGCTAGCATAGAATCCAACGAGGAACCAACAGACCCTGCAGATGATTTTGAATTATAACAAACTGTGTGATATTTTGAAGAAATGATACTATGAAGGCAGGGAATAGGAGATTAATGGCAAAACATAACATTGATGACGAAATTTCATGGATATTACACAACCAATGGAACGTGGCAGAATATATCTAACGCAAGATATTGAATGACTTGTCCGACTGGTAGCATAATGAATAGGTAACGTTGGTTCAACCAATCTAATTGATGTTACTCAGTAAATTGCCACACAATGAGGTTTTGATCAAATATATTACAAGACACATCTGTGATATTCATTTTGGAGACTATTTCGAGACGCTTTCTCCGGAGCGGCTAATGCTTACGGCATTGAGGTCCATCAGACATTGAACCTACATTATCAGTGCTTAATATCAGCCACGCTTGAGCCCCTATGCGTACTTTGAGGTTTCTTTTACGCAGATACCCAACAATGGCAAATTATAGCTGTTCTAGTTCTCAAGTCATACATGTTAACCTGGAGAGAAGTGAAGGTGCTATAATTTACGGTACGGATTTGCTAGCTCGTTAGATTGTACACCTAAAATCACGAGTGAGCGATTCGATGATGCCGAGGGAGATGGCTACAATGACCTGGCATAGCATATATGGTGTTATGTCGGGGACGTAATGGTAATGGTAATATAAGGGCTTCCAACAACGAGGTGATAAAGCGACGGTGATGGATCAGGATGATTAAGAACAGTTTTTGCAGATTTCATTATCTTGATCTTAGTCTTTGATCAAAGTGACAACACAAGCACCAAATGGTAGTCGCAATCACACATCGAATACAATGTGTACATGAGATATTAAGTAGAACAAGATCGGCAAACAGATCTGCCGGATATTAAATCTAAATATTCATCTCAGAAGTGTAAATTGATCATTTATAGGAGAAACTGCCGCGTCTGTGTTTAAACAGCAGACCAAAGACCACGGCCTTGGGAATAGCGGCTGGGTAGCGTTGTAAAATCAAGTCAGTTTTCCCTGGTGTCATCATTACTTAAAACTGGAAGTATATGTCTATGTTTGCAAACAACCCATCAACCCGCTGAGATCCAGCTTTTTGTCATGACGCTGCAAGCAAAGCACAACGGCACGAGCTGATATATCTGTGAGACGTAGGTCTACAAGAAAGAACTGCTCCGATAACAACGCACAATAATAAATCATAGCATTATTAGTATATGACAATGTCAGGAAAGCGTTAAGGGGACTATACGCAAATGCTATGTTCGGAAAGGGGGTTTACAGGTGTTTTAATATAGTTGTATTGCAATTTGTTAAATACTGGTATGATTTCAATACTAGTCGCATTGGCAGAATTATATTCAGAATATTTGACAATATACATGCAACAATATGTTCATGCAAGTTAGTTTTGGCCACCAATGCATCTGTCACAGAAAAAAAACCATATGTTTACTCTCCATAAAGCGTTTTTCATAAATTGAATGTTTTACCCCGAAAGGCTTACGGTAATGGAATTGCGTTTCATTTGGCCTAGTGTGCCAACAGCACTCCTCAGTGCTTTATATTGATGAGCAAAAATTGATGTTAGCAGTAAAAAATGTTGATAACAGTCCTGGCGGTTGTCGCTTACGACAAATAAAGTCACTTGGTAGTAGTCGTCTTATATGCAGATACATATTTGCAATGACGAGCGAAAATTTAATTCGACACAATGCCGTTCTTTGAGATGCAAATTGACTACGAGGCAACAGAATAATCGATTATGAACTTTTAGGTGAAATAGATTCGGCAAATTATGGACGTTTATGCTACGTTTATGCTTTGCATTACCAATTCAATTTTAAAAGGCGGAGCTTGAAGTAATTCATCTGCTGGAAAACGACACACTATTAGCATTACAGTAGATTGCATCGTTTAATATCATGATAACAACATCGATATCATTATTTTGTAACGGGACCGCTCTTACTTAATAGACTCATCGTCATCGATTCTAAAGAGCTGTAACAAGTTTCAGGTTTCAATATATATAAATATATACATATATATAAAGATATAAAAGAGAGATATATATATAGATATATAGATATATATATATATATAGATATATATATATATATATACATATATAGACATATATAGATATTTATTTATATATATATATATATTTATATATATATGTATATATATACACACACATATATATATACATATATATATTTTATATATATATATATATATATACATATATATATATATATATATATATATATATATATATATATATATATATATATATATATATATATATATATATATATATATATATATTTATATTTATACATATGCGTCTAATCGAGAAGCCCAGGGTAGTTTGGAATAATGAAGCATATCATATAGGAACCGGAGCATGCCTTATACTAGTCACTATTAACGCAAGTGCTGCCAACGACGACTATTTGCCATAGCGTTGGTTACTTGCACGAGTTGATCAACATCACGAGTGAATATTTCTAATGTTTGTCAAATATATTCATTTCTAAATGTCCGAGCAGTTTGTAATAAAAGCTGCTTCACCTATTCAATTATAATTCAATTATAGTTCAAAACCACCATCATTTTACAGTAAATATTCGTTTCTCAGGTATAGCCATGATACAAAAATCTATGTTGCATTTGTTTACTTTTCCATATCTATGTTGCATTTGTTTACTTTTCTATACGCATACATTTATGTACTGCCCTCGCCCTAAGATATTAGATCTACAATCTTGTAGCCTGACCAATAGATAATCCTAAATATGTTTGGTTATTTATCAGACCGATGAAAGCGTTTTTATTTGTGTCTCAGATGTAACAATGAAGCATTGGGCAGAAAATCTATGAACGACCGCTTTTTCTGACGCCTTTACTCAATTGTACTGCCTCACAGTGGTTTCTACTGGATGGTCTGTCAAGTGATAGCGATTGCTGAGGCTGATATCAGCCAAAAAATACTGCTTTCAGGAAACGGCCTCGTCGTCTAATGAAATATATCTAAAGATCCATCCGTCTGCAAAGTGTAGCAGGAATTACCTACGCACTGTTAACGTCATCATTCCTAACCCTAACTTTACTTAACCTACCCATCGAATCGTATCATCCCATAACATTATTTTTAAGACTAAGTAGAGGCAATTTTGCCCCCAGTGATCTTTCTCTTTCTACCCTCTGTCATCCGTGTTTAATCCCCTGGATAGCCTCTAATGTCAAAAGCAATGCCATTGATGCACGGTTCGCCTAAATCGGCTATAATCCCCAAATTGTGGTGCTGCTGTGTATACACAATGGCCTCCAATATTTAATGTCGTGCCATGGTTGACCCTATAATCACAAAATTATAATATTTGATGTTGCTTTGGTTATTGTTTTGATATGGCTATTTTATACTTCGAGTAGTCAAATAAGTAGAAAGCATCGAGTTATGTAACTTTACATGACAAACCCTCTGTAAATCACATTAAAAAGAAACCGAACAATATCCTAAATGCTACCTAAGACAATTGGTAGGCCCGACTGTGATACTTTGTTATATTCACTATTTTTAAGTTTGAATATTTGATTGCAACCGAATGATAGACTTCTTGTGTTCGACTGAGAATGATGGTTAGTATTGCAGACGTAAAAATTTGGTTACATTTTATATTTCCGTTATTCTGGTGTTCTGTAGTATTAGCAATAATGCGAAATATGCGTTAGTTCTGTTGTTACTCTAGCCTATCATTACCTTTGATTTATGAAATTCGTCAATAAGGCTCTATTTACTTTATTTTGTGGTACAAAAACTACAGCCACATAATATGCGGAACTGACCATAATAATTTTACTATAATTAGAAAGATCATTGTAGGTGTTTATTTTCTGATATAACGATTGACTCGGAATATATAAGTTGTGTAGTTGAAATATGTTTCTGCCAGTGACATATCTAACAGCAACTAAGCCGCTATACTGCATAAAATATACATTCCGTTTAACTGCAAAATTTGACAACACCACTAGCAAACATCGTGAAATGTAGACCAACAGTTACATCCCATTAGCGACGCTTTATAGGGAATAGCGTTTGGGGTTTCACAAAATTCCCCACAATTTTCACCACTTCCGGATATACTAAGCACTATACCTTTACATCGCTTTTCCATCCACTAATTGATGAATATCTATTTCGCTCGAGGCCCAACAGTAATGATTCACCATTATAAGAACTGGCGATAAAATGTCTTTGGCAATTATCGTTTTTTGCACTTGGCTTGTGCGTACGCATTGCACAAATGGTTATAATTATTTAACAGTGAGGCTGTCCTAGCCTCTAGGGCTGTGTTGTGTTAATTTTTAGTCACCCCCCAACTTATCAAGTGCATTCACCATTACTAAATCATTACTATCGCATTAGCTGCAATATCACAATGCACCACATTGTACATTTAAAGCAAAGTTAGACGACAAAATGTCTTTCACTAATTATCCACGACGCGTTATGCTTTTACCGCTCGTCGTTATCTTTATTCTAAGTAGTGGTAAGACATCATGAACTTGTCACTGGAAACATACAGAAGCAGTTTCTCTGCACAAAGTTTTGAAGCGACCGATGTAAGACAATGCAAGCCATTGCGTCAGATTGACGCATTTTCAGTCACGATGATACTTCAAGCATGTATTGGATTTCAATCTGAAACGAATACAAGAAAATGACGGCGGGGTCGATGTTCTTTACGCAGGGTCATTTCAGAAAACCCCATCTGGCATATGAGCGACCGGCTTATAATAGATTAATATCGCCATTCAAAAAACACGTGATTCACATGAATTGACATGAAAATGATGTATCTGCTCTTACTATGAAAATATATCTAGGGAGGAGCATAAGTTGTGTACGACTGATGTCCAAAGCCAACAATATCTTTATTAAATTATTAACTGGACGATATATCGCTAGAATGTTAATGATGGAGACGATGTGAAGTGTTATATTATTGTCATACAGACATCAATTATCCGCACTCATCTCAGCTAGTTATCCTATCTGTAAACCTGCCAACAATGTGCGACAATCGTTAGACTTGTTCGTATATGATATGTATGTAATACTATTAGTACTCACTTGATATGAAATTTTCACTTCTACAAATATCCGTTATTTGGCCCGTTGTGATGATACGGTGCTTCAATGGTTTAGTTTCTAACCATCGCGTATTCAATTAGCATTTAAGTATTATTGACAAGCACGAAATGTACATAAACTATTCTTCTTTATCATGATAAAAGCAGCGTAATATTGCTAGGGAAAACCTACTTATGAGAGCGAGCTTTTAATTTTAGTTGCAATACCAGATTACATATGCATTATACTTCCCGCGTTGTTATCCAATTTGATCTGTTGCACACTAACCCGCTTGATATTTGAAGACTTGAGCCTATGAACGAGTGCATCTATCAAGGTGTTAAATTTAACCATCATCACCAATGCACTACACGACTTGAATCAGTTTTTATTAATCTATTGCACAATGAGACAATTTGCACTTTAGCCTGGCTTACTATGATGACATGCAACCCATCGGCTATCCTAACAGTAATACAAATCTTATCACAGGTACCTAATGCTTTATAATCGTATATGCTTTATCAAGTATCATTGGCGAATCTCTTTGCATGCTTTGGTCATTGGTGCAACATTAGCACACTTCCTGTCATCAGGAAAAGTTTCTTTATCAATGGACTGATTGAAAACGATAACGAGTGGAAAATATTATGTATGTGGTTAGTTGGCAATAACATTTTAGGTTGAGTTAGCTAGACTATGTATGTGGTAAGCTAGCTAAATAATGCATATGATGAGTTGCCAATTCACTATATATAGAGAGTAATGTATAAAATGCAGGGGGGGTGCCTATATAATATATGTCGGGAGATGACTAAATAAAGTAAGCTGAATTGGCTGCATCAGTTTATATATATACACTAATGTCCATTGCATATTGCAATTTCAAGAGAATGTGCCATTGTACAATATGTCATCTTACCAATATAACTGTGACATATCCTTGACATCCGCGATGATGCTACACATTCTCTTATCATCTGAGCAATGATCGAGGCCGCATGATCGACAGTTAGGATATAACCAGATGTTATTCTGTGCCATTATTTTGACTGGTGGTCCGGTCATTGACTCAGTTGAAAATGATATGATAGTTCAATAACAGCATAATATTACCAACAGCTAAGTATTTAAAAACTACGCTGGTTGCGCGAGGCTGTTACGTGATTTCTCGCCAAAGCCCGATGCCAGGTGTACATGCTTACTTATAGGATAATTTGCCAAGGGTAATATGATAAAGATCATCATATGCGACACAAGATAGCGCACAATGCAGTTGAGCCTGTTACACATACTATTAATATGTGAAACATTTACAGCTACCGTAGCAGTATCTTTTGGCAGCGAACATCACAAGCCATGCAAGTTATGTAACAACCACGTGGGTGAGCCTTCACAGGTATCAACACGCATCGCAGGTATCGATTCACAGGTATCAGCACGCAGGTTTGAAGCATATTGTTGTGCTATCGGTGACCAGTCGCGTACGACTTTTCAACAAGGCCTCACCAATTACGCAAGTACACTGGCGGCGACGCGTGTGGTCGATATGTGAGTCACTGTTTTACTCTCTTCAGTTAGATAGAGGTAGGTGATAAGGTCGAGTAGATCATCATATTTTATCATCATGGTAGGTTTAGGAAGTAAACGGTTTTTCTTCGACTACACTCCGAAATGTTCACCTCTATCAAGCCAGCTACTTATTCAAATTACGTGATATTGACATCTACATATAATGCGGTAATGCATGGGTTTTAATTTGGTTTGTAGGTTTCCGTGAGACTATTTTCATTTAAACCCCGTGCGGGTTTACATGATCCCTACGCCTCGCATTTTATTCATGCGCAGGCCACTAATTGTCATAAAGTCTTCAGAAACATAACTCTCAGCGCATTCTCCTGCAGCATCGTGACAGTACGCTGCATTGCTACAGGGCTGATGGGTTCCAAGTCTGATATCATTCAAGCTATAATAAGAGACACGACTTCAATTATCAAAACTGCCTAAACTCTATGCCCAAAGCCAGTTCCTTTTATCTGGTAATCAAACGTAGACGGTGTTGTGAAATGTTGCCTCACTTGTGAAATATACTTACTTACTCTGTGGCCGCAGTATTCATTTAATAACGCCTTACCACACGTAGGCAATCATTGAATTTGCAGTTGATATACAAGGTATACGATAAATGAAATATAAGCGAGCAATTTTATCAACCGATGTAACGATGTTGTTAAATATCAATGACAAAGTCACACACGCAGCAGCGTATGCTTATGCTTTATGATTTCAACAACATCTAGTGTTGCTTGCGCTACAATTAATCACGAACAACTTCATGACATGGTCAACATTACACTGCAGTGTTGTGTGTATTTTATGAATAACCGACGAGTTTCTCTAACAGGGTCTACGAAGCTTCAGCGCTGTTACAGCAATCGACATTTTGCTATGTAAATGATCAGTGCCCATATATTTGCAAAATAAGCAAATATTTGACTTTGTGTTTAAATACATCAAATTTACTGTCGTCAAGAGATGACGTTAGGTAAGAATTTTGTGAAGTAACAGATACTTATCCACATGTCTGAAATGCGCAATCATAAATATAAGTTGTAGGACATCATTATTTTTTTGTGCTAGAGGTAAACGAATCATGCTAGATAGGCCATTTAGCTTTACCTACATCCATCATTATCCACATAGTCACTTTCCTAGTGTCAGTCAAAACAAGCAACCCATATTGCTAAATAAATAAACGTGGGTTATATTTGGAACGCCAATTTAATAATTGGCGTTCTACAATGATTTCCAAGAAACGCGATGAAGTGTGTTTACGTGCTCGCATTGCGGGTGCCTTTTAGTCTACAGTACCGTGTAGATACTATTCCTAAATGTTAATAATGTTCAAGCTCCTTACATTATCTTTCTATATGAATGAGAATATTAAAACTTGATTAAAAAAGATTCAGAAAGATGCCTTGTACAGGTCAATATTGACATATAAGAATAGATTCATGTCACAACATGTTGCCAATTGTTGTAATTCATGCACATATGATTAATGTTATCTAAGAGGGCGGGAACAATTGCCGACCGTGACTATTTGTAAGGCCCATGTACTAATTAGACGAGACTTGTAAAAAGGGAACCCAAAGTGGTGGCTGTTGTGCAATTACTTAGTCAAATGGCTGAATTTGTATAGTTACTTGTCAGCAATGAATTATCTATGGTTTGGTCCTACCTTTTCAATGTCATAGAATCCTGTTAACATAATAAAGGGGCAATTTAGAAAATCAAATCTATTGATGCAACATTGATTATGAAGAAAGCCGCCTTAATGGTATGGTTGTTGATCTTTGACAAAAGTCATCACCTGCATTCTGGGTAAGACAGAAAAATATTGAAACACAAATGGTCATACAGAGATCGTTGAAGTTTCAATGGCTATTAATGAGCCCCATTTAAATTGATTTGAAGATGACCAGCAGCAGACACGAGCATCCTATAGTCGGATACGTGTTCAGGCAAGTTTTGCTTTCATAACAAAGGACTTGTCAGGGGTTGTCTTACAGTTTTCGTAATTGGTCATTCGTGCAATTATATTTGCAAGCTAATATTTCGTGTTGTAATAGATACGATTAGGGCTACGTCGCTCTGTCTGTCTTCGGCAAAATGGTAGCATCTAAGTACACAAATATAACAGTAAATTATAACTCCTTCGCATAAACCATTACAGACATGTTATTAGCAGATTATAGTCTAGTGCTATATTACTTGGACGGCGAATGTCATTATGTCACAATGCTTTCTTACAAATCGGTGATCATACATATGAAATAACATCAACAATTATATTTGACACGTATTAATAGCTACCGACGCTAACGGTGATTTTAAAAATTATTGTATACTTTTGCATATACATATACACACATACGCACATACGCACATAAGCACACGTGCACACGTGCACACGTGCACACGTGCACACGTACACACATACACACATACACACACGTACACACATACACACACGTACACACACACACACGTACACACGTACACACACGTACGCACACACACACACACACGTACGCACACACACACACACGTACGCACACACACACACACGTACGCACACACACACACGTACGCACACACATATACTACAATTGGAACTATTTATGTTTTCGTCTTCAACAAACGGTCGTTCTTCGAATAGAGTGCTACTTCAACAATATCGGTCGTACATGGGGAGACGCTTTTGGAATGGTTGCGAATTTGCTGCTGCTAACGATGTGTAAGGGTGATGGTTATACAACCTTTGCTTGCCAAAAAGCGAGATTGGGTGTGACTGTACAGTATACAACGATAAAAGCCGGGAAGATTTTGCAGATTACATGCAGAATATGTCACCTTTATCAAACTTATGCTTTAAGGCAGTGGTTAGATGAAATTTAATTGTTTGTGACTTCAGCAATCAAGCCGAATTCCATATCGTGCTTGTAATGAATAATGCAAGCATCAATTGGCAGTTTCTCAGCACTGTTTCACAGAGCTGGCAAAATAACCGATTCCACGGCGCATGCTGCATGATTTTTTTGTCTTATGATAGAATATTAGCAGGATGGAGAAAGAGACGAAATCTAAAGGTTGTTTGTATCAGAATGTGCTAATTTTGTGTACTTGTTCTGTTTGAGCACTAAAATACGGCACATCATGAAACTTTGTTAAAAAATCAACATGGTCGACTCCAATAATGCAACATAATTGCGTTCATTCTCGTTCATGTTTTCCGCGCGGTAGCCATGTTGGACAACAATTTTAAAATTGTGTTGGATTTTGTTGATTCTGCTGGTTAGAAGTGTGACTGTTGTTGGACTCTAGGCAAGATTGATGATTAGACATATGTTGATATGAAAATGTATATTTTTTTAATGTCCCTTGTCTGCATTGCGAGAAGGAGCAAATTTGCTTACGATTCAGCATACGGACCCTCGCCCCTTAGGTGGCATCAGATCATCAAAACACCAGGGGCGAGTTGCCTTGCCCAATCAGCAACCACCTCCTCTTTGTTCGTTGGTAGTTTGGGGGGTTCCTGTGGCAGTTGAACAGGCTGTTGAATGATAGCATTATCGATAGCTATAGACAGGACAATGAAATCGGTGAGGAGGTGTTAGTTGAGAGAAAGCTAAATTTGATGGTTGTTTTGGCACTATTGAAGGCTAGAATTTACTGCAGATACAAAAATATATGTAAAACTTTTGTTTAAATGCACACCCTGAGAAGGCATTTGATAAAGCCGCTGTAAAATACTCAAAGCACTTGTTGTTAACTCTCCACTGAGGAGTACCTCTGGTATAATACCACGCAGAGTGAAGCGCAAGAGAACCTCAGCTTCTTCAGCCAGACCAAATAATCATGGTACCTTTGTTAATTATGAAATATTCCAGAAAAATTAATTTAACAAATTTACTAATCTCTGCGAACACATTGAGGTGCATCCTTTTGCTTGTGTTACAAACAGTTGATACACCTACTTCCGAAGAGGCTCTTATACAGGAAAATCCTATCGGTAAGATCATATTTGTGGAGAGTTGCTACAGCATTTTTTATGTTCAATAAAAATTAGACATGAATTAGCAGTTATAGTGATAGTAAATTTATCTGGAGTTATCTTCTGACGATAGATGTTAACTGTGTGAGGGAGACAATTTAGTTTCTGACATTTGGAAAAAGTACAGCCAATTATCTGACCCAAGTTCAAGATGACCGTGATGATAGTGAGCTGACCGATTGACAAAAGCGAAAACTGGAAAGCCAAAATCTTTGGGAGACCCAAAGGCAATCGGTAGTTGACTCATTGTTAGCAAACATGGCACCATCTGCTCAAGAGCCTGAATGTTGCCTGTGTGCAAATCCATCAAAACTACAGTAATTTTACGCAAGTAATATTGTCATATCTACCTATGAATGACCTTTTTGTGCACTAATGTGTAACTTTCATATTCAGGTGTCTCCAGTGCCAGATGTTTATGTGTGAGGACCATGACAAGCCCAACACCTTTCTGAAGGATGCCATGACAGGGAATCGTTTCATCTTGATTTCTACTACCCACTCCCTACTGAGATGCCAGAAGATAATCCCAAGGCAGGATATAATCATTCAAATCAATTCCACTATACTAAATATATTGATATTTTGCAACAGGGTACCCGACAGACTTTGGGCCAAAATACTGCAGTCATTGTGCTTATTATTATGAATGGTGTTGGGTCCTGGTGTGAATTGTATTATCATAACTATTACAGATTTTTTATGCATTACGCATGTTCAAATCTTCCATATAACATCAAACCTTGTTACTCAGGCTGTAAAAAGGGTGCTAACCCATCAATTGCACACTTAAATGCAAGAAAAGTTCACATTACAGCTAAGAAGGTATGAGATATATGATATATATTTGGTTGATGTACATATTTATTAGTATGTAGTGCCCTTTAAACAGTATCGTTAAAATGAAATTGTATTCTTTTTATACATATTATGTTCCCAGTCGTATGGTGCAGAACAGCACAAGTTCTGAAAGTTGACATTGTTAGACAGGGCAAAGTCTTACTTACAAAAAGATCCATAACAAGATGTGGAGCTGACGATGACTAGTATTATGAAACACAAGATACTCATTGAAACGAAGGCTGGTAATTATTCAAATTTCACTTAAACCTCAAAAATTTGTGGCCATAAGGATCAAATACTTTTGTATCTGTGTACTAGACAGCAGCAGAAGCGCACAGGTCGTAGGACTAAACTCTCTGCAGAACGCCAACGATTGCCACAGCTCCTAACAAGTTACAATTGCCTTGCCACAATCTTGCATGTCCCTCTTCTCAAGGGTGTTCCTGAGAGTCAAGACTCTTTGCCATGTCGGTATGGAGCGGGTTAGCAGTTCTTGTATCTGATATGCTCATGCAAAAATGATTTTGAATTATATTATATTTGATTCTTAATGATTTGTGACAAAACTGATACCTCTAAAAAAAGCGAGCTCTGGTTGAGCAGTGGCTTCACCTGCAGCGCTACAAAGAAGAAGGGAGACAGCAAGAAGTCAACGTCCAATTGACCAACCAATAATCACAACAGAAATCTCTCCGGGCAGACATAAACCAATTACAGTCAAGTATGAATTATTTCTAACATAATTTAAAATCTTTCTATAAAACTCCCGACTGTTTACCATTAATACTATGTCTATACATTTCTCCAGGCATTAAGGCAGAATCCACGGCAACATCAGACAAGCTTGCAATCCTACAGAGGCAACACCATGACATCAACATGCACGAAAAGAATGCTCACCTGGTTATTGCTCAAGCAGTTGGCGATTTTGGGATAAGTACAGATTAATTTGTCAATGGTATGACAGAACCTCCTGTGTTATCAGATTTTGAATATGGGTCTGATGCTTAGAAGTTACATTACTTGAAATATCAAACCATTAATACTTTGTCCAACATAAGATTCTTGCAAAATACACTGTACACGTATGTGTTGTTTTAATCTGTTTGATATAGTACATTTAGTGAGCACAACATTTATTAACTTGTACTCATTAACAGGAAACTGTGTTACAACATATCTTTCTGAAATAATTACAAGCACTTGAATGATTTGATTGCTGGCACTGATTTGTTTGCTTCTTCAGAAATTTACCATGCCCTGAGGATAAACCAATGGTCAATGTAGGAGCTATGAGCCTCTAAAGGACACCTCTGTCAGTTATGATCACAGCGATACACAATTGTGCAAGAATTGTTTTTTTACGAACCATAAAATATTATCTATTGTTCAGAATGTAAATGGTATAAACATATAGATGCTTTTCCCCAATATTTCTCTACTAATAGGGTTTTGAATGGTGACCTATGGCTGTATTATTTGACATGCATGCATTGTTACCAAGTCATTATGCGGTTCGTCAGGCATCAACTAAGGTGTGTATATCCTGGTGGAAATTGTTTGTCATCAGTTCCTTAGCATGTAATAAATGAACATTGTGCACTATGATCTAAGTATGAATTTTTTAATAAAAGTATTGATTGAAAGTGAGTGAGAAGAATGTTCTTGGTGTTATTTTTACTGCTCAGTTTATAAAAAAGACCTTAAAACATGAATGGTTAATACCTTACAACAGCTAACTGTATGAGCTGGAAGTCATGAAATAAAGAAAAAAAAGTCCTTTTGATGCTAAGCAAGATTCTTTGAAATATCCAGTACAGTTTGCATGCGAATTCTCAATAATGTGAGGTGTCCTATCCCTAGCGCTGCTGTCAGTCATCGTTAGTGTAAAGAAAAGACTACAAGCTAATAACAATCAAGCAATTTATCCCTAGGACATATATCGACCAAATGGTATATCACCCGTATCTAGTATCCCTAAACACCTACGGAATATACTCATTGGAATAAATATTGAGCCTTATTAATTAACCGAAGTTAGGGTCTTGCTGCATCAGAACTATCGAATAGACCAGCAAATTTTTCCGCGTTACCTTAGTTACTACATAAACTATCGCCATAATGACTGCTGCCAAGCAAGTATCATTCTCCCATGCTACAACACCGTAGCCAATACAACACTGTACAGTTACATGTAAAACACCTCTGTAACACCCTGCCCTTGCCAATTAATTGCGATCGGATGTCACCATAATCTGCAGACAAAAACAATCGCCAAGATGTAACCCGCGTGCACGACATATACCCATGTACTGACGTTGTTCTGTTATTAATTCATCTTACTTCAAGAATAGATCGCGTATTCCATAGGCAAATAAATGTCAACATGGACAGCCTCTGTGCTGTTGACTAGTTTTGATTATCATGTCCATGCTGCCTATATGCGATATCAGTGAGTCAACAATCAAGAGCGAGGTACCTTACTCACTCATTCTAACCGTGAAACCATGTAAGCTCGAGAGTCGACTATCAAAGTGTACGATATTCACTTATCTCAGTGCCTAACACTAATCCCGACTCTTATCACATCTAAATGTCCCGAATATCTATTAATGTGTCGCTTAGGTAATCCAATGAAGCATACAGAACCGTTTTACCCCTTCTGCCTTTCTCCTAAAGGGAACTGAAACACCGTGTAAATGCGATCATATTCGTTCAACTAGATATCGGTAACATATAACCGAATAAATGCGTTTCAAATATAATTATTTTGGTATCAGATGTTTACACAGTCAAACAATATGACAATGCCTATTGCGAATTGAAAATGTCATCTTATTGTACAGAACATAGATCGGAGGAATCGATAAACTGTAAGATTGAGTGATGCTATTGACAGTGCCAAACGCCACGTAAACTGAAATAGCGGCGTCCTAATTCGAAAATTAACGTACGTTTATAACGTTTTAGTCTAAAACTGGCATTTATGTAGGACAGAGACATTATGAAACAAGGTGTGAGATGTAACGTAACCGTTATTACATTATCTGCGCCAATGCATATAATGCATTCTGCGCTGCGATTCATCTCGCATTGAAATTATCACTGACTAGTGTTACTCCGGTGGTTTAAAAGTGACACGTTTTCCCTTCTCGAGTTAACCGACTTTTCCCTCTAATCTAAGAGCAATCTATTATGACAGTCTAGCGATGTACAAACTGGACACTAGTCTTATTTTGTACTAGCAGATTATATATCTAACTGTAGCTGTCCAATCTTAAACCATATCTAAAAATGACGATAAATTTCTGTTTGCTGGATTATGGGATTGCTTCCCACTGCGTCCCAACCAAAATCCCTGCACAACCTGACGTTCCATACCCAAATGCCTCAAGACGGATATGCAAGTACGGTGTTTAATCCATGGTATGAAGTTAAAGATGTAGCCTTGAATGCTTAGAGCCTTGAATGCAAAGATATTGTGCAATGTGTGAACCGCAGCAGAGATCCTCAGATCACCAGTATACCGTCAAATTTGTGGAACAGTGTGCATTTGGCTAAGTGCGGTCGTTATGGAGAAGAAGATTGACAACACAGACAGAAAAGACAAACAAATAGCCAAACAGTCGATCGAGTACTACGTACCTTGTCAAGAAGGAGCAAAAGCTCAAGTTGTTTCAAAGAGCTAAAATGAAACAAAAAACAAGTCAATATTCACTCTAATGTCTTCATTATAATAAGTCATATTTATTCTATAGTGAAACAAATCTATCCGAGTCGATTTGCTAACTCATTTTTGTATTAATTCTTGAAAATTTATTTCTAATGGTTCAAGAGGACCATGTAGTTTCCTTTGTGTAGCTTGAATAAAAGCTGAATTATTCGAGAAATCATTTCAGGTTAGAACAGGATTTTTTGGCATATCTAATGGACCATCGACATTTCCCTCATTGTATCGTTACTGTCGCAGTATTGTCCTCAAATTTATCTATTGCCAATAGATTAACCTATAAATCAACCCCCTTTCCAAACATACAACTCAGCCTGGCAAAAGGTTCTACCGCCTTATACCCTGTTCCTTCTTTCGCATATTCTAGCGGTTTTATGTCTATAGGCGGCTGCATCGATAGCGAGTCTCCACGCGTTCACCTCGCAGGGCATCGCTCGCCGGGCTGACCTAGATAAAATTGAGCTGCTGGTAAGTGCGAGTGTCCTTGTTTTCACTTCCGGTATAAACAAAACAATTGATCTGCAAACCAACTTAGTGTCATACTGCCATTGTCGTTCCATTTTCCATTCATCTTCGAACTCTCGTATTCGTGTACATAGCGAAACACAAGGAACTTAAATAAGTTGACTGATGAATCGAATTACGGAATGTTACCGTATATTCATGTTTTGCGTACGATCTTTGTGCGATTTTAAAGATAATGTCTTAGAAGTTAGTGCTAGATATTATCAGTATCATGTTATCGCTCATATTTACGTTTGAACAGGCAGTGATGCGGACTTTATCTGTTCCTGTGTTTCGATGTTTAAATATCAGTTGTATCGGATAGTGTCCTTACATTTTGTGTTTCGATCGGTTTGATTCGATACTTCTACAGTAATTTCTTAAGCCTGCTTACCTTCTGCTGTCGTAGGGCTGTTGCGTCACTTGATAACTTGGTAGGCTCCTTCCAAGACACTTGACTAGCTTCCTATAGTCTTCACTTCACGGCGGCTCACTTGTATTTTCCCTTGCCGCCTAAAAGGCCAGGGCGGTCCGGGGAGACGTGGTTTACTCACGCTGACACGTTAAGAGCCAAAATCCTCAGAGGTGTCATACGCTTAAATGCAACGCCATCACGTTAAGGCCATTGGACCACAGCGGTGACGTACGTCACCACACTCCCCCCCCCCCACCGTATGACGATGGAGTTGGACCCCACCCTGGACTTTCCAACCCCTTCGAAGGCCAGGGGAAGCTGAGGTTCCGGTTTTGCAGACTTCTGCCCGCCTCGCTCCCCTCGATCCTACCACACTGTGCAGGCCGACGGCCCAAGTCCAGACGAGCTCCCTCTCACGGGGCCCGAGCCGAGACAACAGAGTCATCAGTGGTTGCCAGTGGAGGAGGACCGCGGGCGAATTTGGGGGCCTTAGACAGAAGCCATGAGGAACCGGATCCTCGTGGACCCGACAGAACTCCCGCATTGCCTCCTTCAATAATCCCGTGGGTTCCCTCAGGCTTTTGGCATCCAAAACCGCCTAACCCCTCTGCGAGGCGGACCAAGTTTTTTAAGTCTCGGCCCGGCCCCAGCAGGTAGTTGGCGATCACATGGAGGACAGACAATCGCTGCCTTGTCACATCCATGGGGTCCAGTCCTTCATTGAAAACCCCCGGGACTTTGGAGATCCGTACGAATCCCCACACCCAGGAATGGGACATCTAGGTGTGGACTTCCCCTTGTGGCCGTCTCTGTCCCCTCGGGGCGTCACGCCTACAGCCCCCTGGGACCCACCCTGCACCACCTGGGGTCATGAGTTGGCTGTTAATTGGGGGTAGGGGTCGTTGCCGATGGTCATGGGCTCATGTGCCTCCCTCGACTTGGATGACCCCGCACCCCGCGTTTGCCTCTTGACAGGCAACGCGATTGTCAGCACTGGCGCTGCAGTTGTCTGCGCGACCGGCTGTTTTCGACCACGTGCCTTTGCCTTCCTTGCACTTCTGGCCGACAGGGAATACATTGTGGTGTATTCACTCCCAGCCCTGGAGCTGCAGGGACAGCGCTGTCTTAGCTGCCAACCGCAACCATTGCTGGTCTTTTCTCGCTTTTCTTTAGTCACCTGGTGGATTAAAACTTCTACTCTCTGTGCCCCCCTGTTGTTCTGGGGCACATCATCAATTGCTCCACCAGGGACCTAGCAGGTATTAGATCCTCCTTCACTACCCTGGCCACAATACCACTCTTATTACGAGTTGCCATCCTGAAATCAGAGTAACACTTGGTATGCAGTTATGGCTCACATTCAACTCCACCGGTCCCACAACGAACCCGGCCATAGCCATTTCTCTACCAGCAGTCAGTAGCCTACTATCCCTGACCTTCCGCGGCTGTTGGTCTAGCTGGCGGAAAACACGGTCAGACATAATCGTGACTTCTGCAGCGGTATCGACAACAGCATCTACAGTCATACCAACAATCTGCACTGGCAGGGTAAACCAAGACGCGGATGGGAGTTGGCCCTCCAATATTCTTTCATTGGGCACCTCCTTGCTACTGGCCAACTCTGTCACCGGTTCCTCAACCCGTTGTGCATCATGAGGCCCCCTGTAGTTGTCCAATGGTCTCGATTATGGTGACCCAATGGATTGAGGAGCCGAATTTGCTTCATTAACTTGGGTAAGAGGGGGTATACGAGGTGGCATGGACATTTCTGTGGCGCCAGATGATCTACCTTTTGCACGCTCTCTTTGCCCTTGTCCCTTTCGTGCCGCACTACTTACACCGGCAGTGCTGACATTCTGGGGAGGATCGCGAGATGGCATTGGTGCATCGGCAGCAGTACACAGGTCGCCATGAACCTGTATCCTAGGCCCCTTACCCGCCAGAACCTTTCCCCAGGCTCTACCTTTCACAATATCACCACAAATCCCCTACAGCCCCACAACCCACACAGACCGGAGGCACTAGTGTTGAGGGGATCGGCGACCTGCCCCTTGGCACGACCCCTGGGCGTTTCCCGACTTGATCCCCTGGGGATTTCTGGGACTCCCTTCCCGGGCCATTGGGTATTCCCTCTTAAAGTGCCCCTGTTTCCCACAACGGAAACAGGGCCCAGCTTCCCTTTTGGGAGATTTGTAGCGGGAGGGACTTGGATTAGCTTTGGGTGACCCCTGGTCTTTTAACTTTTGCATGGCCCTAGTCAGGGTCAGGACCTCACGCTGCAACTGACTCATCATGCGCGCGAGGCTCTCCACCTCACTAGGGCCAGTTACTGCTGAAACCCTTGGGGGGCCAGGGCGGTCCGGGGAGACGTGATTTACTCACGCTGACACGTTAAGGGCCAAACTCCTCAGAGGTGCCATACGCTTTAATGCAACGCCGTCACGTTAAGGCCATTGGACCACAGCGGTGACCTACGTCACCACACTTCTGATAGACCTCTAAATCGCACAGCAATTGATCAAGTCGCACAAGTCTGTACGTCTGTTTTAGAAAGTGGATGTGGTTGGTGTTCATCATCACATATAATACATATACTATCTTTACAATATGTGATGACGAACATCAACAATTTCCACCTTCTTCAGTGAAATGTTTCAACAGATATGCATCTTTTCTCATCTAATTTCATACATATATCTAGAAGGTCCCTCCGGTGTTGTTGTTTATACTAAGATGATTATAAAGTGAAGTAATCCATGATGTGGCTATATTCTGAACAATAGATGATATTTTATGGTTCTTGCACAATTGTGTATCTCTGTGGTCATAACTGACAGGGTTCCATAGCTCCACCATTGAACATTACAGTACTTTATTGGTTTATTCTCAGGGCATGGTAAATGTCTGAAGAAAAATACTACTCCGTGCCAGCAATCAAATCATTCAGGTGCTTGTAATTATTTCAGAAAGATATGTTGTAATACAGTTGCCTGTTAATGAGTACAAGTTTAGAAATGTTGTGCTCATTATATGTATTATTGGTTTGAAATTTCATGTAATGTAACTTCTTAGGAGATCAGACTGCTATGCATCAGTCCCATATTCAGAATCTAATAACACAGGAGGTTCTGTGATACCATTGACAAATGATGATGATGTGGACAGATAATCTGAACATTTTCATATCTATTGATTTTATCCATTTGCGACAAATCATAACAAACTTAGTGGGATGTCATCTTCTGACACTTTCTCTCCCCACTGTGCATTTCCAAGTGCTGAAAAAATACGAGAAATTGGATGACTTAACATACTTAAGACCTTGAATATACATGTACAGATTTTCCTGTATTTTTGGATATCCATTCACCGCATCTGAAGATTGCAATTTTTCAGTATAAACCCTAAAAGGGTGATTCTGTTGAATGTGGATCAAAACTTATGTTTTTGGGGTCAATTTAATAGTCCAACAACGGGAAGGTTAGCATGTGGTTCACCAAAATATAACGTAATCAATAAAAGCATGCACTTACCAACTGAAATTTCGATTTGTTTGTCATCTGAATCAAATCAAGTTTGCACCAGGTTATAATGATGTCTTTCTATTTTAGTTGTGTTATCATGAAAGAGACATCCATGTTTGATTACAGAGCTAATGAAAGTATTCACTTATCAACAAGACTACCCAGTTCTGACTGGTCAGCTGAATAAAATAAAGCATTTATGTTGATGCTAGGAACCAATTATATTTTATCTGAGGCATTTTGATGATATAGCCAATTCTTTAATGGATAAATGAAACAATAGATGCATACACTTACCAGTGATTATCTTTTCACTCTCCACACCTCATGTATTTACTTGAGTTACATTTAATCAAATGGTTATTACAGTTAGATAATTTATATTTTGAAAAAGCCAAATACTAAATATGTGAACTATGTATATACTCTGTTCTTACTATCATTGACAGCTGTTGATTGTGGTTGGCCAACAGAATTCATCTGTTTCTCTGACGATAGCGCCTTTTGTACAATCAGCAAGAGCGAGTAACCACCTGGCAGATGAGTCACATCACAAGTGTATAGGGCATCAGACAGGAAATAGTGTCTCCTAAGTGCAATGTGAATGTAAATATATACATTGTATGTAAGCTGTGTCAGGAGTAAAAAAAAGTTGATGCACGCACTAACCACATGATAATCATTTTTGTTTTTGCTCCATGTCACTAATCACATACAAGGTCAATTTAAACTTGACTTGATGTCAAATGTATATTAGCTTACCCTTTTTGTGGTATTCCACATCAAGTATTTTGCTGTAGACATCTTTTAAATACCTGCGGTGGGATGTCAGCCCTGCAGCAACTTCATCACTGCCAGGCCTCATGGTTACGTGTACCCGCTTTGTTGCCCCTGTAGGCCTGGCAAGGAAGAGGCAGTCAAACGCAGCCCGCTGTAACTGTGCCATCTAAACACAATCGGCGCATATGAACCTAATTGAATATCAAAATAGGTGTATTTTTGTACGATGGTACCCCACGGTCACTGAATAACAACCACTAACCTTGTTTTCGATTGAATTCATGATTCTGTAAACATTACGGGGGTGCATATTGGCCCCCCTGTTGATTCTCCTTTCATTTGCTGATGCAAATACTCCCTGAGGCTATACCCAGACTCACAAGAATACCTTTTGGAGTGATTCAGTGAACCGCATGATGGAAAAAGTGTCTTAAGCAACATTGATTTACAATCAAATAATAAATGCAGCCAAGCTATGAAGAGCTAAAAACAAGTAACTAGTAATAACAAAATCATAGTAAGTGTAGTTGGAATTTATCACATGATTTACCAGAAATCTCATTCACTAAGGCAAGGCAAGTTGATAAATTATCCATCGGTACATCACTTTTAATATGTCTACGAAAAACGGCCTGATATACTAATTACGTTCGCTTTGAGTACAGGGGTTACCTTTGGCCCGGCGGGGAGACATGGGGGAAGAAAGTTTGATTTTTATCTAAAATTCTAGTTATCAATAATTTTCAGTTTCTAACACATATAACATCCTTTTTTTATTCTGCTGGCTACTAACATTCTATTCAAGAGCTGCGCCATTCGCATATACAGCCGCTCGTGTGGGATTACTTATACTATCCAAGCTATGGTATTGTAAGGGGCATATATATATATATATATATATATATATATATATATATATATATATATATATATATATATAGATAGATATATATATATATATATATATCATATATATATATATATATAGATACATATATATTATACATAAATATATATATATATAAATATATATATATAGATATATATATATATATATATAGATATAGATATATATATATATATATATATAGATCTATATATATCTCTATATCTCTATATATATATCTCTATATATATATATATATATATATATCTATATATATATATATATATATATATATATATATATATATATATATATATATATATATCTAGATGTGTATAGCGACTTCATATTTGCAATATCTGTAAGCACATAATTGTACTGTATTGAGCAATTAAGCGACAACATCTCAATCCGATAATGAAGAAAAGTTTTTTTAAATTTTAGGATTCACGAAAGGAAATATCATATATTACTTCTGCAGCATGCTTTCCATTAACATCTTCGTTTTTTAGTCGGTTGGTGGTTTCAGTCATAAGGTATTAAATAATGGCAGAATCAACTTGTGTAATCGGATAACCATTGGCGCTTAAGATCTTCAAGTCACTGTGGCAATTATTTTAAGGAAATTACTTCCAAAGCCTTGCGACACTTTCAGGGTTTCAAGCGGTGATTATGTCCTTCTATACATTGCGTGATTCATCATAACTTAACAGGTTGTAAGTCGAAATGGGAAGCGGTATTAGGCCTACGTATATAATCTACAATTGACATAGGTATAGAGTGGTTTGTATATTACAGTGTCTGGTCGGGCTGGTTATTATATTTTATTATATTCGCCTAACAAAATATGCTACAGCGTTTTTAGCCCAACAATATTGCTTCAAGTGTTGTTCAAGGGAACCATGTAACATGCTAAAAAGTAAGTATATTTACAGGGTGTACAGAGTGTATCCAAATGAATGCAGCAACTTCGTGAAATGACACTTGTATAGTGAAAAAAGCAGGACTACTTTTATTATGCCGTTATGTTGCTGATAACTTTTCCTCAATGAAATACACCAAACCTTCACATGCTTTCAGTTGTTCAAAGTGTCATGTTTTCTTCATCAAAGCTGTTGAAGCCACTCCTAAAA
>CM067347.1:39713645-39716145 GCA_034190875.2 Urechis unicinctus | reverse complement strand
TATCTGTTGATTTGAAAGTACAAGTTTTAATTATCATATGAAACGGAAATTTTGAAAAAATGGCTACTGTTAGTTAATAATGCACCTCCTCCCTTGTGTTTGAGGTAGTGGAGGCTGTATATGTCCTCACATCATGTGGTGTAATTATTTGTTGTCGGCCGACATTGTTTTATTGACATTCCTGTTACAATGATTGATCTGAAATCAGTGATGAATCATTCTATCAGTTTGAAAAAAGGATAAGTATATGGTTTGTTAGTTTGATTCATCCGATGTGTTGTTATAAGTTGGATTCAGCAGTAAATTAACTTGAATCATGACTGGAAAGGATGTCATGAAAATATTATACATCATGGATTTAGATAGCTTGCTCATCCACTTTGTTTGTTTTGTTCTAAAGCTGCTATAAAGTAAGCCTAAGAAACAATCCTACATTTAAAAGAAGGATAGAATCTAGCTAGATTTCAACTTCCAAGTTAAGCAGGAGTGATGGCAGATTCACAGGCAAAGCAGACTAAGATAACTGAAAGCATAGGTTTTTCGAGCAAACTGGCTTAGAGGACTGTGGACAACCTCATTGTAGGAGGTATGCGTATTGCAGGATTGTATCACAGTGTCCCTACACAATATCTTGTTGATCATGGATTTTTCCCCAAATGGACATATAGAACAATTTAACTTTTAGATTATTTTGTGTTTCAAGGAAATCCGAAACACAAATTTCCTAAATTCTAAAATGATATGTTGCACCTCCTGGATTTATCCACATTTTGCGTCTCTCTCGATTAGTCAAAGGCCCATGAACAAAACGTGAACAAGCCACCGAACTCAGAATGAATATTTTGAATATGGTCGAGGATTGAGAGCGATCTGGCCAACAACAGATAATCACTTCCAGGGGAAATACACTCAAATGCACATGGTTTCCAATGCTTGGTATCCAAGCTTGAATATCCGCCAGATCATTATCTCTATCCACTGTCTTCAAATTATTTTTGACGCTTGAAATATGCAGAAGTTCATGTGTAATAATAATTGCACAGTTTAATATCAATATAGAATTTGCAATACTTACCTTTGGCAATTCGTAGGTTGTTTGTTTTAATGGTCTCAACATCTTAGTTGTTTCTGCCAGCATCTCAACTCCTCTGATGAGTCAGGCGCTTGTCATGCGGTACTTCCCACCGCGTTGATTACCCTACAGCACAAATATCCTACCAGTTTTCTTTATGTAAGTACTTTGGTAAGGTGGATAGCATTAAGTTGTTTATAAAATTATGGACAAATGTAAACACCTAACTTATTAGAGGATTGACTTAGTAAAAACCTATTCCTCTGATGCTTTCAACAAGGAATGGATTACAAATCATATTTTAGGTGTCATATGCTCTTTAATACATAGGCAGACTGCGATACGGTCGCCAATATAATCCAGTTTAAAATCCTTCGTTATCATGGCATTGCACGAGGTTTTGCAATAAGGCATCTGTAACGTATATCTTAGCGGTACTTTGAGGGCGCAATTGCTATGTGGTGGCAGCTCCCTCGTGTCTCTTAAATGATATATTTAGGAGAACATTATATATCGGCTACAATTATGCTAAAGGATCGCTAAAAAAGGATACCAGAGTAGCTGGACCGATTTAAAGCGATTTACATAGACGGCGCAAGGGAGAATCGGGTGATAGGTAGCCAAGATCTAAATATAGTTCAAACTCCAGGATAAGCGCAGCATGATGACCGATTAATCGTTGACTGTTAAGATTGTACCTATCTTGGTTGCGTCCAACGTTCCATGGAATCATAATTCATTGTTAGAGGCCATTTCGTCTTAGTTTTAGTTCTTCACCAGGTGGCAGTTAGCAGACGTCAGCCATCTCTATTTCGACAAAGCTCACAGTATGCTGACGCAATACTCTTTAGGTCAAAACGATGCTGTACATTGTTGGAATAATATTAAGACATTCATAAGGATCACTGTATATATATCCAATGTTGCAGAAGAAAGCTATCTTCGCGTTGTGCCTCTCTATATTCACCTCCAGGTCATTGAATGTTAGCAACAGAGCGTAAATGTATGCAGGATGTAACACATTAGGAGCAAGTTCTGTGTTACCTGGAATGGGAATGGAAATTCTTATGTTAGTAGGGTGTTTTAACTTAACGCATGTCCTGTTTGCACACCCTTGGTGTGTTCTCCAAGTCATATCCAATATGTGTTTGTGGGTGTCAATCATATGTAATTCATGTCTGCTATTGATGCCTGTTTATCAAGTTGGATAAGTGTGGATATTACCGATCGATCTATCACAAGAACCATTGTACATTCTTTATATATTGCATTTGCATAAATGCATAATATATGATCTCGAAGTAACTGTCGGCGTGAATTGTGAAACGTGATGTACGTGTCAGCATACAGTTCATGAAAAAAACGATCATTGAGGCCTACTTCCAGCACTGTCAAAGGTTCTTACTATCTTGTTGCATTATGACTATT
>CM067347.1:39678645-39708645 GCA_034190875.2 Urechis unicinctus | reverse complement strand
CATATTTTTTAAAATATATATTTTATATATATATGTATAGAAAGTCCCCCTATATATAGATTCATATATATATATATATATATAAAAATATATATATTTATACATATGTATATAAACATATATATATATAAATATATAAATATATATATATACATATATATGTTTATCTTTATCTATAAAATATATATTTCTCTATATTTATATAAATATACATATATATGTATAAATATAAAATATATATATATATACATGTATGCATATATATATAGATATATGTATAGATATATATGTATATATATATATATATATATATATATATACATAGATATATATATATATATATATATATATATATATATATATATATCTATATCTCTATATATATCTATATATATATATCTATATATATATATATATATATATATATCTCTATATCTATATATATATATATATATATATATATATATATATATGTTAATATATTTACACCAAATGCGAGGCATTATATCGTGTCACTTTTTACTGTCCGAGGGCTTTACAGTGATTTGGTAAAACAGTGGGGTAGCTCCTGTCGGAATATTTAGATGAAATGGGACGACTTGATCGAATTTTATTTCAATTCAATGCATGTTGTTGAATCACTATTGGATACATATTGCATATTAATGTTCCTGCTTTTTGCTAGAGTCATACATGAACACTGCAATGTACCTTTTATGTTCATCTGGCTGAGTGTTTTAGCTATTCTAATTTGGTTATAATGGTTTGCATCTGCTATTGCCAAGGTATATTTACGACAGCCGTTCTCAAACATCTGGTAACTAAGCTTTACGCGAATACAAAGGTGTTCATTCAAGTGGTGCTTCAGTTAGATTGCTGACGTGATTTTTACTTATATTGAGCACCAATCTCTCAAACATTTGCGTGATATTAGCTTTTATTTTCCAGCCTTTCATTGTTCATCATAGTAGGTCATATTTACGACGTCTCCAAAAGCTAGAAACTAGGATAAGCGCCCCATCCGTCGAATGTACCATATTGATCGTCGTCTCTCATGCATACAATTGATCATGATTTGTTAAGTGTCATGGAATTTGTAGAAGGTCATTATCTTTCAATTGATTACACGCATTTTATATCAGATCATGATTAGCCTGCAATTTGACATTAGAATCAACCGACACTGTTTGCATCGATAATTTCCTACGATGAGCCACCCATGAATAAATTCATCGTGAAAACATCGAGGGCGATTCTGTATCTGCAGATTGCGTGTTAAGCACCTTGCGTAACCAACGCCTGTCATACTGTATGACAAGCCATTGCTTCCAATTGATTCATGGCGTTCCGCAATAGCAATATGCAGTGATTTTTCATGTAAGACCAAATGGAGTTTCGGCCAGAATTATGGTTCAATATCATATATTATGGGCTCTTACATCATGACAAAACGACTAGCTTCCGTGCTTGCCTTAATAGCTAACTGTGCTTAAATGGGCTGCGGGGAATTGAATGCTTCGCAGATTGTCAAGCACTACCCTCATGAGTGGTACATTCTCTGATTGCAAAAGGATGATGTCGGCGTTCTTTTTGAATAAGCACAGTGGGAAACACATTGATTGCAATGCAAATTGAAATATAGATGTGTATTGAACGCTTGTGCCATTTTGATCAGTTATAACAAACACAACAAAATAACGAATGCGGGAATAAAGGAGACAACTAAGATATTACGCGTATACATGTAGACATTTAAGTTATAGTTATCATTAAGCTGCAATGACCATTTGGTTGACATTAAATATCCAGTGAACGTTATCGATCCTATCGATGTAATTGCGGCATTGCCCGTCTATTTGAGCAGGATCAATTGAATAAACCTGTTGCTACCGTAGTGCTGCAATATCAAGAAGGATAAGCGTTGCAATGTCCAGATGGTATTAGGTCAAGTTGTGTAATGTAATACAATAGTGACTATTGCACTGTCGCACTGTAGGATAATTAGAACAGTCACTGATTCCTATACCGATCTGATCTGAGTTTTAGTTTCCGGGCAAGGAGAAGTTCGTAATCTACATAATATGAGTGTGCCAGGTGGAATCCGGCTCACTAACTAATGGTGTTGGGTGTTGTTCACAATATCCTTAACGGGAAGTAAAACGACAGTGCCTCTCAACAGTTCTATGAGGTAGACGCAGATAGGCCAAGGTTAGATCGTTCACCTGAGAAGCGGCTCATATATTCCACTACTAGCTGTCTTGAAGAACAACAAGGCATCTTTAACGCTAAGAATGAGAATAACTATGCTGTGCCTTTTTTTCTTTACCGCGATCACATGGACCAAAATATCCGATTGCCGATGGCCTCAGCTTACAGCTTATAGTCCACGTCAATCGCCAGATCAAGCAAAATGAACAGGAAAACAATTCTTTTGTGTAGACGTGTAGGGCTCGGACAAGAACGTTGTCATTCATCGGCAGCCCGCAGACTAAAGATATCCGAAGGATCAACTAGCTGCTAATTGAGAGGGCGGACAAGCTCCATTCTATCTGGGTATAATTTTTGTACGCCCAGAACACATAATATCACCGCAAATACTGCAATTAATGCAGGCGCGCATTCTAAAGTGTAAACGTCGGAGGATCGACCAGAGAGCCGGGAAAACAAATTGCCGAGAATTGGAAAGCAGACTCACTTTTGGGATCTGCCTTAAGCAGCTCTCAGCTCTGTTAATTAACTATACCGACATTGAGGCCATTGAAAGCAGCTCCATGGCCTTACAAAATACATCCTTCCGGATGCCCGAACGGGCTGCATCCTTAAGGTGGACATTGACTATCCCAAAGCGCTGTGTACGAGGCAAATTCGTATCAGTTGGACTCGTAAAACTTATAGATTCGATGTCTGAAAATCAGCTTGCTAAGTATGGTGGCGCAGATCCAGGTCGATAAGCTGGTATCCAACCTCCACAACTGGGAACGCTATAAAAGGAACCTTCCACTGCTTCTGTTAAATTCGAGCAGAGTATTGAGCAACGTCCATCTATGACTTTGAAAGGGACCAGTACAAGTTGATGAATTATGCTGTCTACCGGAAGAAGATGGAGAACCTCATAAAGTAGGTGGATGCAATGATAGTGCGAGCAAGCAAAGCGAACAAGCTACGGCGTCTCATAGTCAGCCCAGCCCAGTTGTCAATCTAAGACATATGCAAGCATCCTATGATGGTGTCGCATGCTTGACATCTCGCCTGTGTGCAGCTGTTAGTAAGGATTTGTATAGAGAAACTAATTGCATACGGTTGCGTATTTAAGAAATCACCTGCTCGTTTTATCCAGTGGAAATGGGCTTGCATAGCTCAATATTTCACAACATGATTAGATATGCCTGTTTAGTTTTTTAGCTTCTAATTAAATATATCAAATGTTTACTAGCAATGCTGTGATCCTAACTTCACAAAGCAAATGTAATCTTTATACTAGTATCCTTTGGTTTATGAACCATTCAGATCAGGTTTTGTCATCCTTCTGTCCGTTTGACATAGTATATTGTGCAACCACTGCACGAGAAGAAAACCGACAGAGCATAAAAGTATGGCTTGAACGCTTGCATTTTGCTGCTGACATTACTTCACCCGTTAACCATTGTAATAAATTCAAATGTCACAAATACCACAGGAGTAACTTGTAATAGATACCAAGCATCGTACAGACGATGCAAAAATCTCAACGGTCAACAACCGATGGATGGCGTTTACTTAAATTGTTCACTAACACGTGACTTGTATCAAAGCTATAACCTGGATGGTATGTCATAACGTTAGTTGCACTTTCCATCTTACTTACTACCCATATTGCATGGCCCTCAGGGCAGATTATATAACTGACGTATCTTACAATAATGTTGGGCAATATCATATTAGGATATAGCCGCTATAAAAGCGATTCTATGGGGTGGCTTCTACATTCTTCTGTCGCTCGCCGACAAAAGCCAAAATGCTACGTGTAACAGGCTGGGACAGTGAATTAATCAGAAAATATTCTTGTTATAAGGCAAATCAATATTTGACTCATAGAAGCCAAGAATGCATACCCTGAACATCAATAATTGTTATCTATTACAGCATAGTGAATGCATTAAGGACTTCAGCATTGAGATTAAGCCACCAGGTAATTCTGAATATGGTCATATTGCCATGCTCATAAAGGAGCTTATTTCTATTAGAGATGGGGATTCATTATCAGTGCTTACCCGACAAGAAGCTAAAGCTCTGTAAAAAGACTTGTGCTTATCTTAACTGATTTATTTGCTTATTCGTTCTTGTGTGTTTTGTTGCTGTTGTATCAAATAATAATTTTTCCTGTACACATGCTGTGCGAAAATAAAGATTATTATTATATGGTGGAATCAACGACTCTACGGAAAAAGCCACGTTTTATTTACGCAACGCAATTTTCGATGTGCAGTATATTCTAATTGAATTTACGATCCATTAGTTACAATAAGAATACCTACGTAAAACAAACGCAGTATTCGGTTGTATATTGAATGAAATGTACCATGCTAAAATGTTTCTTACGTATGTTACAATCATCATCACGCCCGTGATTTTTTCAATCGTTCCCTTTACCATGACTGCTTCACAAACCGTTGATAGAGATGGGCGCTATCATCTTGGTTGGTCACCGCGATCCTATCACTATCGAGTCATCTATCTATGACAACCTCAATGACAAAGGCATCGCAACGTGTCTGTAATTTGTCTTTGCCGGTCCTGAGCGCTAAAATTACGGAATCATAGCAGGTTCCCGTCGTTTTTCGTCTGACATGTTGTGGGCTAGATACCAATATGTGAAAATCTGACTGGATCGCCGTGACTTAAATGATCACGTTAAATTAATCGTTATCTGTTTGGGTAAATCTCCTGTAGTAAGCAAAAATAATCTACAGCTGTGAACGCTTCATGACATGGACAACCCCGTGCCAATTCATATCCTTTGCCTCCAGACATTAATGGGAACGTATTGTGCTCGCAGCCAGTCGACCTTTATTATATATTGGCAATCACTTTTTATCGTCAGAGCCTAATATCCGTGAAGCATTAATGTGTGGTTAGTTATACGCAAATGGATGTTACCATCCGAAAGTGAGCAGGTCCACGCGTGTTAAGGTATAAACACACATAGAACACTCCGATCATCAAACACGCTCTAAGAACATAGTTCTACGTTTAACAGTACAAAAACCATTATCGCACGAGGCATCTGCTTGTTATCACTATTAGGATCATTGCCGTTAGGATTTGCACCAAAAGAATGTTTTATCTCGTGATATTTTACAATGACTCTTGCTCGTTCAGAAATGATCGATGATGTTTTGGTAATCGAAATTGACAACTCTGAGCCTTCATGCTGTATGAGTTACACTTTGGAACATCAGTATATGTGAAATTGTACCCGGTTAATGCTGCTCACAAAAGCAATATGCAAAAATCAAAAACAGTAAGTTTAATTCACTTTTCATATAGTACACCCATAAAAGTTGCACGCACAAGCAACAGGGGTATTGCGCACTTTGCTTTGGTAAAATAAAAAGGGCTAATATGCAAGTAAGCTTCCAACGCAATTTGGTTGGCGGGTTCTATGCGTCATTTTGAGCCATTTCGCCCAAATGGAAGGATGGATAGCACAAAAGCCCTTACGTCGTTATCCGTACAGTAATGGCACGGTCAAAACTGGATATGTTGACATGAACTTTTATTTCTCGTTATAAAATTGCAATAATTTGATATTGACGTCTATTAATGCCGGCGATTGCTCTCATGATATAGCCGCTGTTTTAACAACACCATGTCATCCGAATATATGCACGTAAATTGAAACAATGCAAATATTTATATGCAATTGTTCTGCAACGTTTCAATAAAATTACAAATGACCGATATCAACTGATACGAGCGACAGGTTTCCATGAAAGAATGCTCAATTGTTAAGGCGATACTGGTACACATTTTAGATTATATTAACATCAAACTTTTAGTAAGACTTAATGAATTTTGTAAAATCTGATTGTGCTTGCTGCGCGATTGGCAGGGGATAGCGAAAGGGATATATTGTTCTGAAAAAAATAAATGATATCAATGAGACTGGAACTAATTTAGTGGCCAAATGCTTACAAAGTGATTTACAAACCAGCATCAATGGCATGATTCGCCGCTGTTGAATTGTGATACAACAACTAAAAGACGCATTGCCTTTAAACTGGGCATTGAAATGAAAGCTAAACATGACAATAAATTTATCTATCGCGTGGCACCCTTCCTCAATATATCGCCGTGCGAGAGCTGCAACCGTGTATCGATCTCACTCATCTCCTGCAAAACCATAGCATCAGCAAAGCCAAAGAACAGCGATGGGTTACGACCGGCAACTCTTTTAAATTTCTTTTGACTGATTGCTGTGCTTTATACCTCTTGCTCATCCTGCTCTACCAGGGCATTAACATTGACCTAGGTTTTTAGACTTGCAAAGTACTGTGTTTTAATGTATACTGTCTGTATCAGTGTTTTAAACATGTTTTGCTTGAATAGATTTTGTACAAACCCTAATGAGCTTGCGTACACCCCGGCGATGAAATCATTACCCCAAATACATTATTTGTGCATTATAATACGATTACAAACATCATCAATGACTGACTATCAGCCACGATTAACTTGATGTCTATAAGGCAGTCTATGTAAGCATTGTGTTTCAGCTCGGGTGTCACAGCTGTTTGATAACAGAATAATGTATGATGTTTAATTAGTTGAATCAATTTGCCTTTCCTTTTGTAACATGTTAGCATCATCAGAAACATACCAAAATATAAGGGACTTGCTAATGCGTATATGCCCATTTAATATCGAACAACTCCCAAGAGATCTCGGTTTAGACACAAGAGGCTTAACGAATTGTAGTGATTATAAAGATAAAACAAGCCAATCCAATATGATGGTAAATGTTGAGCGAAATTGTAGTTTATCAATTGTAATTATGTAATTTTGCTATCAACCGGTTAACTGCTAAATCGAAGGCTCTCGATTAATAATGACAAAGGAAAATGAGCCTTATAAAAACCAGTTAATGACTCATTGACGTGTTCGTTTTCCACCAATATTTTGCGGGATCAAATGTATTTCATCAATAGTACAACATCCATTCATTACGCCATATTTGCAACCACGTTTGCTCGTTTACCATTTAAAGCTGCGCGCAACGATTCATTGCATGTAGATACCCGTTACATATTTTGTTATGATTTGTACCTCATATCTTTTGAATTAACAGCTGGTGTACAAAATGATATTTGATTTATTTAGCTGTTGCTCTCAGCCTCTGACGAACTCTATTTCTAACTAATCTATGATAATCTCTTGCATTCGTCGCATTGACTATTTATCAATCGGAACTGCATTTACTGGCAATTGGTACCGATGAACGGTGTCTTGACGATGTTAGATACATGTCAGGTGACAGAATGCTTATGATATTTATTCGATGCGTACGCACGACAAAGCATCATATTATAGTCTGTTTTGAACGCAGAGCCCCTCTACATCTCAGGTTCACTTTTACAACTTTGGCGCCTCGTTTCGTTTGGGCGTGGAATGTTGGGGTAGGGAGGGGGGAGGAGGGATTTTTTGTCTAGAATGGGTTAGCCTCAACTGAATTTGATAATTGTCTAGACGCGAATCATAACAGATACACATCCGTTTTAGACATAGGCTTCAACGATATGCATGTATTTCTGATAATGGGTGCATTGCATTCGCGACTGGAAGTAATATTTGGAACCAACTCGACGTAGAAGAACCTATCGCTGAGCACTGCCAATACAATGCATCTGGCTTGCACTGTACAGGAAATGACACATTCCATAGAGCTTTAAGGTAATTGGCACATAGTAATTTCATCAAAGGTCTCCCAAAATCAGCAATAATTTATGGATATACGCTTCTTTAAAGATTGCAGGGATTTTCTTCCTTTGAAGGTCTGTGAGCTTGGACGGGATTCATCGATGTCGTCCCTTTTATTGTGCGTGCACAAAAGTAACGAGTACATTTAACCAGACGAGGTGCAGAGGTGCAGTATTTTAGTCCACATTCGCTGATTGACGAGGTCTAACAACCAAAACGAAAATATAATTGATACGCCGCTTGAAATGATTACACTTGATTAATTAGCATTTTAACCATTTTGTGGCGCAATGTAATATTGCCTTCAGATTGCCATGATATGAGTAAGCGAGATAAAATCCTACGGATGCCTTGATCCGAAAGTATTTCATGCTTTTAAGATGTATGGGCTGCTGATATGGATATTTGAGCTAAATTATTAAGCTTGATGCTTAGCCAACAAAACTCTTCTATTAATAGGCCGTGATGGCAAACAATGCAGAGCATTGCAATTAACGATATTGACTGAACACTCTCATTTGCGATTTTTAACTTGGAGTAAATGAGGATCGAAAAGGTATTTCCTCGAACCACTGTCATATTGGTCAATGATAATGACGAGAGTAAGAATCGTTGACAATGAGAAATGAGAAACAGCTTCTATAGTTTACTGCAAATATAAGTAAGACAAATGAGATCAGCAGCACACTTCCCTGGATGTCACTGATTAAAAAGCATGATTACCACTGGTTTCGTTGCACTCTGCGCCGGACGTCGGTCATTTGTCGATGTCATGCATGTCTTGACTCTGGGTGTCTGATGTTGTAGAAATCTCCATCATTTCTGTGATGATCTCACGATATCCGTCGACGTTATCTTAAGGTCTTTAGTAAGCTTTGTATCGGAGATAATTTTTATTCAGTTTATTCTCAACCTTGTATTGCCTTTTCCGATTAAAATAACTAAGATGTCTATTCGAATGTTGTCTCGCTAGTTGCTCTATTGCATATTTTGAGTAAAATGAATGAGTATCGAAGTGACTATTGCAAGTTCCAGCATTACTACCAAATACTTGGTGATGTTGTGTTAAACAATGAGTAATATAACATAATGTGGCGCATGTATTCACGGGTTCTATTATGCATCTAAATGGCCAATTATGCACATTCTTGCAAATCATATTACGACACAGCATAAAAGCATGGCATTTGCTTAGTGTTTGTAAAAAAGGATCATCGCTACACGATACATTTGTGAAAAATTCTGCTTGGATACACACGCCTTGTTTCATCTATATCATTTAGGAACATGTCGGGTAAACTTTTAATAATCTCCTGTCAATGTATTATGTGAACAACGGGAAGCAAACACAAGTAGGTATGTCAGTATAACTGTATATCAGGTTTGTGCAGAAATGCATATAGGGATGAATGACTACGACCGGTCCGTGGGGAATACATTAGCAGAGACCTCTGTGGAACAAAGACGGCGTCCTATAATCGTTCAGCTAATAGGGCTCTCCAAGTTATTGGCACAAGTGTTTATAGTTCTACGATGGGATTCCATTGTTTGTACGCACGCATGCGGCCGTCAATTGAGTTTACTGCCACCGCAAGAGAAACAGCTGTCCTACATAACACTATATAATGCGACGTTAATGGTAACGGTAACGGAAGCTTCGCGGGACCTATCTAAATTGGACTATTCAGCAGCTAAATTACTACGCCAAGCCATGACAGAATGAGTTATGCATACTTCGGTAGAGTATCTAAGCTTACACGGTATTTTCGGTGAGTTACATCTGCTATATTATCGGCGCAATGGCATTGTACTGCTCCTCACGGATCATGTAATTTGTCACTTCATCAGACAATTCTGGTCCTAGGACTTGCAAATTATTGTTTATTGTGATGCGAATAATTATCTCTAAGAGTAACAATCATTGTAGGCTAAACTTAAACGATCGTTTCTTATTATAAAAAGATAATACGGAATAATGTATTATCCGGAAAATTATGATAGCGGTTCGAATGTTCAAAACAGTTCAATTATCACGCAGCATAAATTCAATTATCCAATAATATATATGGTTTACCGCAGGAGAACATTATTTTATTTCTACTGATTGATCATTTGTCTTAAAGGATAATTGAATTATATTACGAGCCAATTAGCGTCACGTGTAGGATCTCCAGAGATAATTCCATTACATCCGTTATGTAATTCTACGCTTTCTTTGCCTGTCCTGTGGCTTTCATTTGAACGTACAGTTGGATGCTCGCTTAGCTTCAACTGACACAATTCTATCATTGGGTGTTTGTTAAAGCTAAACCGGGTGGTGCAGTGCCACTCTGGTACGTTGTTTCTGTACAAAGAATCGTGTAGCTAACTTATTTATATCTAGATATATATACTTGATAAATATGAGTAACACCAATGACACAGTTATGGAACCCGTAGTTAGATTTAGGGCCGTACTTATCCATTACGTGACCTGACATAGATCCGTTTATAATGCAGGTAGATCATGGGCATAAATTATTTGTGATCCAATTGGTTCATTCTTTCTATCGGAGTTAAGTGACAATATATCATTGTTGCATGAGGTTTTGGATCTGCATCCCCAACCAAAACTTATGATGCTATTCCACGACACCGCCCTTAGCTGTGATGGTCCAAATGGGTTGAAAATCACCATCGCCGCCTGGCGGCTGCGACGGAACCCGAGAATGTGAAGGCAGGAATGGTCATAACTTGAACATTGCAAACATTTGCAGGGCCGAATTATATTTAAATGATCTATGCTAAATTAGTATATTCACATCAAATACATAGCTACGGATCATATATGGCGCGTTGGTTTGGTCTGCAACGAAATGACCGCAGGTCAATAAGCATTGTGGTAAAATAAGAAGAAAATAAAGATTAAAGTATCGACATGTTTTTGACGGTTTCGTGACACACACCACATATTTTGCTGGATCCATAAGGGTTATTCTTTATTATGTCATGCATATTTTGCTTTCGGGTTGTTACAAATGTGCATTGAAGAGAACTTCATAATTCGATTGCTGTGTCAAATATTGCTTATTGTCTGTTGAAGTATGTGCTACGATAAACAGAAGGTATGCACACCCTAATGATGACGAAGCTGATAGCACAGAAAATTGCAAAGTAATTTTTTCGGGTTAGTAAGAATTAAGATTGTTAACCCGATTTGTGAGCAGCTTGGATGATTATGTCTGTAGTTTATTCATTAGGATACATCACCGGATTAGAAGAACTCGGCTTTAATTGTAAATACGAGGTAGGAGGAGGGGTGTCAGGGACGTTCTTGGCTCCAGATTGAAGTGCGGCTGGCGCATAATTGGCACATAATTGGTTCAAAGCGTGCAACAGTGAACTGGAAAGCAACTCAAAGAAGGGTATGAATGATACAGTCTGTGAATAATTGTTTACTCAGCTTTGATACCATATATTTATATACATCGATCAAATGCCACTTTTATTGAACCGCGTCTTACCTTAACACATCAGGCGTGTAAATATATACTTCTGATATATTGTTGCCACCTTATACATTAAGAATTGGATCAATGAGAGTTTACATGCATATGATGATGTACTCGTTAAATCTCACTTGGCATACGCGATCGCAAACCTTATGTGACAAGATAAAGTGTGGTACAATTATTTTGCAATAGAACAGCATAAAAGCTTGTATTCGCTCAAACAGCCATCATCAAGACTCTCCTGCTTCCTGGTCTTTGGTCGATGCCGAGTTATCATGAATCAGTCACAAAGGGAGCTGTACTTCTGTCGAGCAAATCATTCCAAACGAACAATGTGAGTTAGTCAACCCTTTACATGAGATATGACTGGAAGGTTTGTGGATTGTATTATCAACTTTGCCAGCGGCAGTAATGATTTTAGAACACTCATTTAGAAATGTCAATGCATCATCCATAAACCTGTCCCCATTTCATTACATTCAGAGAAACTACTTTGTTCTCGCTACATGGTGACAATGGCAGAGCTAACATATCTCTTGGATAAACGTTAGGCAGAGTACACCTATGTTCTAGGGCGTAGATATCAGATGTTGTTATCAATGCTGCACCGCTATGTACGGCAGTTAAACCCTGATTGACCCAAAGATTTCCAAGAACTCTGCCATGCAATTTTTTCTGGTATTATAAATATGATTTATGACTAGTATGCTTATGATTATTCGTTGTCATGATGCAACTGTCCTCGCAATTGTACATTACTTCAAGAGTACCCGCAATCTTCCTGTGGCCCAGGGACCGTTAGAAAATGGAGAGCTTGTTGTAAATTTAAGCAATATAGATGAATGGAACGCATTCAAACTAGATTGCCAAATTCGTTTTGAAATCATCTTCACGTGTTTTTTCGGTGACCAAAATCTTTGCTAGAAAATGCGAGATGTGGTTGTAAATTAAGCAATATTAAAGTCATTAGAAAGCGGGTTTTATATTGTTCAATCTTTTGTTGGTAATAGTTGTGTATTGTCTTGCAGGTTGACGACGTTTAAAAAAGAGGTATAATTGGAACGCCTCTCGAACGATCAATGAACAATTGAAACATTTGTGATAAATGAAATATTGTCTTATTCCTTACAACTTTGATATGTGCGTGTATAAAGGTCAAAGGGGGTTTCCTTGATCAGCGATAATAACGGCCAATGATTTTGACAAGACTGATAATCGGTGACAATTAGGAACAAGAAGCTGGTTTTAGTTATAGAAAGAAAATAGCTCTCTAATGTGTCTATTGCAAATACAAGTAAGACAAACTAGAGTATATGTACCCTTCACTAAATGTCACGGTTAGTGTTGCGTCCTTTGATCGTTTTACTTATTGCTCTTTCTTTGTTATTGGCGCTGGTATGCAGACTACTGCTATGGAATTATGTTGATTTTACATAGGCGTGCTTTATGTTTGCATACCCCTGCTTTGAGACCATGACAGAGATTAATACAAGAGTCAAAGCTAGGAAGTACACCACCCTGTCTCGTATATCGCTCAATTTATAAAACTTAAGACATAATGCTATATTTCAAATCGGATATATTTCAATCTTGCGATTTAGCCGCCATATTTATTAGTCGAGACGTTTTCTGTGCTAACATGAACGATCTGTGCTTACTCCGTTAGAGTAACTATGCTTATACAGTATTTTCTGCCAGTGACATAGGTCTCTTACCACCGCCAATAGATTTTACAGTTCTGCATGTATCATGTCATTTGAAAATTTCTGGGGCTTGGCAAGCGAATAACTATCCTAAAACATTTCAACCGTCCATCCAATCGTGTTGGTGTAAGTAAATCAAATGCATTGTTTATACAACAGTATACGGAGTGATTATAATTTTAGAAGGCTAGATTGCTCAAAACTGATAAATAATCAAAACCGGAGAGTTCAATCATCCCATCAGAAAAACAATTAACTTCAATCATAGATTAATTTAATCCGCGGGATAGATCTCAGAAGAAAATTGAATTGTTTTTCAACACAATTAGTGTCACTTGAGGGTAATTGAAATCACTCCAGGGGCAATTTCATTTTATCCGCAAGATGATTCTGCATTTTTGATCCGCTGCCTGTCTTGTGGCTTTCATTTAAACGCACAGCCTTATGTTTGTTTTGCTTATACCGACACGATGATATCAGTGAAACATTGTTGAATGCAGTCTAAGTGGAATAACACCACTCGGGCATGTTGCGACGCTGTTACATGAATCATGCAGCAAACTTATTTTTCACCCGAAAGGTATATATTTGATGAATATGCATCACAACCAGGACGCAATAATGCGACTATTAATGACATTTGAAGTTAGGTTTAGCGTGATAATTTTCGTCTTCAATGCCGTTTATATATCCATGGAGAAAACGGATTAATCTTGCGCACGAAAATCCGTTTTATTGAATTATCATGAGGGATGAATAAATTGTTACGTGCTAGAAAGGATTTTTTTAGCGTCATAATTTCATTGTTTCGTCACACCTGAATCATATTTAGCGGTATAATCATTGGCAACCGAAGTGAAATGGAATGCGTTCTTAGAAAGCAGGGTACACACTCATAATCATTGTAATGTAGCGATAGGTGTCGTTTCTGTTGGTATATAACAATCTACCATGTCGGTAGTGTTTTATAGCCTAGAATATCAACATGAAATGGGGCGATGACATTGGCTATGATTACATAATAGAAAAGCACATTTAATAATTGCATGACCTGCGTTTGCAGTTTGATCCACCAATGTTAACCCAAATTACGTCATGCTTCTGGCCAATACTATATATAAGCCGATAGTATGAACCACATTATATTCCACGTTTATTCCAATCTACGGACGATCGACCAGTTAATCAACCAATCATTTTATTTGCAGTGTTGAAGGCCTGGTGTTAGTCAGGGCATGGTACCGATTCAATTTAGAATTATTTGTCTCATTGGGGAAAAATATATAACGTAACGCCAAATAGCAATGCAGGTCACCATCCGGATATGCCACTCCATCATAGATATACCTTGCGTATATCTAGTGTGCAATTAACTCGTCACATACTGATGATGAAGATTATGAAAAGATTATTTGTCGTCCGCATAAAAGTTTCACAGGGTTTTGATCATAGGGTATGATGCAGTAATTTGGTCGCTAGCCGTCACATAACAGTCTGCCGAAGCATACCACATAACAAAGATGACAAAATATAGTGTCATCGCATTGCAGGTTGCTATTGTAATTAGCAATAATATGAAGGGACGTTGGTGAGTAGCTGAAAACATGCGAGATTTCTGATCAAGCTACCCGTCGGAAAGATGTCTTCGTAACATAAATATACATATATACAAGGTTATTTCAGAACAGATATAACTACGTTATCAAGCATATACCCGCGAATGTAAATACCAGCTAATCAATTTCACAACAATTACACCAGCATTATCTTGTATATACCCACAAATTTACATTTCAAAAGCGATATTGTAAAACAGGTACACCAATATTATCTTATATATCCTACACGGAACCCTAGCGGCTAGATGACTACCCAGGCCTCACACAGTCTGAGTAAGATAAGCAAATGTTCATATTTTGCTTAGTTATGACGAACAGTTAATTCAATGAACGTTGTTGACACTTTTGGCGTTACATTTGGCATATGGGGCGCAGGAGGGGCCCATGTGATGACAACAGTAGACATTGTAGTTATCAACACACTATGGGCGTTGGTAGGTTGCACAGCAAAACCCAGCTGTCATTAAGCCGCTCTAAGGGAAAGTTATAGTCAAATCCGGATTATATTGCATTGTGAATCAATAACCTAGATAAATAATCTTTAAGCCTGTAAAGTTGTTTGATGTAAATCTTATTCGGCAACCAATAATGACCGCTCTTGTGTTGTTGTGTTATTTGCTGTACAAGTCATACACAGCAAATGTCTTACAAACATTTACTGCGATGTTCATTTTGGAATATGTGCGTGTTCGACAAACAATTAATTGCTCTAAGGCACCAACCTTGAAATTGCCACCCATACATTCGTGACCTGTCGCACTAGCAATATGTAATAATGTTCCTTGGTGTCTAAAATTGTTTTTGGGAAGAATTATGGTTCCATTTGAAATATTATGGACCCTTATATTGTAACAAAACGACCAGCTTCCATGTTTGCATATTGTTAACGTGCTGAGCACGGAATGGAATTGAATATTTTGCAGATTTATATGCGCTATCTACGTGTGCGTCGATTTCAAGAGGATAATATTGGCATGAGCTCTGAAACATAGAACACATAAATTATAACATATATCGGTCCTATTACATAAATGTTGAGGCTGGATCTGTACAAATGGCATCGTGAACTATTTTTATCATCCCACCCTTGAATAGGACCTCACATCATGCAATACCATTCAATGAAAATATGTATCAATAACTTGAGACACGTTTCATGTACAAGGTTATAACATGTGCGTAAGAGTTTCTGAGCAATTAAGTACACCGATACGGGGGGAAAAGTTACTTGTCACGCAAGGAAAGCAGTCACTATTGTGCGATTGCGTGTGTTTGATTTCGGTCATATCTATTGCATTCAATAATGCAGAGTAATTTAAAACCGCTGCTACACTGGCGTTATCAGATAAGTGTTAATTTGATGCGGCCTTTAGTCGGGATTGCTCATTTGAGGTTTTGAAATTAGCTTTGAACATAAAGAAATTAAGACAAGACTAGCCACATGTATTTGCTTAATTTGGCAATATCAACTTGGAAATATAAACGAATATTTCACTTTCATAAGTTGGAGCCGACTTGTTTGTTTTGTACACAATCCTAACTTTTGATATATTCATAATGTCGCGTCAGTAGTGTAATAGGGACATAACTGAAACATGTTTTACCTGGAACGAAATAATTTTGTCATAATTCAGTATAATATCAAACATGCGGAAGAGAACTCTCGCAAAGGCGTTTATCTACATCGAGCACAATTTGCAATTGGTATAAATAAGAAGAAAGTATGGTAGCAGTAATAGGGGTAAAATTGCACATAATCGCATTACTTGTTAGTGGTCTAGAAACTTATATGGTTGTTCGATCTACACAACCAATGTCAAGACTTGAGCATGTACATGTATTAGTCGGTTTCGTTATACAAAATGTTGTTATGGGTCCCATTGAGCATTTCTTTAGAATGTCAATCCTATTTTACTAGTGGAATTAAACAAGTTTGTCCTAAACAAAACGTCGTAACTGCATCACTGAGTCAAATATTTTCAAAATGACCGGGGACAAGAGACGTTAATCGGCATCTGTGCTAAAATCAAGTTTAGGGATGAATACCCAGTAGATGACGAAGGTAATTGTCGTATCGCAATCTGTGGGGTGGGATGTACGACACGCGCTTGAGGATGTTGATGAAAGAACACGAACTTCAGGCGTAGGGTTTAGAAGAAACTTAAACTTTATTGATAACTATGACTTAAGAATTTAATATGGAACTTTGCCTAAAAGATGGAGAGAGAATCGTCGTGCTCGGGTAGAACTGATTTTTAAAGGTTAAAATGATTCCCTCAACGACTATCCCAATTCTCATTGGACATGCCGTTGCCTGGTCAGAAGACTGGGGGATGGGCGTGGCTATTAAATATGGGGTATGTATGAGCAGAGGGGCTAAGGTGACACGAAGCTTACTCGTGGGAATGACTGAGAGGGGCACGTTATGACTGAGTTGTGGCATAATGTATTAATGACATTTAACGAATCGATCGAAAATCGTGACCTAAATAGTCCTCGTCGATCGAAGTTACTCAATAGTTAAATCTTGACGCCCGTGCACTGGATTAAAATAACCTTAATTGCAAATTCGAGGTAGTAGAAAGGGAGTTGTGGAGGTTCGGGGCTCCATGTGGATGTTTGTCTCACGCATTGTTTGCATAGTTTTTGTTGGAAACGTTAGTCGGTGAGCTGGGAAACAACACAAATCAGGATTTGATGATGCAGTCTTTGCGAAATTAACTCCTTAGCCTGGGTATTACGTTGCACATACATGCGCAGCGAAAATATGTGTATATTGATGTATTGATTAAACCTAAAGTTCCTATGTCGGATTTAATTGCAGGGCACGCCTTATGTGCCAAGTTAATGTACCATAATGTTTGTACTAGAGCTGCATCAAAATTGTTATCCGCTTGAACAGCGACCATCACGACTTGCCTGTTTTTGTGCTCGGGCCAATAAGTGTTATCATGAACCTCTCGAGCACACCATTGTGAAAAGACACAACAAGACGTGGAATAGCACTTCTCAGGAACGATGTTTGTAGGATTTTGATAGCATTATTGATGGTGCCATTGGCAGTAGTGCTGTTAACAATCTTAACATATTCAGACATATTAATGTCCCATCCATATTCCTGAAATCCTTCCATCGCTTTACGAGACGCTATACTGTTCCCTCTACCAGGCGAATATTGCAGACCAAACAGACCTCGCTTAAAGGTGCTGACATTTTACAACTACGGCAGCGACGGCAGCTAAACTCTGACATATTTTGAAGGTTCTAGACATGCAACTGTTTCGGATATGAAAATTATCATTTACGTAAAGAGAATTCAGGACTGAAGGCACACGTAGGCTTAAATCATATAATGTCGTAACACATCGACAAATCGAATAATGAATGGCAAGTTTGGCGAATTTAAATGTAATGTCCGGCGTCAATTCATTCACTAGGCTTGCGTGTGAAATATATAAAATGGCTCCAGATTAGGAAATCAGATAATTGAACCTTTTATATCGATGAATATGTAGAAGCCAGTTGTCTTTGGTAAGACAACGAAAGTGTGTGCGATGTATTTTCGAGAATATGTCTTTTGCGCAGGTGTAACTGGTCAAGTTACAGGATCAATTGGTGTTGATAAACGCTAATATGAATTCGGTAAATAAGGCCATGACCTACTGCAAGCCGGATATGCTGGCATAACTTGTGCACCTCGACAACCGCTGATGCTTCAGGTGAATGTATTCACGGGGAAATGCTATTCCTGAATAGTTAGTGTCTATAATCATTAATTTGAAGAAGAATACACTTTCTGTTGTGATTCCATTGAGGTTAGTGCACAAGCTACAGATGCGGAATGGAACGTTATCATTAGATACACTGTTGAAATATCTATTGGCTTTAAAATTAATAAACAAACAATGGACCTAATAGATCGTCATTAGCTCTCATCAATGTTGTTAGAATATGCCACATGTAATGCCTTCATAGGTTTAGTTACGGTTAACGTTAGGGAAATCTGGAGCCAAACCGTGATCAGATAATTGTTAACTATCCACAAACTGGAAAACCACGGTGAAAACTGCATTATGTACCATATATGAGACACAAAGCATTAGTGAACTGCGACGGCTAATGAAAAATTTCTCAGAAGTGATTCGCATGATTTGTTTATTTTGTTTATTGCCAAAGACATACAAGGAAGTGGTTATAAGACTGAACATAGAAGAAGCCTTTGAGGCGTTTAGAATATCTTTTGTCGAAAGGAGGTAATCGTCATTTTCTGGAGAAGAAGAAACAGCTGGTAATCCCTACTTGAAATAATTTGTGCGATAACGTTTTAAAATGCTTTGTTTGTCAGTCAAAGAAAGTCAAATGAAACAAAGGCAATTAGATCATACACGTGACTATTCTTTGCACCCTCAAGCCTTCATCATTAAGTCAAATATGAACATTTTACCCAACATTCGCAAGGCTGCTCTCACCTCGTCTTTCCTCGCAGGAATACTTGAAAGGCCACACAAGGATTTCGTTTTGAATGAGTTTTACCGCACATCACGTTGCCACATAATGATGCAATGTCTGCATTGCGTTTTGGTCATGCCGTGATCCCTTTGTTGTACCGTGACAAATACGCTTAAACATATATCAGTGCATTTTACACACACAAAATCTGCACGGTTGTGTCAAAATTATTACCGCCATTATCATATCTTAAAAAAACAATAATACAGGAATTGCAGTAGTGCTGCTACATTCGTTTAATTCACATGTGACACCCTCCGTTTGCTAATGGGTTAGTTTGTTTTACATCATAGATGCTTTTGCATCATAGTGTAAGTGATGAATAATAACGAGGTTAGTATATGGTAAGCAGTTACAATCAGCAATGAGTGGTTGTAGCGATTGCATAGATCTACCTTAGTACTGGTATTCGGTTGACTACAAAGGAACAAATGAGTAAAAGCGCATGACATTATAATGCAAAAATATACCTACGCAGCAAGTAGATTAGTATATTACCACTTCAAAACAACGTTTGCTTTGTCAGCAATATATAACAAAATCAAATTTATGCTCTAAGTTGACAATGGTCCTAATATGTATGGGCCAGGTGGGAAAAACGCATTTGATATACACTCTACCAGTTTAATGTGATTAAGTAATTCTGCAAGGAGCAGTCAGGAGTGGACCTCCGGAAAGACCTCGTCTTAATGTCGCTTCTCTTAGATGGTTTGACTAAGTTCTTATAAAGTCATAATATAAGCAATTTATTGTTAAGTTGGACAAAGCTACATCATGAATATTAGACAAAGCTACATCATGAATAGTTGTAGACATGCTTCCCTAATTCAAGATCACAGAAGTAGCAAGTTGGTGATAATTCATATTGTTGGCGATAGTTTTTCACGTACATACGAACACGTTTTTCATAGTGTTTTCACTCATAACATTTTATTTTTTATGCTCACTTCAACATCATCTTTGTGCAAAACCTAATTGTGTGCTTCATGATGACGGGATAATATGTGTAATGATTTTTTTTATCACCCTCTACGAAATATACATCACAGTTAATTTGCCTCCGAATTATACAAAATTGTAGCAATTCGTTGTGTTTTTACGGTATGTTTGCTTATGAGAAGGGTGTATGCGTAGTAATGGTGGTAAAGGGCATGCAGTAGTTTCTTATTCCCTAACTATAAGATCCGTGTGTACAAAGCAGAGATTGGTATTAAAAGGAGACAGGCACAACATCCAGTGTATGCAGCGTATCGAATTTCGAGAACTTATTTACACAGTCATAGTGTTAGATTGATACTATCAAATACCTGCAACGACACATTATATGTCTTACCCACGTTTATAACTGCAATCAATTGGGCACGTCTTGTACATGCCTAAATTAATAGATAATTCATATCACCCTGAGATTGGCGCTGTTTGTGAAGCGTTTCCGAGATAAGTATCGGCTATCCAGCATCATTGCCACTGCGCCAAAGGCAAGCGGTTTAATAATGCGGAAAACAAATCACTGATTGAAAAAAATGCACCCGCAGCATGCCTCCTGTATTTTTGATAGCTTTCATGACTAAGGTTCATTTCATGAGGGCTATCATAAGCCCATTGTCTGTATACACACTTAGCAGAGCCATAAGAATGAAGTGTCGCATAAACATACCGCAATTGCCCCCTGGTAGCGTCGTGCAGTACTTCAACAATGGTATGAGTTAAACCACGTAAGCTTTTGTACATATATAAAATAACAAGTATATATATATATATATATATATATATATATATATATATATATATATATATATATATATATATATATATATATAGATATATATATATATATATAGATATATATATCTATATATATATATATATATATCTGTATATATATCTATATATATAGATTATTATCATATATATATATACATATATATATATATAAATATATGTATATAAAAATTTTTATATATCCCTCTCTGTTTATATCTCTCTCTGTTTATATATCCCTATCTGTTTATATATATATATCCCTATATCTATATATATATATATATTTTTTTTTTCTATATATATATCTATATATATATATCTCTCTATATATCTATATATCTATATCTATCTATATATCTATCTATATAAACCCATGTATACACATATATATTTATATATATATACATATGAATATTGATTCTGCTAAAGTAGATAGACTAAGCTTGGTTGAACTTTGAGATCCAATGCTAATGTTTTCCAATGTGATTTGCACGATGTGTCCCTTGTGGCTTCTAATCGACGCCAAGGTCACGCAAGTCTCAGAATAATGTATTGTTGGTTTACAAGCAGACAGGAAAGCGTCAGTGTGGATACCTGTTTACTAAATCGCAGGTTACAAGCAAGTACAAGCAGACAGGAAAGCGTCAGTGTGGATACCTGTTTACTAAATATCGGTCGCGAAAAACATTCGCAATCGGTTTGTGTAGAGTCAATGAGCCGATAATATGTCGTTGTATGTGATACCAAATCCGGTTTGATTAGATTATGGTGCTTCAGGAATAATATCGAGGTAATTATTGTTCGGGATTATGACTTTCATACAAGCCTGCCTTTGAACGTGACAAAACCAATGTGATCATAACTTAGCTGAACTATAACCGTTTTGCGGTCTTCAAATCTCTTCCATTCTAAGTCAGTTGATATTCTCGTTAAATTATGCATAGATACATGCCAAACAAGCCAAAGTGTACAACGCATTCTGATACACAGCATCACGCATGTGAGCATCATTAAGTTAAATAACCCATTTATATTTACTAGTAAAGATATTTCTTGTGATAGGGCTTACAACAATCACCCCCCCCCTCCTCTTACACCCCCTCACCGACCAATGCAAGCTATCCCCATGCCTTACACGCCTTATCTGTTCTTTGAGGAGCCTCACCGCGAGTGCTTTAGACATAATTTCCGATATAGACGAGTCGTAAATGTGTATAGAATTCTCAATTCGTTGTATTGCCGCTCTCTTGAGACCGCTATAATGTGCCCAAGCTTGTCTATCAAAGGCACCCAAGAGGGTAGTTTCACATTGTCTCAGGATTAGTGATCGTAAAATGTATTTGTCGCAATGAATTTGTGAGATTATCCCCACTTCGTTGCAGGACAAACACGCTTCAAGATTTTGCACAGCCGTTAAGCAATTGTCTTAATAAAGGCATAGCTTTCCAACAGCAGCATGCGTTTCTTAACAGTTTTTATACAGCTTGCGCATTGACTGGCGGCGCAGACACACCGGTTTTGGTATTCTGGCTTACATATAGAATATGTAATCATATGCATTTTCTTATCGGTAATCAGCAAAAGGTGTATTGTATTAAACGCGCATTGTCGATCGGTAATTAAAATATATGGTAGAATATCTGAGAAGAACAGGCTAAGCCCTTTCCAAAAACCTGTCTTCAACATTTGAGTGAAACACTTGGACGCGCATAGCTCGATCCGTGACATAAGTTAATGGTAATACGACAGCTACTTAAAATACGTAGATATGGTTTGGTGACAATGACCTTTGATTAAACCCGCAACTACATTTTGTACCGCGTTTTTCACCTGGACTTTCCACGACTTGCTACGGTATTTTCAAACCATAAAGCATTGGCATATCATATCCCGCTGCATATCTATGAAGTTTAATTAGAATATCAGAATATTGTAATGTGCGAGCATTTTTATTAGACGGCAAATTAACCAGGTGCACATATTCGTTATTCAAATACATCGATTGTGAACTGAAAGACGCATTGATTAACAGCGGCCTGTATTCATTGCACTAGCGAGCGCAAGTGCTTAAAATCCACCTTTGATGCTCCAATCAAAGGAAAACGTGAAACAACTTTCACGATGATGTTTTGCATTAGTACATCTTGTACTAGGAAGAGATTAATGATGGGACACCTTAGCAGTACATGGTCTGCAGCTAATCAATGCCATAAAAACTTATTGTCATATTATTAATCAGTTTCACGTCCTTATTGCAATTGTTTGGGTAACCGTTTCTATGCACTCTGTTGGTAATAGATATTTAAATAACGATCCTCTCTTAGATTAATGCATTAAAACATCCAATATATGGGTACTTGGACAGACATGACAACCAAGTATTCCTCTTCCGTCATCCGGAGGGACACGCCTTAATGGGAATGACAACGTTAAATATCCACTTGAGGTCTGTTCGAGCTGTCACAGAAACAAATAAGTGCTACTGCCAATCTATGTACAAATAAAATCCTAGAAGCCTACCTTGTCTTAATATTTAAGCTAGACTACTTGTAATCGACGTAGGATAAAGAACCGTTTTAATTTTTTCGATGTCAAAAGAGCAAGTTCCCGTGACATTCATTATTTCTTCATGCGGAGCTTTTGTCAGTCGCGTGAGAATTCACTAGTCCTTCTATCGGCAATTATGTGCGGGCTGATATTCAATCTCGCTGTAGGTGTGGAGATGGCTGAAATCCAATTTCTGTGTGATTTTAAAGTACAGTTAACCACGCGTCTATTGTAACCACTAAACGTCAGTTATTCGTACTAACTCTGTAGAGCAGATGTGTTGAGGTACCATAAAGCTGTCATAAATTCACATTTTGGATTTGAGTGAACGACCGACAATCAAAACCAGTGATTTGGCCCGTACCAACAATCTTAACCATCACAGAGTGAAATTAAGCGTCGACCCTAGCGTTCATTGGAATAACAAATGTAATAAAAAACATTCAGCTTGAATGAGGGTTATGTAATCGGAAGCTCTTTGTGTTTGTGTTGTCGATGGTCTGCTTTTTATTTGGGAACATTCTTTGAAACTGAGCAAGACGATTTTCCTTTTTCAGAACAAAATACACCTTAGCACTTTGCATATTACAGACCATCCTGCCTTCTTTCACCAGAAGCTTGTTGCTGGTTCACACCAAGAGCATAACTGATAACAGGAGCTACCGATTGTATGACTCAAAACTTGCTAACGCATTCCCTGACATCTCCCTTGTAAATAGATGCAATACTTACATCGTTTTCATTCATACGCAAAGGAAAATTTATATATACTGAATGCTTTGAGTTTAAATTTATTGTGCCTTTACAATTGGAAACTGTAAGACCTACTCCGAAAACTAATATGAAATATATTGCGGCCGATAACCCAAAACAACTAGCTTAGTGGGTATATCTATGCATATTTCCGCAGTCTTGCAATTTGTATAAAGACCCGGTCCTTGTCAGATGAATGTGAATCCATGATGGTTCTACTGGAAGCATTTGGTAATTGCCAATGGATCAAATGCAATAATTTCCAACTGAGCCCTACGCTTCGACACTAAGTGAAACATGCGGTAAGTTACAATTATAGAAATCGCATACTATCGTCTATGCAAGCCCCAAGGAACGAGCATAGTTTATTCATATATATAATAATAATTGTTCTGAGCGCATCACCAGGTTCAGCATTGTTCTTCATTCATTGCTGATATTACGGAATTCAATATTGGAGCCAGCATTTGCTATTCGCAAGTATCATAAATCCAAAGGGCTACTGGTGATAGCGGTAGGCCATGAATGATTCGCTCTGTAATGTAATTATAACGTGCCTTAATGGGTTCATCGGGCAAGTACTTCATAGCAATCTACGCCTTGCAAAAGAGACGGGTTACTTGTCTTCGACCTTATGTTTGAACTTGTGCTAACACTGGTATATAAAACGAATGTGGTTATTAAGCCTCTAGGTATAGGTACCATTATTCAACAATTTGCAGGAAATAGAGATTTGTGAAGTGTGTAAGGTTCGGTTATTATTGAGACGCCGATTGTACCAGGATTGCGACATGTATCGAAACTATTTTTGCTTATTCGTCCTTATTAATGCTCGGGTATACAATATGGAACTGATAGATAAGGTTAATTCGCACAATTACGCATGAGATGACCATCAGGTGATGCAGTACGGATGATTCTGATGCTCAATATTTGCCTTTTGAATGAAATGCGATATGCCTCTCTAGTCTGCTTAGTAATTTGATTAATAGATATTCAAAGGAACACGACCAAAGAGGTTGCACCATCATTGCCCACAGCGGCTGTCCTAAGCTGGGACTTCCCTTATTGGAATTATTCTATATATAAGCTCTATTCAGAAGTGTTACGGTACCCTTGTTTTGACGACTATTATCGGCCATCAATAACACTAATATCGTGCGGGAATTATTTCGCCAATAGTAACAAAACATATTCTATTGGGTGGATAAATCAGCAATAACTTAGAACATGTCAAACCTAGGTTTCACAAATCTCATTATTTAGGCATACCATTCTTACCAACTGTAGTCCTGCTGGGTATATGACTTTTCCCTGTATGTAACCCAACCGTTTATTTGTTAATACATTCGGAAAAATGTCCATCAATTGAAATCTGCCAAGAGAGCTTTATAAACAAACGCTTAAATTTAAACGAACAAAGTATGTACCCATTCTTGAATATACAATCTATTTGGGCAAGGCCTTTTTGGGATATACTTTTATGTAATGAGATGCCACGATAATTTGTATCATATCGGAAAAATGATCCTGTATCATAAATATAGAAATATACCAAACAGCACGCGGATGCATATGTACTTGGAAGCATATCCTGATACAGAAGGATGCAAAGCAATCAATGCCTTACGTCCATTACCGTAAAGCACTATCAAATGCAAGCACCAGAATAAGGCAGAAAACCCGGCACATATTCTGCGCAAAAGCTTTGACTCAAAATCAGCATCGTTTCTGCTAATGAACACCGCACGCGCCCTTAAAGGTACTACCTTTTTAGCGTGTTTCCCAATTAATGAGCTACACATGTCATATTTCACATCTAGATTAATGCTGTCCCCAGTGTGGCATATATATCAATGTCAATCGTAGCAAATTGCGTGCGAGGCGTGCCCAGTTTGGTATTTCAAACATCGCGACCGGAGATTTAAATTACAGAAATACGAACTGTCATATGTCAACCGAGTGTTGTGACAAAAAGTAATCAAATTAACCTGGCAGAAGAATCATCGCATTGTTCAGCAAAATACATCCAATATGTCACCACCTCATGCTGAATGTTTTTGTAGAGAACTGCAGCACAGACCGGATCATGCCGTGAAATGTGCTGTAAAATACATAACAAAACCCATTCCTGAACACGCCAAATATATTTCCTCTATTTCCGACATCATACGAATGTGGTGTTTTACCAACCGGATTAGATACGGGTTTTTACTAAAAACGTACGTCCATATGAAAGCTGTAATTAAGCAGAGAACGGATCACAAATGCAGCCTGCAGTCAGGGTCTTAGCCAGAGACCCGTCCACCCGTCCACGCGCCTACCAGGCTGGATACAAGGAATTAGCCAAGCCAGTTTAAACAGCTCATTTAAAAGACAAACAACGACGTAGCACGCTGGCCGCTTATCTACAATCAAAATAAGTACTATTCTGTTTGATAACGCTTCTTATGACGCATGGGGTTTAATCAACGCCATAATACTTTTACGATGGCGAATGGAGTTACGACCAGCTTCGCCTCCTCTGAAAATAAGGTCCCGGTCCATGTCGATCGCATACCTTCTCTAAAATGATACACGATATGTTCGAGGTTTGTAGGAATAATGACAACTAGAAGGCTGGCGTACATTGTGCACGGTCGATTGGAGCATCATTGTGAAATGTCTGCCTCGCGGTATCGCTTTTACCACGTTCTAATAACAGCCCCCACCCCCACCCCCAAAACCTCCCAGCTTTCGGGCGAAGGCCAACAAACTACGTTATGATAATCAGTTGGTCATAACGTCATGGACGGGGTTGGGGTTGGGATGGACGGGCAGTTTTCAATCCTGGCTAAGACCCTGGTAGAGGTTGAATGAGTGCCTCTCATGAGTTTTTGCTTTTATGCTCCTCGGGGTGATACATGGCATATTTAGTAATGTGGACCGGAAAATTGTGAATACTACAGTACCAAACATCGGTGAGTGAATTGCTATAGCCAGGTAAATATAGTCATTCTACTCAACATAATATCATACTAGATCTGACGTTAAACTGGTAACTTAATGCTGTGTCGAAACGCAATTAATACGATATTTGAATACTCTCATGCCCCATCGAGATTACATTAAACAAATCGTTGTTGGTGTAGTTTGCACATGCTCGCGTAGACAAAGAACTGACGCAAAGTGCAAGCTTAAATTTTCAAAACATTGCTGCTTGATCAGTGAAACGTTTTAGACCCTTTAATTACACTTGCAGAAATCAGTGTATTCGTTGCTCCCACAAAATCTTCTTACATCCAAACGTAATCCATTCCCTATCCCTTTAGCTTTTTGTGACGCCGATGCTAAGATATCCAACGCGAATGCGTCAATAATACAGTTATGTGCCAATCTGCAGGCCGCGACATCCGACGTGTAGAATAATATCATAACCCCATACATGAAGGGTTTATGTGTCAGGACCAACTAACTCTTTAATTTATTCTGCGATTACATCCTAGCTACCAAAATTGTTTTACGAAAACATTAATTGACTGCATCTCGGTACTCTCTATTTCTATATTTATTTCCCAGTGGATTCACAAACGATGTTTGTTTGATAAATTGACAGCCTATAGGAGATCTGCCAAAATAGTGAAGCACACAAAACCAGTCTATAAGAAGCTACAACAACCAATAAATGTCAGTTGAGTGTTGACAATTTGTTAAATTAGAATGGCAAATAAGACAAAATGGATATCTCAGGCAAAACATAAAGCAGGACGATACAATAAAACAAATGCACTCGAGGATAAGAATATATATATATATATATATATATACATATATATATACACATATATATATATATATTTATTTATATATATATAGAGAGAGAGAGATATAGGAGAGATAGAATATATATATATATATATCTATATATATATATATATATATATATATATATATATCGATATACGAGATATATATAGATATATATATATATATAAGATATATATATATATAGGATATATATATATATATCTATATATATATATATATCTATATATATATATATATATATCTATATATATATATATCTATATCTATATATATATATATATATATATGATAATATATATGAGAATATACATGGCATCATTCATAATGCCAGTGGAGGTGGTGTTGCCAACAATCTAAATATATTCAGGCATATTAATGTTCCATCCATAGTCATGTAATCATTCCATCGCATCCCGAGAAGCTACATTGTTCTCTCTACAAGGCGGCTACTGCAGAGTAAACCGACCTCGTTGAAAGGTGCTAGATATTTTTCACCTATTTCCGTGGGAGGGGATGCCAGAATATGTTCACCAGACTACACTGCTGAGTACGGCAGCTACACGCTGATAGATCCGAAGACTTTGAAGGTTCCGTACATGCAGCATTTTTGGGCATGACAATTAATATTTGTGACTAGCAAGCTATAGATTATCTAATATCCAATTGCATGTGTATCACAAGCTGCTCGTAAAAATTTCAAAACCAGTCAAGACTGAAGGCATATTTAGGCTTACATCATATTCTGCCATAATACATCGACAAATCAGTAGGCTTGCGTGCAAAATATATTTAATCTCTCCAGATTTGGAAGTCAGAGATTTGTATAGATGCGTTAGCAGAAGCCAGTTCATCACTATATTTATTGTTGGTACGACAGCAAAAATGTATGTGATGTAGTTTGGAGAATAGGTCGTTTGCTCGGTGCAACTGGACAAGTTACAGGATCGATAGGGTTGATAAACGCCATATACTTCCCTGTTACGAGCTGAATATGCTGGTTTAACATTTCGCACCTCGACAACCGTTAATGCTTGATGGGAAAGCGCGCTTAATCGCACTAAAGATCTCTTACTTGCAATAGATCTTGAACTATTAAAAATAAAATACTTTTCCAAAAATAGTTGGTGACCATAATTATTAATAACAAGATGAAAAAATATTGAACGCAGTAATTTTATTGAGGTTAGTGCACTAGCTACATATGCGGTAGGGAATGTCTTCATTGAATATCTTTTTCAAATAATCATTAGTTTCAATTCAATACACACAGACAATCATATCAGATAATCGTTGACAATCCAGAAAACTTGAGCACCACGATAAGTAACTGCGACATAAAAGACAAAAAGCCTTAGTAAACTGCGACGGCTTATGAAAATGCTTCTCAGAAATGATTAGCATGATAGGTTTCTGGTGTTTATTTCTCGACGTCAAGGACGGAAAGGTATTGGCTATAACACTCAAAGCCAATTAGGCCTCAGAATTCCTTATCCCTCTATTCAAAAGAAAGTAACTGTCATTGCCTGGAAAAGAAAAACTGCTGGTAACCCCTTCTTGAAATAATCTGTGCGATAATGTCTTAAATGCTTTGTTTGCCAGTCAAAGGAAGTCAAATAGTAGAAATGCAATTAGATCATACACGTGACTATGTTTTGCACAACCAAGCATTCATCATTAAGTCAATTATGAACATCTTACCCAACAACCGCATGGCTGCGCTCACCTCGTCTTTCCGCACAGGAATACTTTCAAAGCACAAGGATTCCGTTTGAATGAGTTTTACGACGTTACACGTTTCCCTACGATTACATTATGATAAAATGTCCTAATTGTGTTTCTGTCTTGCAGTTA
>CM067347.1:39498645-39668645 GCA_034190875.2 Urechis unicinctus | reverse complement strand
TAAACCGATTTTGTCACCGATAGCCAGCACGCGAGGTTTGTCGATTATTCGGACGCCTGTACTCTTGTTCCATTGCTTGGTTTCATAAACACTGCCTTTTTGGACACGGCTAGTAATAATAATTACACCGGGAAGGACAGGCTTGGCACTCACTCTACTTGATAGCGCCATATGCAAAACTCGGTCCGACCCTTATTATCTAAACCTGTAACATGTTCACAGTTCCACTAGTAACACGTTTTGAGACAGAATTAGCAATGTTCGTGGTTATTATATCACTGAAAGAGCCACCCTCAAAACCCCCATACTTCAAGAAGCGTAGTGAGGACCCCATTAAGCATGTTGTGCGTGGTACGGACCTGATGTAGATAGACATAAATTGGATTAGAGATAAAATGATGGGCCGGTCACCTATGTAAGTACCTGAAGTAATCCATTGTCTTCCCAGACCATTATAACGACCCAACATCGTTAAGTCCCATCAGGAGTTGGGAGGGATGTAACACCATCTAAAACACCTCCAAACTAAGACCTATAACTGCAAACACCTCCTGTAGAAGTTTGAAATTCCTGAGGCCAGGATTTAGAAGGACACCTCCCTCATTTCCGGCCGTGCTTGACTGCCATGTAATGGTCGCATTGGATTCAAGGTGTTACCAGCCTACAGTATCGTGATTGACCTGAGGCCTACGGATAGATCGCCTGCAGTGTCGTCAATAAAAATTTGCAGGGGCACAAGCCCACCGCTTTAAATTATTTGCCAGAGTTTGGTATGTAATACGCACACTTAACTATGTCGGCATATCAAGTCAACAGCAACGTCACAGATATATTCGGCCGATGAGAGTGCAGACGGCCTAACAAAAGTAAGTATTTATCTCGTTCACAGTGGCGGTATATTCAGAGCAAACTTTCCCGAGGTGTTCAGTTATTATAAGATGCCGTCGGTGTCTACGGATAAGACAGTGCAAGACTATGCCTCGAAACCAATGCAGTACTGGCAGAACCAGATAAACTAAGCCGTGTGGTTTTCTAGCACACGCTGCGGCGTGCCATACCATGACCTCCTCGAGGCGGAGGATCACCTTGTCCAAGCTCCTTACACCTTTCACGTTTATTACACAGTGCGTCGCCTACTTGCAGAACTACGATCGCCTCTACCTCAGTACAATGTGCACGACCCCTATGACAATCTATACAATCAGAGTATGTGAGAGACTCAGTAGCGAGTTTGGTGTACCTCCATCCAGTTGTATACCCAGGGTATCAAAACAACGTCAGAGGCTGCCGGCGCATGGAACATACCTATGTATGCGGCTATTGACTCACAGCTTAATATTAAGGATGGCAGGTTCGTTTATGTAGTCTAATTTACAGTTTGCATTTCCAGATGGCCCTGGCCCACCCATTGTGTGGGGTCAGAGAGTGTGTTGAAAAACTATCTTGATGGTTGACCTTCTTGAGGGCGCTTACGCTGGTCGCCAGGAACAGGTTTGGGTGAGGAATAATCCTGAAGTGTTGATTGGCGATCCCGGCGATCGGCTCAGTGACTGCTTGAGGGCTTTCTACCAGCAGTTTCAGGGTGACCCCACTTTGAACATGATTTACGACTGCTCAGCAACATGAACACTGACCCTCAAGAAAGATATGCTTCCAGAATTAGCCTTTAGCGGCCTTCACGTGCAGCAAAATGCCTGGGTCCTCAACTTAAGGTATAACTCTGTGCTGAAGGACCCACGTGAGCAGACTCACTGGGTTGCGCGTTTTCACACCAAGATCCGTGACTCGTTTGAAGACGCTCTGTATGAGAATGATGTTATCACAAAAAGGGAGGTACGTGCTACGATACGCTAGCTGCTAGCATAGACTAAGCCAGCAAAACTGCTGCGGAAGACTGATCAACCTACCGCAGATGCCGTTGTCCGCGACTAAAATTACCTCATGACCAGCTGGACAGTAGCTGTGTCATCGGTTGCCGGGTAAGGTGTTAGTGTCTGGGTAGAAGTCTTCAAAAAGACATAATATATATACGAAGCAGCACGCAATATGGATCCTGATAGCATCATTGATCAACTCCTAGCAGAATCAGTTGAGTCTCAGCGCCCTGCCCCAGCTGATGAACCATAAACGGACTCGAAAACTGCTCATAAGAGTGATCGGGCTTGCAGTACCTGGGTGTGCAGCCAGGAGGTCGCCAGGTTGAACTAACGTCTGCGAAGAGATCACCAAGCTATACGTGAGATACGAGGCTGTCTATGTGCTAACATGACGTGCTCTCTCGGTCAAGAAGTTCTTCAGTTGAACTCAGGTGTTGCTTGTATGTTTCTTCCGGATCCACAAGAACACCAGCAAACATTTCATTGGAGGCAACGAAACAGACAGAGACAACGAATCGCCAGATGTCTGCAGAGCGGATGACTAGCGAACCAACAAAAAAGCCAAAAAGGGTTTCAGCAGGGGACTTTCAGTTGATAAAGCTTGCAGGTCACCGGAAGATTCTCTGCCAATTTTTTGCCAATGGTTGGGTTACTACTGTTATAAATGATGTTACTTCTTGTCCATGTTACACAAGTTCTCTCCAAAATGACCCAATTCTGACGATGAGGGTTCAGATAATTTCAGAATACAGGATTAGATGCGCACAGTCACCGATACTGCCTAGAAGACAGAATACATAAACTTTGGGTATTGCAGATATATGTTACAGATCAGACCAGTAAACCAGTATCTAAACACGTCATTACTTACACAACGCATGGTGTACATCACTACAGCACATATCAATACGGCTTAATTAACCTGAAGGTTATTGAGCATCAAATATGGTATCATAGATTATACCCAAATAATGGCGTTTACAGAAGTCAAGTGACAATGAATTTGACGGGGACGTGACACGTGACAGACAAGCTATCCAGACATTCTGAACATAAGAACAACTGTCTGTGGCATTTAGATGATAGGCTGTGTTTATCACATCAATCCCTATCAAAAGAAACCAATGACCATATGTTTTATCCATTTGATAAGGGTTGAACTGGGTGGATACCTAGTAAACCTAGCCGCCAGCAGTAGACAATACATGAGCATCGTCATCGTTCAGTACATTTCCCGCCCACGCGCCAGAGCAGGTTACATTGGGCCGGTGTGGCCGCAAATACTTATCTGTGCATAAACGAACATACGTTTCTACTGAATTACAAGGAGTTATCACAGAAACATAATTAACGCAAACTGGCTGTCATATAAGGCCAATACGAAGTCCAATGCCAGTCGTTATGTTGTCAGATGAACGTCGGTATGCCAGTTATCTTGAAATGAATGCAATGAGAAAATCAGATCATGCTTGTACTTATGAAAATAAGTCCAAAGCAGCGCATGCTTCATCTCTAAGTGTTAAAGGGCTTGATCATTTTACATGCGTTTAAACCACAAAACCGTGGACTGCGGTACACCCTCAGGCCGACATCATCGTCAGATTACAAAAATGACCGCCACCATATTTGTCAAATGTAAACTTCCGTCGTCTGCATGACTTTTCAAACCCGCCAGCGTGGCTTGCGCTATTTATAATCATTAACAGCAATTGGAAATGGTAGAACCTGTATCCATCCAATTTCAACATTAATGCTTATGTTTTTTAACGGAACATTTGCCCTTTGATCTATCTTCAGAATAGTGACAACGCCTGAATTGAATATATTGTAAATGGGACCCCACAATTGCCTAATACATCTTGAAACAAACCTCCCCAGAGTGACTAGTGAACGTCTTTCTTACCATACAAAGAGCTAGGTTAACCTGTGCTACAGCTTTTTTGCATTGTTCGTTGGATTTTAATTAATGATCAATAATGATATATAAATCCCTTCACTTTGGCATATCATCTACGGTACAATCTCCAATTCGGTAACGGCAACAAACGCTTACGAGACCTCAAAATATTCACAAAGTATAACCTATTGTAATAGTGCAGGACGCCGTCCGCCCATTGAACAAGAGGCCCATGGGTACATGGGGGAACTTGGCGAACTTCATCCAAACAATTGCAACAATTTCTAAATCGGGCCAATATTGGCCAAAATCGGCCAAAAATTACCTAAGTTATCATGCCTCTTATGTTGAAAATCATTATGATTGCAAAGTGATTCATGGGAAATGAAAAATCATAACGTCCAAATCATCATTACGTTATAATATATACAATATGATGAATTAGATGGCCGATTTTAAAATTTTCCTTATGCAGTTCGCCAAGTTCCCCCATTTACCCATGGGCCTCAAAGTTCCCCCATGTATCTATGGGCCTCTTGTTTGTGTAGCACGAGAGGGAAATGAAAAATCATAAGGTACGTTATCATCGTTATGATGTCTAATGGGAACCATCGATAACCAATGGTGATAAAGAAGTATTGACTGGCATGGTTTCGTTTGCTGTGTGTTGCATCGATATGCAAATTTTTTTAGAGGACATTCATTTTTTACAGTGAATTGGACTGGTCCCCCGGGGGGGGGGGGGGGGGCACTTGGCCTTATTCTGGATAGAGGTGTGCCGTGGGACCTCGAAAACCCGCACCCGTCGTACAAGGTCAAAATGGCCAAAAGCATACCCCGTCGTACAAGGTATTATGCGAATGTATAACCCCTCGTACAGATTGAAGCTCAAAAACATACCCCGTCGTACAAGTATGAGGCCAAAAAACCCGTCGTACAAGTCATGAGGCCGAAAAAACATACCCCGTCGCGCGGCACATATGTACTACCTCTATACTATTAAGTGCCCCCCCCCCCCGGGACTTGTCCGTATTGCTGCTTGCCGGCTTTACGCAAAGCGAGCTGACAGCAGCGGCGACCTTTGTGAAACTATCAACCTTAAACATTCATTCAGAAGCCAAACAACATTAAGCAATAAAAAATCCGTATCAACCTATAATTAACAAAATTACTATGGATTTATCAATCATGTTGAGCGTTTAGCTGTTGTTGGCACCTGTTATATTCATGAGATTTATATGACAATACAGTTCAGTGTGCTAGGCCGCGTGGCGTAGCGGTATAGTTTTAGACTTCCATGCCAGAGGCCGGTGTTCAAATCCAGTACACGGACATAATTTTTTTCCGAATTTTCGTGCCACAACAATTATTTCATCTAATTTCAATAGAACACGATTCGTGCTGACGATGACAACAGCTGAGCAGTTTTTTATGACTATAGAACTGATATTTACGATTTTTGTTAGCAATCGAAAATTTGACGAAAATTGACTGAGTGAAATTTGTTTTTTCAACTCAACGCGCTTTGAAAACGACGAATATTTTGATAGCATATGTCGACAATCAAAGTTTGGCAATAGTATCAGCTTTCAGAAAATGTTAATTTTCTTACGATCGGAAGATTAGTGAATTTATTGCGAAATAAATAAGTTGAGAGATTTTGGTTGCCGGAAATTTTCGACCTGCTACAATTTTTTTAACAATGCATTATTTACAACTAAGTATATTGAGAAAAAGTTTACAATTACATTACACTTTCAGAATATCTAAACTGTTTAAAAATGGAACTCTAAAGTACGGACGTATTGAGCATTGAACTTGTGTCATTTTTTGAAAACTTTGATGCTTTCGTGACCGGAAGTGACGTCATCGACATTCATGATTTTTTAGGACACGTCTTGGTATGTTGCGGAGAACATGTGAACCAAATTTTATTACCATCGGACATGTATTGACGATTTTATAGGCGCTCAAAATATTCATGAAACTTAAATTGCCATTTGGACCGATACCACGTTTTTTCGACCTTAGACGCTTGGGAAAACCATTGGTTGGATCGCCGTATACGTCATTAGAAAAAGTTTGCAATTTGAATGAGCTACACGATGGTGTAAATTTTGTAACGATCCAGCCATTATTAACGGAGTTATTCGAGGTACTAGATTTTCACTTATTCGATGACCTTGACCTTACTTTTCGGTCAAGGTCAAAACAAAACCTCTCGGTTCTGCGCCTTATTAGCGCCTAGCGATGGGCGAAGAAAAAATTGGAAAATTTCCAAAATTGCGACCTGTATCGCGGATCACAACAAATGATATCTGATAGGCGCTCAACATATTCATGAAACTTTTGTTGCCATTTGGACCGATACCACTTTTTTTCGACCTTAGGCGCTTGGGAAAACCATTGGTTGGATCGCCGTATAAGTATTTAGAAAAAGTTTGCAATTTGAATGAGCTACACGATGGTGTAAAGTTTGTAACGATCCGACCATTATTAACGGAGTTATTCGAGATACTAGTTTTTCACTTATTCAATGACCCTGACCTTAGTTTTGGATCAAGGTCAAAACAAAACCTCTCGGTTCTGCGCATCATTGACGCCTAGCGATGGGTGAAGAAAAAATTGGAAAATTTCAAAAACTGCGACCTGTATCGCGAAACAAAAAAAAGGTTAACAAACATACATACATACATACATACAAACATACAAACCGGGGTGATCGCCATAACTTGGCGAATGCGAATTCGCCAAGTTAACAAGAGGCCCATGGGAGCCATGTGGGAACTTGGCGAACTGCATCCAAATAATTGCAACATTTTCAGAACCGGGCCACAATTGACCAAAATCGGCCAAAAGATACCAAAGTTATCTTGGTTATCAAATTTTCGAGTGCGGGCTACGGGGCGAAATATGCACAATTTATCATGACAATTGAATATGAACAATTGGCCAATAAATCATGCTACAAGGAACTATAAATCTTTTTAAAGTCGCACCATACGTTAGGGTGATATCAAGGATTGAGGCAAGGTTATCATGACCGGAAGTGACATCATCGACATCCACAATATTTAAGGATACGTCTTAGTATGTCTCGGAGAACATGTAAACCAATTTTTAGTACTATAGGACATTTATTGGTTGTTTTATACGCGTTCGAAATATTCATCAAACTATTTTTGCCATTTGGACTGATCCCTCGATTTTTCGACCTTAGACGCCTGGGAAAACCGTGGGTTGGATGGCATCATATGTCAATAGTGGTACACAATGGTGTAAAATTTGTAACAATCCGACCATTATTAGCGGAGTTATTCGAGATACTAGTTTTTCACTTTTTCGTTGACAACTATCTTATTTTTGGTCATGGTCAAAACAAAACTTATCGGTTCTGCATATCATTGCCGCCTATCGATTGAAGAATAAAGAAATTAAAAAAATTGTAGTATTGTCAACCAATTTTTATTAGCAACGGTTATGTAGGTCCGTATCCAAGAGGGTGACGGGTGAATCGGACAATACCCCCCACTCAGCCTCAGTATTTTCGCTCATATGCCAAATTTATCCTTTAATCATGGTCAGAATGGCAGTGTATGCTAGAAGATCTGCTTAGCTCATTTCAGATAATCCCTACATTAATTCCTAGTAACGGGTCTGAAGTTTACAATTACATTACACTTTATAATTTTAAGGTGTTTTAATATCAAATTATTATGCCCGTATATATTAAGCAGTGAATGCGATTGGCCAAGATTTCAAGGCGAATAAAATTTCGCGATATTAACAATAGTCTCACGGTAAGTTAAGAATTGAGTTAGCCGCGGACGGTGGTAATATAAATTTATACAGGCGGCGTGCACAGCTAGAATTGGGTGGGCTTCCATAAAACTGTTTTCCGGGTTCATGATAGATTGACATTGATTTAGCTGGCAAAAAGAAATTAATAATATATTAATAAGTTTCGCGGCGTGCCATAGTTGCCGCGTAAATGTCGTAATAATCGGACATTGGACTGGTCCGTATTGCTGCTTGCCGGCTTTACGCAAAGCGAGCTGGCAGATCAATCATGTTGAGTGTTTAGCTCTTGTTGGCACCTGTAATACTTATTATTTATATATGACAATGCATGCTAGTGTGCTAGGCCGCGTGGCGTAGCGGTATAGTTTTAGACTTCCATGCCAGAGGCCGGTGTTCAAATCCAGTACATGGACATAATTTTTTTGCCGAATTTTCGTGCCACAACAATTATTTCATCTAATTTCAATAGAACACGATTCGTGCTGTCGATGACAACAGCTGAGCAGATTTTTATGATTATAGAACTGATATTTACGATTTTATTAGCAATCGAAAATTTGACGAAAATTGACTGAGTGAAATTTGTTTTTTCAACTCAACGCGCTTTGAAAACGACGAATATTTTGATAGCGTATGTCAATTATCAAAGTTTAGTAACTGTGTCAGCTTTTAGATAATGGTAATTTTGTTACGATCGGACGATAATTAGTGAATTTATTGCGAAATTAAAACGATGAGAGATTTTGGTTACCAGAAATTTTCGACCTGCTACAATTTTTTTAACAATGCATTATTTACAACTAAGTATATCTAGAAAAAGTTTACAATTACATTACACTTTCAGAATATCTAAACTGTTTAAAAATGGAACTCTAAAGTACGGACGTATTGAGCATTGAACTTGTGTCATTTTTTGAAAACTTTGATGCTTTCGTGACCGGAAGTGACGTCATCGACATTCGTGATTTTTTAAGATACGTCTTGGTATGTTGCTGAGAACATGTAAACCAAATTTTATTACCATCGGACATGTATTGACGATTTTATAGGCGCTCAAAATATTCATGAAACTTATGTTGCCATTTGGACCGATACCACTTTTGTTCGACCTTAGACGCTTGGGAAAACCATTGGTTGGATCGCCGTATATGTATTTAGAAAAAGTTTGCAATTTGAATGAGCTACACGATGGTGTAAAGTTTGTAACGATCCGACCATTAATAACGGAGTTATTCGAGGTACTAGTTTTTCACTTATTCAATGACCCTGACCTTAGTTTTGGGTCAAGGTCAAAACAAAACCTCTCGGTTCTGCGCCTTATTAGTGCCTAGCGATGGGCGAAGAAAAAATCGGAAAATTTCCAAAATTGCGACCTGTATCGTGTAACAAAAAAAAGTTAACAAACATATAAACAAGAGGCCCATGGGAGCCATGTGGGAACTTGGCGAACTGCATCCAAATAATTGCAACATTTACAGAACCGGGCCACAATTGACCAAAATCGGCCAAAAGTTACCTAAGTTATCATGGTTATCAAATTTTCGAGTGCGGACTACGGGGCGAAATATGCACAATTTATCATGACAATTGATATGAACAATTGGCCAATAAATCATGCTACAAGGAACTATAAATCTTTTTAAAGTCGCACCATACGTTAGGGTGATATCAAGGATTGAGGCAAGGCTATCATGACCGGAAGTGACGTCATCGACATCCACAATATTTAAGGATACGTCTTAGTATGTCTCGGAGAACATGTAAACCAATTTTTAGAACTATAGGACATTTATTGGTTGTTTTATACGCGTTCGAAATATTCATCAAACTAGTGTTGCCATTTGGACTGATCCCTCGATTTTTCGACCTTAGACGCTTGGGAAAACCATTGGTTGGATCGCCGTATATGTCATTAGAAAAAGTTTGCAATTTGAATGAGCTATACGATGGTGTAAAGTTTGTAACGATCCGACCATTATTAACGGAGTTATTCGAGGTACTAGTTTTTCACTTATTCGATGACCCTGACCTTAGTTTTGGGTCAAGGTCAAAACAAAACATCTCGGTTCTGGGCATCATTACCCCCTAACGATGGGTGAAGAAAAAGTTGGAAAATTTCTAAAATTGCGACCTGTATTGCGGATCACAACATATGATATCTGATAGGCGCTCAACATATTCATGAAACTTTTGTTGCCATTTGGACCGATACCACTTTTTTTCGACCTTAGGCGCTCGGGAAAACCATTGGTTGGATCGCCGTATATGTAATTAGTAAAAGTTTGCAATTTGAATGAGCTACACGATGGTGTAAAGTTTGTAACGATCCGACCATTATTACCGGAGTTATTCGAGATACTAGATTTTTTACTTAATCGATGACCCTGACCTTAGTTTTGGGTCAAAGTCAAAACAAAACATCTCGGTTCTGGGCATCATTACCCCCTAACGATGGGTGAAGAAAAAATTGGAAAATTTTCAAAATTGCGACCTGTATCGTGGATCACAACATATGATATCTGATAGGCGCTCAACATATTCATGAAACTTTTGTTGCCATTTGGACCGATACCACTTTTTTTCGACCTTAGGCGCTCGGGAAAACCATTGGTTGGATCGCCGTATATGTAATTAGTAAAAGTTTGCAATTTGAATGAGCTACACGATGGTGTAAAGTTTGTAACGATCCGACCATTATTACCGGAGTTATTCGAGATACTAGTTTTTTACTTAATCGATGACCTTGACCTTAGTTTTGGGTCAAGGTCAAAACAAAACCTCTCGGTTCTGCGCACTATCGACGCCTAACGATTGGCGAAGAAAAAATTGGAAAATTTCCAAAATTGCGACGTGTATCGCGAAACAAAAAAAAGGTTACATACATCCCACAAACAAACAAACCGTGCCGATCGCCATAACTTGGCGAAGGGATTCGCCAAGTTAATAAACATACAAACACACAAACCGGGGTGATCGCCATAACTTGGCGTTATGACAACGCCAAGTTAACAAGAGGCCCATGGGAGCCATGTGGGAACTTGGCGAACTGCATCCAAATAATTGCAACAATTTCAGAATGGGGCCACAATTGACCAAAATCGGCCACAAATTACCTAAGTTATCATGCCTCTTATGTTGAAAATCATTATGATTGCAAAGTGATTCATGGGAAATGAAAAATCATGACGTGTAAATCATCATTACGTTATGATATATACAATAAGATGAATTAATGGGCCAATTTTGAAATTTGCCCGTGGGCCTCGAGGTTTCCCCATGTATCTACGGGCCTCTTGTTTGTGTAGCACGAAAGGGAAATGAAAAATCATAAGGTACGTTATCATAGTTATGATGTCTAATGGGAACCATCGATAACCAAGGGTGATAAAGAAGTATTGACTGGCATGGCTTCGTTTGCGATGTGTTGCATCGATATGCAAATTTTTTTAGAGGACATTCATTTTTACAGTGAATTGGACTGGTCCGTATTGCTGCTTGCCGGCTTTACGCAAAGCGAGCTGGCAGCAGCGGTGACCTTTGTGAAACTATCAACCTTAAACATTCACTCAGAAGCCAAACAACATTAAGCAATAAAAAATCCGTATCAACCTATAATTAACAAAATTACTATGGATTTATCAATCATGTTGAGTGTTTAGCTGTTGTTGGCACCTGTAATACTTATTATTCATATATGACAATGCATGCTAGTGTGCTAGGCCGCGTGGCGTAGCGGCAATGTTTTAGACTTCCATGCCAGAGGCCGGTGTTCAAATCCCGTACACGGACATAATTTTTTTTCTGAATTTTCGTGCCACAACAATTATTTCATCTAATTTCAATAGAACACGATTTGTGCTGTCGATGACAACAGCTGAGCAGATTTTTATCATTATAGAACTGATATTTACGATTTTATTAGCAATCGAAAATTGGACGAAAATTGACTGAGTGAAATTTGTTTTTTCAACTCAACGCGCTTTGAAAACGACGAATATTTTGATAGCGTATGTCAATTATCAAAGTTTAGTAACTGTGTCAGCTTTTAGATACTGGTAATTTTGTTACGATCGGACGATAATTAGTGAATTTATTGCGAAATTAAAACGTTGAGAGATTTTGGTTACCAGAAATTTTCGACCTGCTACAATTTTTTTAACAATGCATTATTTACAACTAAGTATATTTAGAAAAAGTTTACAAATACATTACACTTTCAGAATATCTAAACTGTTTTTAAATGAAATTCTAAAGCATGGACGTATTGAGCATTGAACTTGTGTCATTTTTTATAAACTTTGATGCTTTCGTGACCGGAAGTGACGTCATCGACATTCATGATATTTTAGGATACGTCTTGGTATGTCGCTGAGAACATGTGAACCAAATTTTATTACCATCGGACATGTATTGACGGTTTTATAGGCGCTCAAAATATTCTGGAAACTTTTGTTGCCATTTGGACCGATACCACTTTTTTTCGACCTTAGACGCTTGGGAAAACCATTGGTTGGATCACCGTATATGTCATCAAAAAAAGTTTGCAATTTGAATGAGCTACACGATGGTGTAAAGTTTGTAACCATCCGACCATTATTAACGGAGTTATTCGAGGTACTAGATTTTCACTTATTCGATGACCTTGACCTTAGTTTCAGGTCAAGGTCAAAACAAAACCTCTCGGTTCTGCGCCTTATTAGCGCCTAGCGATTGGCGAAGAAAAAATTGGAAAATTTCCAAAATTGCGACCTGTATCGCGGATCACAACAAATGATATCTGATAGGCGCTCAACATATTCATGAAACTTTTATTGCCATTTGGACCGATACCACTTTTTTTCGACCTTAGACGCTTGGGAAAACCATTGGTTGGATCGCCGTATATGTATTTAGAAAAAGTTTGCAATTTGAATGAGCTACACGATGTGTAAAGTTTTTTGTAACGATCCGACCATTATTAACGGAGTTATTCGAGATACTAGTTTTTTACTTAACCGATGACCTTGACCTTAGTTTTGGGTCAAGGTCAAAACAAAACCTCTCGGTTCTGCGCATCATTGACGCCTAGCGATGGGTGAAGAAAAAATTGGAAAATTTCCAAAATTGCGACCTGTATCGCGAAACAAAAAATTGCTTACAAACATCCAAACAAACTTACAAACCGGGCCGATCGCCATAACTTGGCGAAGGGATTCGCCAAGTTAACAAGAGGCCCATGGGTACATGGGGGAACTTGGCGAACTGAATCCAAACAATTGCAGCAATTTCTAAATCGGGAAAAAATTGGACAAAATCGGCCAAAAATTACCTAAGTTATCATGCCTCTTATGTTGAAAATCATTATGATTGCAAAGTGATTCATGGGAAATGAAAAATCATAACGTATAAATCATCATTACGTTATAATATATACAATAAGATGAATTAGTGGGCCGATTTTGAAATTTGCCCATGGGCCTCAAGGTTTCCCCATGTATCTACAGGCCTCTTGTTTGTGTAGCACGAGAGGGAAATCATAAGTTTCGTTATCATCGTTATGATGTCTAATGGGAACCATCGATAACCAAGGGTGATAAAGAAGTATTGACTGGCATGGTTTCGTTTGCTGTGTGTTGGATCGATATGCTAATTTTTTTAAAGGACATACATTTTTACAGGGAATTGGACTGGTCCGTATTGCTGCTTGCCGGCTTCACGCAAAGCGAGCTGGCAGCAGCGGCGACCTTTGTGAGACTATCAACCTTAAACATTCATTCAGAAGCCAAACAACATTAAGCAATAAAAAATCCGTATCAACCTATAATTAACAAAATTACTATGGATTTATCAATCATGTTGAGTGTTTAGCTCTTGTTGGCACCTGTTATACTTATGAAATATATGACAAAACAGATCAGCGTGCTAGGCCGCGTGGCATAGCGGCTCAGTTTTAGACTTCCATGCCAGAGGCCGGTGTTCAAATCCAGTACACGAACATAATTTTTTTTTCCCAATTTTCGTGCCACAACAATTATTTCATCTAATTTCAATAGAACACGATTCGTGCTGTCGATGACAACAGCTGAGCAGTTTTTTATGACTATAGAACTGATATTTACGATTTTATTAGCAATCGAAAATTTGACGAAAATTGACTGAGTGAAATTTGTTTTTTCAACTCAACGCGCTTTGAAAACGACGAATATTTTGATAGCATATGTCGACAATCAAAGTTTGGCAATTGTATCAGCTTTCAGAAAATGTTAATTTTCTTACGATCGGAAGATAATTAGTGAATTTATTGCGAAATAAATAAGTTGAGAGATTTTGGTTACCAGAAATTTTCGACCTGCTACAATTTTTTTAACAATGCATTATTTACAACTAAGTATATTTAGAAAAAGTTTACAATTACATTACACTTTCAGAATAGCTAAACTGTTTAAAAATGGAACTCTAAAGTATGGACGTATTGAGCATTGAACTTGTGTCATTTTTTGAAAACTTTGATGCTATTGTAACCGGAAGTGACGTCATCGACATTCATGATTTTTTAGGACACGTCTTGGTATGTTGCGGAGAACATGTGAACCAAATTTTATTACCATCGGACATGTATTGACGATTTTATAGGCGCTCAAAATATTCATGAAACTTACATTGCCATTTGGACCGATACCACGTTTTTTTTTTTCGACCTTAGACGTTTGGGTAAACCATTGGTTGGATCGCCGTATATGTCATTAGAAAAAGTTTGCAATTTGAATGAGCTACACGATGGTGTAAAGTTTTGTAACGATCGGACCATTACTTACGGAGTTATTCGAGGTACTAATTTTTCACTTATTCAATGACCTTGACCTTACTTTTCGGTCAAGGTCAAAACAAAACCTCTCGGTTCTGCGCCTTATTAGCGCCTAGCGATGGGCGAAGAAAAAATTGGATAATTTCCAAAATTGCGACCTGTATCGCGGATCACAACAAATGATATCTGATAGGCGCTCAACATATTCATGAAACTTTTGTTGCCATTTGGACCGATACCACTTTTTTTCGACCTTAGACGCTTGGGAAAACCATTGGTTGGATCGCCGTATAAGTATTTAGAAAAAGTTTGCAATTTGAATGAGCTACACGATGGTGTAAAGTTTGTAACGATCCGACCATTATTGACGGAGTTATTCGAGATACTAGTTTTTTACTTATTCAATGACCCTGACCTTAGTTTTGGGTCAAGGTCAAAACAAAACCTCTCGGTTCTGCGCCTTATTAGCGCCTAGCGATGGGCGAAAAAAAAATTGGAAAATTTCAAAAATTGCGACCTGTATCGCGAAACAAAAAATTGTTAACAAACAAACCCACCCACACACAAACTTACAAACCGGGCCGATCGCCATAACTTGGCGTTATGATAACGCCAAGTTAACAAGAGGCCCATGGGAGCCATGTGGGAACTTGGCGAACTGCATCCAAATAATTGCAACAATTTCAGAATGGGGCCACAATTGACCAAAATCGGCCACAAATTACCTAAGTTATCATGCCTCTTATGTTGAAAATCATTATGATTGCAAAGTGATTCATGGGAAATGAAAAATCATAACGTGTAAATCATCATTACGTTATGATATATACAATAAGATGAATTAATGGGCCAATTTTGAAATTTGCCCCGTGGGCCTCGAGGTTTCCCCATGTATCTACGGGCCTCTTGTTTGTGTAGCACGAAAGGGAAATGAAAAATCATAAGGTACGTTATCATAGTTATGATGTCTAATGGGAACCATCGATAACCAAGGGTGATAAAGAAGTATTGACTGGCATGGCTTCGTTTGCGATGTGTTGCATCGATATGCAAATTTTTTAAGAGGACATTCATTTTTACAGTGAATTGGACTGGTCCGTATTGCTGCTTGCCGGCTTTACGCAAAGCGAGCTGGCAGCAGCGGTGACCTTTGTGAAACTATCAACCTTAAACATTCATTCAGAAGCCAAACAACATTAAGCAATAAAAAATCCGTATCAACCTATAATTAACAAAATTACTATGGATATATCAATCATGTTGAGTGTTTAGCTGTTGTTGGCACCTGTAATAATTATTATTTATATATGACAATGCATGCTAGTGTGCTAGGCCGCGTGGCGTAGCGGCAATGTTTTAGACTTCCATGCCAGAGGCCGGTGTTCAAATCCCGTACACGGAGATAATTTTTTTTTCCCAATTTTCGTGCCACAACAATTATTTCATCTAATTTCAATAGAACACGATTTGTGCTGTCGATGACAACAGCTGAGCAGATTTTTATCATTATAGAACTGATATTTACGATTTTATTATCAATCGAAAATTGGACGAAAATTGACTGAGTGAAATTTTGTTTTTTCAACTCAACGCGCTTTGAAAACGACGAATATTTTGATAGCGTATGTCAATTATCAAAGTTTAGTAACTGTGTCAGCTTTTAGATACTGGTAATTTTGTTACGATCGGACGATAATTAGTGAATTTATTGCGAAATTAAAACGTTGAGAGATTTTGGTTACCAGAAATTTTCGACCTGCTACAATTTTTTAACAATGCATTATTTACAACTAAGTATATTTAGAAAAAGTTTACAAATACATTACACTTTCAGAATATCTAAACTGTTTTTAAATGAAATTCTAAAGCATGGACGTATTGAGCATTGAACTTGTGTCATTTTTTATAAACTTTGATGCTTTCGTGACCGGAAGTGACGTCATCGACATTCATGATATTTTAGGATACGTCTTGGTATGTCGCTGAGAACATGTGAACCAAATTTTATTACCATCGGACATGTATTGACGGTTTTATAGGCGCTCAAAATATTCTGGAAACTTTTGTTTCCATTTGGACCGATACCACTTTTTTTCGACCTTAGACGCTTGGGAAAACCATTGGTTGGATCACCGTATATGTCATCAAAAAAAGTTTGCAATTTGAATGAGCTACACGATGGTGTAAAGTTTGTAACCATCCGACCATTATTAACGGAGTTATTCGAGGTACTAGATTTTCACTTATTCGATGACCTTGACCTTAGTTTCAGGTCAAGGTCAAAACAAAACCTCTCGGTTTCTGCGCCTTATTAGCGCCTAGCGATTGGCGAAGAAAAAATTGGAAAATTTCCAAAATTGCGACCTGTATCGCGGATCACAACAAATGATATCTGATAGGCGCTCAACATATTCATGAAACTTTTATTGCCATTTGGACCGATACCACTTTTTTTTCGACCTTAGACGCTTGGGAAAACCATTGGTTGGATCGCCGTATATGTATTTAGAAAAAGTTTGCAATTTGAATGAGCTACACGATGGTGTAAAGTTTGTAACGATCCGACCATTATTAACGGAGTTATTCGAGATACTAGTTTTTTACTTAACCGATGACCTTGACCTTAGTTTTGGGTCAAGGTCAAAACAAAACCTCTCGGTTCTGCGCATCATTGACGCCTAGCGATGGGTGAAGAAAAAATTGGAAAATTTCCAAAATTGCGACCTGTATCGCGAAACAAAAAATTGCTTACAAACATCCAAACAAACTTACAAACCGGGCCGATCGCCATAACTTGGCGAAGGGATTCGCCAAGTTAACAAGAGGCCCATGGGTACATGGGGGAACTTGGCGAACTTCATCCAAACAATTGCAACAATTTCTAAATCGGGCCAAAATTGGCCAAAATCGGCCAAATATTACCTAAGTTATCATGCCTCTTATGTTGAAAATCATTATGATTGCAATGTGATTCATTGGAAATGAAAAATCATAACGTACAAATCATCATTACGTTATAATATATACAATAAGATGAATTAGATGGCCGATTTTAAAATTTTGCTTGTTCGCCAAGTTCCCCCATTTACCCATGGGCCTCAAAGTTCCCCCATGTATCTATGGGCCTCTTGTTTGTGTAGCACGAGAAGGAAATGAAAAATCATAAGGTACGTTATCATCGTTATGATGTCTTATGGGAACCATCGATAACCAAGGGTGATAAAGAAGTATTGACTGGCATGGTTTCGTTTGCTGTGTGTTGCATCGATATGCTAATTTTTTTAAAGGACATACATTTTTACAGTGAATTGGACTGGTCCGTATTGCTGCTTGCCAGCTTTACCCAAAGCGAGCTGGCAGCAGCGGCGACCTTTGTGAGACTATCAACCTTAAACATTCATTAAGAAGCCAAACAACATTAAGCAATAAAAAATCCGCATCAACCTATAATTAACAAAATTACTATGGATTTATCAATCATGTTGAGTGTTTAGCTCTTGTTGGCACCTGTTATACTCATGATATATATATGACAATACAGATCAGCGTGCTAGGCCGCGTGGCGTAGCGGCACAGTTTTAGACTTCCATGCCAGAGGCCGGTGTTCAAATCCAGTACACGGACATAATTTTTTTTCCCAATTTTCGTGCCACAACAATTATTTCATCTAATTTCAATAGAACACGATTCGTGCTGACGATGACAACAGCTGAGCAGTTTTTTATGACTATAGAACTGATATTTACGATTTTTGTTAGCAATCGAAAATTTGACGAAAATTGACTGAGTGAAATTTGTTTTTTCAACTCAACGCGCTTTGAAAACGACGAATATTTTGATAGCATATGTCGACAATCAAAGTTTGGCAATTGTATCAGCTTTCAGAAAATGTTAATTTTCTTACGATCGGAAGATAATTAGTGAATTTATTGCGAAATAAATAAGTTGAGAGATTTTGGTTACCAGAAATTTTCGACCTGCTACAATTTTTTTAACAATGCATTATTTACAACTAAGTATATTTAGAAAAAGTTTACAATTACATTACACTTTCAGAATATCTAAACTGTTTAAAAATGGAACTCTAAAGTATGGACGTATTGAGCATTGAACTTGTGTCATTTTTTGAAAACTTTGATGCTATTGTAACCGGAAGTGACGTCATCGACATTCATGATTTTTTAGGACACGTCTTGGTATGTTGCGGAGAACATGTGAACCAAATTTTATTACCATCGGACATGTATTGACGATTTTATAGGCGCTCAAAATATTCATGAAACTTATATTGCCATTTGGACCGATACCACGTTTTTTCGACCTTAGACGCTTGGGTAAACCATTGGTTGGATCGCCGTATATGTCATTAGAAAAAGTTTGCAATTTGAATGAGCTACACGATGGTGTAAATTTTGTAACGATCCGACTATTATTTACGGAGTTATTCGAGGTACTAATTTTTCACTTATTCAATGACCTTGACCTTACTTTTCGGTCAAGGTCAAAACAAAACCTCTCGGTTCTGCGCCTTATTAGCGCCTAGCGATGGGCGAAGAAAAAATTGGAAAATTTTCAAAAATTGCGACCTGTATCGCGGATCACAACAAATGATATCTGATAGGCGCTCAACATATTCATGAAACTTTTGTTGCCATTTGGACCGATACCACTTTTTTTCGACCTTAGGCGCTCGGGAAAACCATTGGTTGGATCGCCGTATAAGTATTTAGAAAAAGTTTGCAATTTGAATGAGCTACACGATGGTGTAAAGTTTGTAACGATCCGACCATTATTGACGGAGTTATTCGAGATACTAGTTTTTCACTTATTCAATGACCCTGACCTTAGTTTTGGGTCAAGGTCAAAACAAAACCTCTCGGTTCTGCGCCTTATTAGCGCCTAGCGATGGGCGAAAAAAAAATTGGAAAATTTCAAAAATTGCGACCTGTATCGCGAAACAAAAAATTGTTAACAAACAAACCCACCCACACACAAACTTACAAACCGGGCCGATCGCCATAACTTGGCGTTATGATAACGCCAAGTTAAAAATAGGCCCATGGGGACATGGGGGAACTTGGCGAACTGTGATAGGAAAATTTCAGAATCGGGCCATAATTGGCCAAAATCGGCCAAAAATTATCATGGATTTTAATTTTTTGTGGACGAATGGGGAAACTTTCAATTTGTTCGAGTTAACAATTGAGATAGGCTTCCATAATATGGATTTTAATCAAATATATACAATAAGATGAATTAGCTGGCCGATTTTGAAATTTTCCTGATGCAGTCCGCCAAATTCTCCCATGTACCCATGGGCTTCTTTCTTGTGTAGCGCGAGAGGCACTGCCACTTGACCTGATTCTCGCAGGTGGCCGCGCCCAGCGGATTCCTTTGTTCTGCGCGACAGGGCGGCTACAGTGAAGAGCCAGCAGAAATGACACCCACTGTACTTCGAACACCTTTTGTGAGAAAACTGTTGGGTATTTAGAGAAGAAAATTATACACTTTGTTCAGAATTGAATGGGCTTCCTGCTCAAGCAAACCAATTCACAATGGGACCATTCATGACGGACAAACGACGCTATAACTTCAGATTTGAGTACCGTTTTTGCTTTGATTCGTTCGAAACCGGAAGTGACGCAACCGATATCAATAAATTTTGCGGATTAGATTCGCGCTGTTGATGTCAACATCTGATTTATTTTTTATCACCATTGAACTGATATTTACGATTTTATTAGCAATCGAAAATTTTACGAAAATTTACTGAGTAAAATTTGCTTTTTCAACTCAACGCGCTTTGGAAAGGACAAATATATTAATAGCATATGTCCATTATGAAAGTTTGGTAATTTCATCAGCTTTCAGAAAATGTAAATTTTGTTACGATCGGACCATAATTGATGAATCTATTGCGAAATTAAAAAGTTTAGAGATTTTGGCTACCAGAAATTTTCGACCTGCTACGATTTTTTTTAAGATGCATTATTTACAACTAAGTATATTTAGAACAAGTTTACAATTACATTACACTTTCAGAATATGTTGACTGTATGGATATTTAATTGTAAAGCATGGACATATTGAGCATTGAACTTGTGTCATTTTTTATAAACTTTGATGCTTTCGTGACCGGAAGTGACGTCATCGACATTCATGAAATCTATGGATCCGACTTAAGCTGTCATGGAGCACATGTGACCCAATTGTTATAATTATCGGACATATATTGACGGTTTTATAGGCGCTCAAAATATTCATGAAACTTATGTTGTCATTCGGACCGATACCACGATTTTTCGACCTTAGACGTTTGGGAAAACCGTTGGTTAGATGGTCCAATATGTCATGAGAAAAAGTTTGCTATTAGAATGAGCTACACAATGGTGTAAACTATGTAAAGATCCGACCATTATTAACGGAGTTAGACGAGATACTAGTTTTTCACTTATTCGATGACCTTTACCTTAGTTTCAGGTCAAGGTCAAAACAAAACCTCTCGGTTCTGCGCATCAATCACACCTAACGATTAAAGAAGACAAAAATGAAAAATTTTAAAAATTGCGACCTGTATCGCGAAACAAAAAAATGTTAACGAACATCCAAACATACAAACCGGACCGATCGCCATAACTTGGCTCTGAGCCAAGTTGACAAACCGGACCGATCGCCATAACTTGGCTCTGAGCCAAGTTAACAAACACACACACACCCACACACCCACAAACTTACAAACCGGGCCGATCGCCATAACTTGGCGTTATGATAACGCCAAGTTAAAATAAAAACATCCAAACGTACAAACTGAGGTGATCGCCATAACTTGGCGAGCCAAGTTAATCAGGGGATTTCCCTTCAGCTGAATGTGAGATGTGAAATAGAATCCCTGTTTCGGATTAGCGTGTGTTATTTTGACTGGAGCTGGTCTCTCCTTGCGTTTATCGCCTGCAATAAAGATAAGTTTAATCGCCATTGAAAATACCGTTAAGTCGATTGTTCGTTGAGAGTTTCATCGGAAACAATAAAACCCAAACCTCTTTTTAACTTGGCGTTGTCATAACGCCAAGTTATGGCGATCACCCCGGTTTGTTAACTTGGCTCAGAGCCAAGTTATGGCGATCGGTCCGGTTTGTATGTTTGGATGTATGTATGTATGTATGTTTGTTAGTTAACATTTTTTTGTTTCGCGATACAGGTCGCAATTTTTGAAATTTTTCATTTTTTTCTTCTTCAATCGTTAGGCGTGATTGATGCGCAGAACCGAGAGGTTTTGTTTTGACCTTGACCCAAAACTAAGGTCAAGGTCATCGAATAAGTGAAAAACTAGTATCTCGAATAACTCCGTTATTAATGGTCGGATTGTTACAAAATTTTACATCATCGTGTAGCTCATTCTAATTGCAAACTTTTTCTAATTTAATATGGGGCCATCCAACCAACGGTTTTCCCAAGCGCCCCAGGTCGAAAATCGTGGTATCGGTCAGAATGACAACATAAGTTTCATGAATATTTTGAGCGTCAATAAAACAGTCAATATATGTCCGATAATGATGAAAATTGGGTCACTTGTGCTCCATGACAGCTTAAGTCGGATCCATAGATTTCATGAATGTCGATGACGTCACTTCCGGTCACGAAAGCATCAAAGTTTATAAAAACTGACACAAGTTCAATGCTCAATATGTCCATGCTTTACAATTAAATATCATTACAGTCAACATATTCTGAAAGTATAATGTAATTGTAAACTTTTTCTAAATATACTTAGTTGTAAATAATGCATTGTAAAAAAAATCGTAGCAGGTCGAAGATTTCTGGTAGCCAAACTCTCTAAACTTTTTAATTTCGCAATTGATTCAATAATTATGGTCCGATCGTAACAAAATTTATATTTTCTGAAAGCTGATGGAATTACCAAACTTTCATAATTGACATATGAAATCAATATATTTCTCCTTTTCAAAGCGCGTTGAGTTGAAAAAGCAAATTTCACTCAGTCAATTTTCGTCAAATTTTCGATTGCTAATAAAATCGTAAATATCAGTTCAATGGTGATAAAAATTAAATCAGATGTTGACATGAACAGCGCGAATCTAATCCGCAAAATTTATTGATATCGGTTGCGTCACTTCCGGTTTTGAACGAATCAAGCAAAAACGGTACTGAAATCTGAAGTTATAGCGTCGTTCGTCCGTCGTGAATGGTCGTATCGTGAATTTGTCTGCGCTCGAAGGAAGCCCATTCAATTCTGAACACAGGTGTAAAAATTTTCTGCTCAAAATATATGACAGTTCTCTCATAAAGTAAGTTTGAAGTACAGTGGGTGTCATTTCTGATGGCTCGGCGCTGGCTTGTTTACAACAGCCTGCCTCTCGCGCTGAACAAAGGAATCTGCTTTCGGCGCGGGGTGAGCGGGGCGCGTGGCGCTGCAAGTACGGCAGGCCGCGGTACTATCAAGAGGCCCATGGGTACATGGGGGAACTTGGCGAACTGCATTCAAACAATTGCAACAATTTCTGAATCGGGCCAAAATTGGCCAAAATCGGCCAAAAATTACCTAAGTTATCATGCCTCTTATGTTGAAAATCATTATGATTGCAAAGTGATTCATGGGAAATGAAAAATCATAACGTATAAATCATCATTACGTTATAATATATACAATAAGATGAATTAGTGGGCCGATATTGAAATTTGCCCATGGGCCTCAAGGTTTCCCCATGTAACAACGGGCCTCTTGTTTGTATAGCACGAGAGGGAAATCATAAGGTACGTTATCATCGTTATGATGTCTAATGGGAACCATCGATAACCAAGGGTAATAAAGAAGTATTGACTGGCATGGTTTCGTTTGCTGTGTGTTGCATCGATATGCACATTTTTTTAGAGGACATTCATTTTTACAGTGAATTGGACTGGTCCGTATTGCTGCTTGCCGGCAGCAGCAGCGACCTTTGTGAATCTATCAACCTTAAACATTCATTCAGAAGCCAAACAACATTAAGCAATAAAAAATCCGTATCAACCTATAATTAACAAAATTACTATGGATTTATCAATCATGTTGAGCGTTTAGCCGTTGTTGGCACCTGTTATACTTAAGATACATATATGACAATACCGATCAGTGTGCTAGGCCGCGTGGCGTAGCGTCACAGTTTTAGACTTCCATGCCAGAGGCCGGTGTTCAAATCCAGTACACGGACATAATTTTTTTCCCCAATTTTCGTGCCACAACAATTATTTCATCTAATTTCAATAGAACACGATTCGTGCTGTCGATGACAACAGCTGAGCAGTTTTTTTATGACTATAGAACTGATATTTACGATTTTATTAGCAATCGAAAATTGGACGAAAATTTACTGAGTGAAATTTGTTTTTTCAACTCAACGCGCTTTGATAACGACGAATATTTTGATAGCATATGTCAAATCCAAAGTTTGGCAATTGTTTCAGCTTTCAGAAAATGTTAATTTTGTTACGATCGGACGATAATTAGTGAATTTATTGCGAAATAAATAAGTTGAGAGATTTTGGTTACCAGAAATTTTCGACCTGCTACAATTTTTTTAACAATGCATTATTTACAACTAAGTATATTTAGAAAAAGTTTACAATTACATTACACATTCAGAATATCTAAACCCTTTAAAAATGGAACTCTAAAGTATGGACATATTGAGCATTGAACTTGTGTCATTTTTTGAAAACTTTGATGCTTTCGTGACCGGAAGTGACGTCATCGACATTCATGATATTTTAGGATACGTCTTGGTATGTTGCTGAGAACATGTGAACCAAATTTTATTACCATCGGACATGTATTGACAATTTTATAGGCGCTCAAAATATTCATGAAACTTTTGTTGCCATTTGGACCGATACCACGTTTTTTCGACCTTAGACGCTTGGGAAAACCATTGGTTGGATCGCCGTATATGTATTTAAAAAAAGTTTGCAATTTGAATGAGCTACACGATGGTGTAAATTTTGTAACGATCCGACCATTATTAACGGAGTTATTCGAGGTACTAATTTTTCACTTATTCGATGACCTTGACCTTAGTTTTGGGTCAAGGTCAAAACAAAACCTCTCGGTTCTGCGCCTTATTAGCGCCTAGCGATGGGTGAAAAAAAATTGGAAAATTTCTAAAATTGCGACCTGTATCGCGGATCACAACAAATGATATCTGATAGGCGCTCAACATATTCATGAAACTTTTGTTGCCATTTGGACCGATACCACTTTTTTTCGACCTTAGACGCTTGGGAAAACCATTGGTTGGATCGCCGTATATGTATTTAGAAAAAGTTTGCAATTTGAATGAGCTACACGATGGTGTAAAGTTTGTAACGATCCGACCATTAATAACGGAGTTATTCGAGGTACTAGTTTTTCACTTATTCAATGACCCTGACCTTAGTTTTGGGTCAAGGTCAAAAAAAAACCTCTCGGTTCTGCGCATCATTCACGCCTAACGATGGGTGAAGAAAAAATTGGAAAATTTCAAAAATTGCGACCTGTATCGCGAAACAAAAAAAATGTTAACAAACCAACAAACATCCCACAAACATACAAACCGGGGTGATCGCCATAACTTGGCGTTATGATAACGCCAAGTTAACAAGAGGCCCATGGGAGCCATGTGGGAACTTGGCGAACTGCATCCAAATAATTGCAACAATTTCAGAATGGGGCCACAATTGACCAAAATCGGCCACAAATTACCTAAGTTATCATGCCTCTTATGTTGAAAATCATTATGATTGCAAAGTGATTCATGGGAAATGAAAAATCATAACGTGTAAATCATCATTACGTTATGATATATACAATAAGATGAATTAATGGGCCAATTTTGAAATTTGCCCGTGGGCCTCGAGGTTTCCCCATGTATCTACGGGCCTCTTGTTTGTGTAGCACGAAAGGGAAATGAAAAATCATAAGGTACGTTATCATAGTTATGATGTCTAATGGGAACCATCGATAACCAAGGGTGATAAAGAAGTATTGACTGGCATGGCTTCGTTTGCGATGTGTTGCATCGATATGCAAATTTTTTAAGAGGACATTCATTTTTACAGTGAATTGGACTGGTCCGTATTGCTGCTTGCCGGCTTTACGCAAAGCGAGCTGGCAGCAGCGGTGACCTTTGTGAAACTATCAACCTTAAACATTCATTCAGAAGCCAAACAACATTAAGCAATAAAAAAATCCGTATCAACCTATAATTAACAAAATTACTATGGATATATCAATCATGTTGAGTGTTTAGCTGTTGTTGGCACCTGTAATAATTATTATTTATATATGACAATGCATGCTAGTGTGCTAGGCCGCGTGGCGTAGCGGCAATGTTTTAGACTTCCATGCCAGAGGCCGGTGTTCAAATCCCGTACACGGAGATAATTTTTTTTTTTCTGAATTTTCGTGCCACAACAATTATTTCATCTAATTTCAATAGAACACGATTTGTGCTGTCGATGACAACAGCTGAGCAGATTTTTATCATTATAGAACTGATATTTACGATTTTATTAGCAATCGAAAATTGGACGAAAATTTGACTGAGTGAAATTTGTTTTTTCAACTCAACGCGCTTTGAAAACGACGAATATTTTGATAGCGTATGTCAATTATCAAAGTTTAGTAACTGTGTCAGCTTTTAGATACTGGTAATTTTGTTACGATCGGACGATAATTAGTGAATTTATTGCGAAATTAAAACGTTGAGAGATTTTGGTTACCAGAAATTTTCGACCTGCTACAATTTTTTTTAACAATGCATTATTTACAACTAAGTATATTTAGAAAAAGTTTACAAATACATTACACTTTCAGAATATCTAAACTGTTTTTAAATGAAATTCTAAAGCATGGACGTATTGAGCATTGAACTTGTGTCATTTTTTATAAACTTTGATGCTTTCGTGACCGGAAGTGACGTCATCGACATTCATGATATTTTAGGATACGTCTTGGTATGTCGCTGAGAACATGTGAACCAAATTTTATTACCATCGGACATGTATTGACGGTTTTTATAGGCGCTCAAAATATTCTGGAAACTTTTGTTGCCATTTGGACCGATACCACTTTTTTTCGACCTTAGACGCTTGGGAAAACCATTGGTTGGATCGCCGTATATGTATTTAGAAAAAGTTTGCAATTGGAATGAGCTACACGATGGTGTAAAGTTTTTAACAATCCGACCATTATTAACGGAGTTATTCGAGTTACTAGATTTTCACTTACTCGATGACCTTGACCTTAGTTTCAGGTCAAGGTCAAAACAAAACCTCTCGGTTCTGCGCATCACTGACGCCTAACGATGGGTGAAGAAAAAATTGGAAAATTTCAAAAATTGCGACCTGTATCGCGAAACAAAAAAAAGTTACAAACCAACATCCCACAAACATAAGGACCGGGCTGATCGCCATAACTTGGCGAAGGGATTCGCCAAGTTAACAAAAAAACGTTACAAACATCCATACATACAAACTAACAAACCGGGTCGATCGCCATAACTTGGCGTTATGACGCCAAGTTAACAAGAGGCCCATGGGTACATGTGGGAACTTGGCGAACTGCATTCAAACAATTGCAACAATTTCTGAATCGGGCCAAAATTGGCCAAAATCGGCCAAAAATTACCTAAGTTATCATGCCTCTTATGTTGAAAATCATTATGATTGCAAAGTGATTCATGGGAAATGAAAAATCATAACGTACAAATCATCATTACGTTATAATATATACAATAAGATGAATTAGATGGCCGATTTTAAAATTTTCCTTATGCAGTTCGCCAAGTTCCCCCATTTACCCATGGGCCTCAAAGTTGCCCTATGTATCTATGGGCCTCTTGTTTGTGTAGCACGAGAGGGAAATGAAAAAATCATAAGGTACGTTATCATCGTTATGATGTCTAATGGGAACCATCGATAACCAAGGGTGATAAAGAAGTATTGACTGGCATGGCTTCGTTTGCTGTGTGTTGCATCGATATGCAAATTTTTTTAGAGGACATTCATTTTTACAGTGAATTGGACTGGTCCGTATTGCTGCTTGCCGGCTTTACGCAAAGCGAGCTGGCAGCAGCGGTGACCTTTGTGAAACTATCAACCTTAAACATTCATTCAGAAGCCAAACAACATTAAGCAATAAAAAATCCGTATCAACCTATAATTAACAAAATTACTATGGATTTATCAATCATGTTGAGTGTTTAGCTCTTGTTGGCACCTGTAATACTTATTATTCATATATGACAATACAGATCAGTATGCTAGGCCGCGTGGCGTAGCGACATAATTTTAGACTTCCATGCCAGGGGGCCGGTGTTCAAATCCAGTACACGGACATAATTTTTTTGCCGAATTTTTCGTGCCACAACAATTATTTCATCTAATTTCAATAGAACACGATTCATGCTGTCGATGACAACAGCTGAGCAGTTTTTTATGACTATAGAACTGATATTTACGATTTTATTAGCAATCGAAAATTTGACGAAAATTGACTGAGTGAAATTTGTTTTTTCAACTCAACGCGCTTTGAAAACGACGAATATTTTGATAGCATATGTCAAATCCAAAGTTTGGCAATTGTTTCAGCTTTCAGAAAATGTTAATTTTGTTACGATCGGACGATAATTAGTGAATTTATTGCGAAATAAATAAGTTGAGAGATTTTGGTTACCAGATATTTTCGACACGCTACAATTGTTTTAACAATGCATTATTTACAACTGAGTATATTTAGAAAAAGTTTACAATTACATTACACTTTCAGAATATCTAAACTGTTTAAAAATGGAACTCTAAAGTACGGACGTATTGAGCATTGAACTTGTGTCATTTTTTTTTGAAAACTTTGATGCTTTCGACCGGACCGGAAGTGACGTCATCGACATTCATGATATTTTAGGATACGTCTTGGTATGTTGCTGAGAACATGTGAACCAAATTTTATTACCATCAGACATGTATTGACGGTTTTATAGGCGCTCAAAATATTCATGAAACTTTTATTGCCATTTGGACCGATACCACTTTTTTTCGACCTTAGACGCTTGGGGAAAAACCATTGGTTGGATCACCGTATATGTCATCAAAAAAAGTTTGCAATTTGAATGAGCTACACGATGGTGTAAAGTTTGTAACCATCCGACCATTATTAACGGAGTTATTCGAGGTACTAGATTTTCACTTATTCGATGACCTTGACCTTAGTTTCAGGTCAAGGTCAAAACAAAACCTCTCGGTTCTGCGCCTTATTAGCGCCTAGCGATTGGCGAAGAAAAAATTGGAAAATTTCCAAAATTGCGACCTGTATCGCGGATCACAACAAATGATATCTGATAGGCGCTCAACATATTCATGAAACTTTTATTGCCATTTGGACCGATACCACTTTTTTTCGACCTTAGACGCTTGGGAAAACCATTGGTTGGATCGCCGTATATGTATTTAGAAAAAGTTTGCAATTTGAATGAGCTACACGATGGTGTAAAGTTTGTAACGATCCGACCATTATTAACGGAGTTATTCGAGATACTAGTTTTTTACTTAACCGATGACCTTGACCTTAGTTTTGGGTCAAGGTCAAAACAAAACCTCTCGGTTCTGCGCATCATTGACGCCTAGCGATGGGTGAAGAAAAAATTGGAAAATTTCCAAAATTGCGACCTGTATCGCGAAACAAAAAATTGCTTACAAACATCCAAACAAACTTACAAACCGGGCCGATCGCCATAACTTGGCGAAGGGATTCGCCAAGTTAACAAGAGGCCCATGGGTACATGGGGGAACTTGGCGAACTGCATCCAAACAATTGCAACAATTTCTGAATCGGGCCAAAATTGGCCAAAATCGGCCAAAAATTACCTAAGTTATCATGCCTCTTATGTTGAAAATCATTATGATTGCAAAGTGATTCATGGGAAATGAAAAATCATAACGTACAAATCATCATTACGTTATAATATTATCAATAAGATGAATTAGTTGGCCGATTTTGAAATTTTCCTTATGCAGTTCGCTAAGTTCCCCCATTTACCCATGGGCCTCAAAGTTCCCCCATGTTTCTACGGGCCTCTTGTTTGTGTAGCACGAGAAGGAAATGAAAAATCATAAGGTACGTTATCACCGTTATAATGTCTAATGGGAATCATCGATAACCAAGGGTGATAAAGAAGTATTGACTGGCATGGTTTCGTTTGCTGTGTGTTGCATCGATATGCTAATTTTTTTAGATGATAAAGAAGTATTGACTGGCATGGTTTCGTTTGCTGTGTGTTGCATCGATATGCTAATTATTTTAGAGGACATACATTTTTACAGTGAATTGGACGGGTCCGTATGGCTGCTTGCCGGCTTTACGCAAAGCGAGCTGGCAGCAGCGGCGACCTATGTGAAACTATCAACCTTAAACATTCATTCAGAAGCCAATCAACATTAAGCAATAAAAAATCCGTATCAACCAATAATTAACAAAATTACTATGGATTTCTCAATCATGTTGAGTGTTTAGCTGGTGTTGGCACCTGTAATACTTTTTATCTATATATGACAATTATTAGTTGTGTGCCAGGCCGCGTGGCGTAGCGGCATTGTTTTTTAGACTTCCATGCCAGAGGCCGGTGTTCAAATACATTGCACGGACAAAATTTTTTTCCCGAATTTTCGTGCCACAACAATTATTTCATTTAAATTCAATAGAACACGATTCGTGCTGTCGATGACAACAGCTGAGCAGATTTTTATCATTAAAGAACTGATATTTACGATTTTATTAGCAACCGAAAATTTGACGAAAATTGACTGAGTGAAATTTGTTTTTTCAACTCAACGCGCTTTGAAAACGACGAATATTTTGATAGCATATGTCAACAATCAAAGTTTGGCAATTGTACCAGCATTCAGAAAATGTTAATTTTGTTACGATCGGACGATAATTAGTGAATTTATTGCGAAATAAATAAGTTGAGAGATTTTGGTTACCAGAAATTTTCGACCTGCTACAATTTTTTTAACAATGCATTATTTACAACTAAGTATATTTAGAAAAAGTTTACAATTACATTACACTTTCAGAATATCTAAACTGTTTAAAAATGGAACTCTAAAGTATGGACGTATTGAGCATTGAACTTGTGTCATTTTTTGAAAACTTTGATGCTATTGTAACCGGAAGTGACGTCATCGACATTCATGATTTTTTAGGACACGTCTTGGTATGTTGCGGAGAACATGTGAACCAAATTTTATTACCATCGGACATGTATTGACGATTTTATAGGCGCTCAAAATATTCATGAAACTTATATTGCCATTTGGACCGATACCACGTTTTTTCGACCTTAGGCGCTTGGGTAAACCATTGGTTAGATCGCCGTATATGTCATTAGAAAAAGTTTGCAATTTGAATGAGCTACACGATGGTGTAAATTTTGTAACGATCCGACTATTATTTACGGAGTTATTCGAGGTACTAATTTTTCACTTATTCAATGACCTTGACCTTACTTTTCGGTCAAGGTCAAAACAAAACTTCTCGGTTCTGCGCCTTATTAGCGCCTAGCGATTGGCGAAGAAAAAATTGGAAAATTTTCAAAATTGCGACCTGTATCGCGGATCACAACAAATGATATCTGATAGGCGCTCAACATATTCATGAAACTTTTGTTGCCATTTGGACCGATACCACTTTTTTTCGACCTTAGGCGCTCGGGAAAGCCATTGGTTGGATCGCCGTATAAGTATTTAGAAAAAGTTTTCAATTTGAATGAGCTACACGATGGTGTAAAGTTTGTAACGATCCGACCATTATTAACGGAGTTATCCGAGGTACTAGTTTTTCACTTATTCAATGACCTTGACCTTACTTTTCGGTCAAGGTCAAAACAAAACTTCTCGGTTCTGCGCCTTATTAGCGCCTAGCGATGGGCGAAGAAAAAATTGCAAAATTTCCAAAATTGCGACCTGTATCGCGGATCACAACAAATGATATCTGATAGGCGCTCAACATATTCATGAAACTTTTGTTGCCATTTGGACCGATACCACTTTTTTTCGACCTTAGGCGCTCGGGAAGACCATTGGTTGGATCGCCGTATAAGTATTTAGAAAAAGTTTGCAATTTGAATGAGCTACACGATGGTGTAAAGTTTGTAACGATCCGACCATTATTAACGGAGTTATTCGAGATACTAGTTTTTCACTTATTCAATGACCCTGACCTTAGTTTTGGGTCAAGGTCAAAACAAAACCTCTCGGTTCTGCGCATCATTGACGCCTAGCGATGGGTGAAGAAAAAATTGGAAAGTTTCAAAAACTGCGACCTGTATCGCGAAACAAAAAAAAGGTTAACAAACATACATACATACATACATACAAACATACAAACCGGGGTGATCGCCATAACTTGGCGAATGCGAATTCGCCAAGTTAACAAGATGCCCATGAAACCATGGGGGAACTTGGCCTTTTAAAAATGATAATTACCAAAAAAACCATAATTTATATACACCCAGGTATCATGAAAACCACTATGATTGCAAAGTGATTCATGGGAAATGAAAAATCATAAGGCACAAATCATCATTACGTTATCATCGTTATGATGTCTAGTGGGAACAATCGATAGCCAAGAGTGATAAAGAAGTATTGACAGGTATGGTTTCGTTTGCTGTGTGTTGCATCGATATGCTAAATTTTTGAGGGGACATACATTTTGACCGTCAATTGGATTGGTTCGTGTTGCAGCTTGCCGGCTTCACGCAAAGTGAGCTGGCAGCAGCGGCGACCTTTGTGAGACTATCAACCTTAAACATTCATTCAGAAGCCAAACAACGTTAAGCAATAAAAAATCCGTATCAATCAATAATAAACAAAATTACTATGGATTTATCAATCATGTTGAGTGTTTAGCTGTTGTTGGCACCTCTCATAGTTATGATATATATATGACAATACAGATCAGTGTGCTAGGCCGCGTGGCGTAGCGGCGTAGTTTTGGACTTCCATGCCAGAGGCCGGTGTTCAAATCCAGTACACAGACATAATTTTTTTTCCGAATTTTCGTGCCACAACAATTATTTCATCTCAATTCATGAGAACACGATTCGTGCTGACGATGACAACAGCTGAGCAGTTTTTTATGACTATAGAACTGATATTTTCGATTTTATTAGCAATCGAAGATTTGACGAAAATTGACTGAGTGAAATTTGTTTTTTCAACTCAACGCGCTTTTGAAACCGACGAATATTTTGATAGCATATGTCAACAATCAAAGTTTGGCAATTGTATCAGCTTTCAGAAAATGTTAATTTTGTTACGATCGAACGATAATTAGTGAATTTATTGCGAAATCAATAAGTTGAGAGATTTTGGATATACCAGAAATTTTCGACCTGCTACAATATTTTTAACAATGCATTATTTACAACTAAGTATATTTAGAAAAAAGTTTACAATTACATTACACTTTCAGAATATCTAAACTATTTAAAAATGGAACTCTAAAGTACGGACGTATTGAGCATTGAACTTGTGTCATTTTTTGAAAACTTTGATGCTTTCGTGACCGGAAGTGACGACATCGACATTCATGATATTTTAGGATACGTCTTGGTATGTCGTGGAGAACATGTGAACCAAATTTTATTACCATCGGACATGTATTGACGGTTTTATAGGCGCTCAAAATATTCAGGCAACTTATATTGCCATTTGGTCCGATACCACGTTTTTTCGACCTTAGGCGCTTGGGAAAACCGTCGGTGCGATGACTATATATTCGATGTTAAAAGTTTACAATTAGAATGAGCTACACGATGGTGTAAATTTTTTCACGATCCGACCATTATTAACGGAGTTATTCGAGATACTAGTTTTTCACTTATTCGATGACCTTGACCTTACCTTTGAGTCAAGGTCAAAACAAAACCTCCCGGTTCTGCGCATTGTCGGTCCCAACCCTTTAAAAAAAAAAAATCTGAAAAATATTAAAAATTGCGACCTGTATCGCGAAACAAAAAAACGTTACAAACATCCATACATACAAACTAACAAACCGGGTCGATCGCCATAACTTGGCGTTATGACGCCAAGTTAACAAGAGGCCCATGGGAGCCATGTGGGAACTTGGCGAACTGCATCCAAATAATTGCAACAATTTCAGAATGGGGCCACAATTGACCAAAATCGGCCACAAATTACCTAAGTTATCATGCCTCTTATGTTGAAAATCATTATGATTGCAAAGTGATTCATGGGAAATGAAAAATCATAACGTGTAAATCATCATTACGTTATGATATATACAATAAGATGAATTAATGGGCCAATTTTGAAATTTGCCCGTGGGCCTCGAGGTTTCCCCATGTATCTACGGGCCTCTTGTTTGTGTAGCACGAAAGGGAAATGAAAAATCATAAGGTACGTTATCATAGTTATGATGTCTAATGGGAACCATCGATAACCAAGGGTGATAAAGAAGTATTGACTGGCATGGCTTCGTTTGCGATGTGTTGCATCGATATGCAAATTTTTTAAGAGGACATTCATTTTTACAGTGAATTGGACTGGTCCGTATTGCTGCTTGCCGGCTTTACGCAAAGCGAGCTGGCAGCAGCGGTGACCTTTGTGAAACTATCAACCTTAAACATTCATTCAGAAGCCAAACAACATTAAGCAATAAAAAATCCGTATCAACCTATAATTAACAAAATTACTATGGATTTATCAATCATGTTGAGTGTTTAGCTGTTGTTGGCACCTGTAATAATTATTATTTATATATGACAATGCATGCTAGTGTGCTAGGCCGCGTGGCGTAGCGGCAATGTTTTAGACTTCCATGCCAGAGGCCGGTGTTCAAATCCCGTACACGGAGATAATTTTTTTTTCTGAATTTTCGTGCCACAACAATTATTTCATCTAATTTCAATAGAACACGATTTGTGCTGTCGATGACAACAGCTGAGCAGATTTTTATCATTATAGAACTGATATTTACGATTTTATTAGCAATCGAAAATTGGACGAAAATTGACTGAGTGAAATTTGTTTTTTCAACTCAACGCGCTTTGAAAACGACGAATATTTTGATAGCGTATGTCAATTATCAAAGTTTAGTAACTGTGTCAGCTTTTAGATACTGGTAATTTTGTTACGATCGGACGATAATTAGTGAATTTATTGCGAAATTAAAACGTTGAGAGATTTTGGTTACCAGAAATTTTCGACCTGCTACAATTTTTTTAACAATGCATTATTTACAACTAAGTATATTTAGAAAAAGTTTACAAATACATTACACTTTCAGAATATCTAAACTGTTTTTAAATGAAATTCTAAAGCATGGACGTATTGAGCATTGAACTTGTGTCATTTTTTATAAACTTTGATGCTTTCGTGACCGGAAGTGACGTCATCGACATTCATGATATTTTAGGATACGTCTTGGTATGTTGCTGAGAACATGTGAACCAAATTTTATTACCATCAGACATGTATTGACGGTTTTATAGGCGCTCAAAATATTCATGAAACTTTTATTGCCATTTGGACCGATACCACTTTTTTTCGACCTTAGACGCTTGGGAAAACCATTGGTTGGATCACCGTATATGTCATCAAAAAAAGTTTGCAATTTGAATGAGCTACACGATGGTGTAAAGTTTGTAACCATCCGACCATTATTAACGGAGTTATTCGAGGTACTAGATTTTCACTTATTCGATGACCTTGACCTTAGTTTCAGGTCAAGGTCAAAACAAAACCTCTCGGTTCTGCGCCTTATTAGCGCCTAGCGATTGGCGAAGAAAAAATTGGAAAATTTCCAAAATTGCGACCTGTATCGCGGATCACAACAAATGATATCTGATAGGCGCTCAACATATTCATGAAACTTTTATTGCCATTTGGACCGATACCACTTTTTTTCGACCTTAGACGCTTGGGAAAACCATTGGTTGGATCGCCGTATATGTATTTAGAAAAAGTTTGCAATTTGAATGAGCTACACGATGGTGTAAAGTTTGTAACGATCCGACCATTATTAACGGAGTTATTCGAGATACTAGTTTTTTACTTATTCGATGACCTTGACCTTAGTTTTGGGTCAAGGTCAAAACAAAACCTCTCGGTTCTGCGCATCATTGACGCCTAGCGATGGGTGAAGAAAAAATTGGAAAATTTCCAAAATTGCGACCTGTATCGCGAAACAAAAAATTGCTTACAAAAATCCAAACAAACTTACAAACCGGGCCGATCGCCATAACTTGGCGAAGGGATTCGCCAAGTTAACAAGAGGCCCATGGGAGCCATGTGGGAACTTGGCGAACTGCATCCAAATAATTGCAACAATTTCAGAATGGGGCCACAATTGACCAAAATCGGCCACAAATTACCTAAGTTATCATGCCTCTTATGTTGAAAATCATTATGATTGCAAAGTGATTCATGGGAAATGAAAAATCATAACGTGTAAATCATCATTACGTTATGATATATACAATAAGATGAATTAATGGGCCAATTTTGAAATTTGCCCGTGGGCCTCGAGGTTTCCCCATGTATCTACGGGCCTCTTGTTTGTGTAGCACGAAAGGGAAATGAAAAATCATAAGGTACGTTATCATAGTTATGATGTCTAATGGGAACCATCGATAACCAAGGGTGATAAAGAAGTATTGACTGGCATGGCTTCGTTTGCGATGTGTTGCATCGATATGCAAATTTTTTTAGAGGACATTCATTTTTACAGTGAATTGGACTGGTCCGTATTGCTGCTTGCCGGCTTTACGCAAAGCGAGCTGGCAGCAGCGGTGACCTTTGTGAAACTATCAACCTTAAACATTCATTCAGAAGCCAAACAACATTAAGCAATAAAAAATCCGTATCAACCTATAATTAACAAAATTACTATGGATATATCAATCATGTTGAGTGTTTAGCTGTTGTTGGCACCTGTAATAATTATTATTTATATATGACAATGCATGCTAGTGTGCTAGGCCGCGTGGCGTAGCGGCAATGTTTTAGACTTCCATGCCAGAGGCCGGTGTTCAAATCCCGTACACGGAGATAATTTTTTTTTCTGAATTTTCGTGCCACAACAATTATTTCATCTAATTTCAATAGAACACGATTTGTGCTGTCGATGACAACAGCTGAGCAGATTTTTATCATTATAGAACTGATATTTACGATTTTATTAGCAATCGAAAATTGGACGAAAATTGACTGAGTGAAATTTGTTTTTTCAACTCAACGCGCTTTGAAAACGACGAATATTTTGATAGCGTATGTCAATTATCAAAGTTTAGTAACTGTGTCAGCTTTTAGATACTGGTAATTTTGTTACGATCGGACGATAATTAGTGAATTTATTGCGAAATTAAAACGTTGAGAGATTTTGGTTACCAGAAATTTTCGACCTGCTACAATTTTTTTAACAATGCATTATTTACAACTAAGTATATTTAGAAAAAGTTTACAAATACATTACACTTTCAGAATATCTAAACTGTTTTTAAATGAAATTCTAAAGCATGGACGTATTGAGCATTGAACTTGTGTCATTTTTTATAAACTTTGATGCTTTCGTGACCGGAAGTGACGTCATCGACATTCATGATATTTTAGGATACGTCTTGGTATGTCGCTGAGAACATGTGAACCAAATTTTATTACCATCGGACATGTATTGACGGTTTTATAGGCGCTCAAAATATTCTGGAAACTTTTGTTGCCATTTGGACCGATACCACTTTTTTCCGACCTTAGACGCTTGGGAAAACCATTGGTTGGATCGCCGTATATGTATTTAGAAAAAGTTTGCAATTGGAATGAGCTACACGATGGTGTAAAGTTTTTAACAATCCGACCATTATTAACGGAGTTATTCGAGTTACTAGATTTTCACTTACTCGATGACCTTGACCTTAGTTTCAGGTCAAGGTCACAACAAAACCTCTCGGTTCTGGGCATCATTACCCCCTAACGATGGGTGAAGAACAAATTGGAAAATTTCCAAAATTGCGACCTGTATCGCGGATCACAACAAATGATATCTGATAGGCGCTCAACATATTCATGAAACTTTAGTTGCCATTTGGACTGATACCACGTTTTTTCGACCTTAGGCGCTCGGGAAAACCATTGGTTGGATCGCCGTATAAGTATTTAGAAAAAGTTTGCAAATTGAATGAGCTACACGATGGTGTAAAGTTTGTAACCATCCGACCATTAATAACGGAGTTATTCGAGATACTAGTTTTTCACTTATTCGATGACCTTGACCTTACTTTCGGGTCAAGGTCAAAACAAAACCTCTCGGTTCTGCGCATCACTGACGCCTAACGATGGGTGAAGAAAAAAATTGGAAAATTTCAAAAAATTGCGACCTGTATCGCGAAACAAAAAAAAGTTACAAACCAACATCCCACAAACATAAGGACCGGGCTGATCGCCATAACTTGGCGAAGGGATTCGCCAAGTTAAAAAAAAAACACTTATCTTCTGATAGCCAGTGATTCTGTGAACATTCGACCCAATTTTCATGACCATCCATCGAATATTGTTGAAGTTATAAGCGATGGAAAAATGTGGTAAAACACTACCACAAATTTTCGAGTGGGGGCTACGGGGCGAAATATGCATATTTTTTCATGATATTTGATATGGAAAGTTGGCGAATAAATCAGGCTACAAGGAACTGTAAACTTTTTAAAAATCGCACCGTAGGTTAAGATGATATCAAGGATTGAAAAATTCACAACGTGACCTTGACCTTAATATGAGGCCAAGGTCAAATCAAAACATCTGGGTTCTGCGCATCATTAACGCCTAACGATTGGTGAAGAAAAAATTGGAAAATTTTAAAAATTGCGACCTGTATCGCGAAACAAAAAAAGTGTTACTTACATCCAAACAAACATACAAACCGGACCGATCGCCATAACTTGGCGTTCCAAAAACGCCAAGTTAACAAGAGGCCCATGGGTACATGTGGGAACTTGGCGAACTGCATTCAAACAATTGCAACAATTTCTGAATCGGGCCAAAATTGGCCAAAATCGGCCAAAAATTACCTAAGTTATCATGCCTCTTATGTTGAAAATCATTATGATTGCAAAGTGATTCATGGGAAATGAAAAATCATAACGTACAAATCATCATTACGTTATAATATATACAATAAGATGAATTAGATGGCCGATTTTAAAATTTTCCTTATGCAGTTCGCCAAGTTCCCCCATTTACCCATGGGCCTCAAAGTTGCCCTATGTATCTATGGGCCTCTTGTTTGTGTAGCACGAGAGGGAAATGAAAAATCATAAGGTACGTTATCATCGTTATGATGTCTAATGGGAACCATCGATAACCAAGGGTGATAAAGAAGTATTGACTGGCATGGCTTCGTTTGCTGTGTGTTGCATCGATATGCAAATTTTTTTAGAGGACATTCATTTTTACAGTGAATTGGACTGGTCCGTATTGCTGCTTGCCGGCTTTACGCAAAGCGAGCTGGCAGCAGCGGTGACCTTTGTGAAACTATCAACCTTAAACATTCATTCAGAAGCCAAACAACATTAAGCAATAAAAAATCCGTATCAACCTATAATTAACAAAATTACTATGGATTTATCAATCATGTTGAGTGTTTAGCTCTTGTTGGCACCTGTAATACTTATTATTCATATATGACAATACAGATCAGTATGCTAGGCCGCGTGGCGTAGCGACATAATTTTAGACTTCCATGCCAGGGGGCCGGTGTTCAAATCCAGTACACGGACATAATTTTTTTGCCGAATTTTCGTGCCACAACAATTATTTCATCTAATTTCAATAGAACACGATTCATGCTGTCGATGACAACAGCTGAGCAGTTTTTTATGACTATAGAACTGATATTTACGATTTTATTAGCAATCGAAAATTTGACGAAAATTGACTGAGTGAAATTTGTTTTTTCAACTCAACGCGCTTTGAAAACGACGAATATTTTGATAGCATATGTCAAATCCAAAGTTTGGCAATTGTTTCAGCTTTCAGAAAATGTTAATTTTGTTACGATCGGACGATAATTAGTGAATTTATTGCGAAATAAATAAGTTGAGAGATTTTGGTTACCAGATATTTTCGACACGCTACAATTGTTTTAACAATGCATTATTTACAACTGAGTATATTTAGAAAAAGTTTACAATTACATTACACTTTCAGAATATCTAAACTGTTTAAAAATGGAACTCTAAAGTACGGACGTATTGAGCATTGAACTTGTGTCATTTTTTGAAAACTTTGATGCTTTCGTGACCGGAAGTGACGTCATCGACATTCATGATATTTTAGGATACGTCTTGGTATGTTGCTGAGAACATGTGAACCAAATTTTATTACCATCAGACATGTATTGACGGTTTTATAGGCGCTCAAAATATTCATGAAACTTTTATTGCCATTTGGACCGATACCACTTTTTTTCGACCTTAGACGCTTGGGAAAACCATTGGTTGGATCACCGTATATGTCATCAAAAAAAGTTTGCAATTTGAATGAGCTACACGATGGTGTAAAGTTTGTAACCATCCGACCATTATTAACGGAGTTATTCGAGGTACTAGATTTTCACTTATTCGATGACCTTGACCTTAGTTTCAGGTCAAGGTCAAAACAAAACCTCTCGGTTCTGCGCCTTATTAGCGCCTAGCGATTGGCGAAGAAAAAATTGGAAAATTTCCAAAATTGCGACCTGTATCGCGGATCACAACAAATGATATCTGATAGGCGCTCAACATATTCATGAAACTTTTATTGCCATTTGGACCGATACCACTTTTTTTCGACCTTAGACGCTTGGGAAAACCATTGGTTGGATCGCCGTATATGTATTTAGAAAAAAGTTTGCAATTTGAATGAGCTACACGATGGTGTAAAGTTTGTAACGATCCGACCATTATTAACGGAGTTATTCGAGATACTAGTTTTTTACTTATTCGATGACCTTGACCTTAGTTTTGGGTCAAGGTCAAAACAAAACCTCTCGGTTCTGCGCATCATTGACCGCCTAGCGATGGGTGAAAAAAAAATTGGAAAATTTTAAAAATTGCGACTGTATCGCGAAACAAAAAAAATTGTTACAAACATCCATACTAAACAAACTAACAAACCGGGTCGATCGCCATAACTTGGCGTTATGACGCCAAGTTAACAAGAGGCCCATGGGAGCCATGTGGGAACTTGGCGACTGCATCCAAATAATTGCAAACTTTTCAGAATGGGGCCACAATTGACCAAAATCGGCCACAAATTACCTAAGTTATCATGCCTCTTATGTTGAAAATCATTATGATTGCAAAGTGATTCATGGGAAATGAAAAATCATAACGTGTAAATCATCATTACGTTATGATATATATACAATAAGATGAATTAATGGGCCAATTTGAAATTTGCCCGTGGGCCTCGAGGGTTTCCCCATGTATCTACGGGCCTCTTGTTTGTGTAGCACGAAAGGGAAATGAAAAATCATAAGGTACGTTATCATAGTTATGATGTCTAATGGGAACCATCGATAACCAAGGGTGATAAAGAAGTATTGACTGGCATGGCTTCGTTTGCGATGTGTTGCATCGATATGCAAATTTTTTTTAAGAGGACATTCATTTTTACAGTGAATTGGACTGGTCCGTATTGCTGCTTGCCGGCTTTACGCAAAGCGAGCTGGCAGCAGCGGTGACCTTTGTGAAACTATCAACCTTAAACATTCATTCAGAAGCCAAACAACATTAAGCAATAAAAAATCCGTATCAACCTATAATTAACAAAATTACTATGGATTTATCAATCATGTTGAGTGTTTAGCTGTTGTTGGCACCTGTAATAATTATATATTTATATATGACAATGCATGCTAGTGTGCTAGGCCGCGTGGCGTAGCGGCAATGTTTTAGACTTCCATGCCAGAGGCCGGTGTTCAAATCCCGTACACGGACATATTTTTTTTTCCGAATTTTCGTGCCACAACAATTATTTCATCTAATTTCAATAGAACACGATTTGTGCTGTCGATGACAACAGCTGAGCAGATTTTTATCATTATAGAACTGATATTTACGATTTTATTAGCAATCGAAAATTGGACGAAAATTGACTGAGTGAAATTTGTTTTTTCAACTCAACGCGCTTTGAAAACGACGAATATTTTGATAGCGTATGTCAATTATCAAAGTTTAGTAACTGTGTCAGCTTTTAGATACTGGTAATTTTGTTACGATCGGACGATAATTAGTGAATTTATTGCGAAATTAAAAACGTTGAGAGATTTTGGTTACCAGAAATTTTCGACCTGCTACAATTTTTTTAACAATGCATTATTTACAACTAAGTATATTTAGAAAAAGTTTACAAATACATTACACTTTCAGAATATCTAAACTGTTTTTAAATGGAATTCTAAAGCATGGACGTATTGAGCATTGAACTTGTGTCATTTTTTGAAAACTTTGATGCTTTCGTGACCGGAAGTGTGACGTCATCGACATTCATGATATTTTAGGATACGTCTTGGTATGTTGCTGAGAACATGTGAACCAAATTTTATTACCATCGGACATGTATTGACGGTTTTATAGGCGCTCAAAATATTCATGAAACTTTTGTTGCCATTTGGACCGATACCACTTTTTTCGACCTTAGACGCTTGGGAAAACCATTGGTTGGATCGCCGTATATGTCATTAGAAAAAGTTTGCAATTTGAATGAGCTACACGATGGTGTAAAGTTTGTAACGATCCGACCATTATTAACGGAGTTATTCGAGGTACTAGATTTTCACTTATTCGATGACCTTGACCTTAGTTTCAGGTCAAGGTCAAAACAAAACCTCTCGGTTCTGCGCCTTATTAGCGCCTAGCGATTGGCGAAGAAAAAATTGGAAAATTTCCAAAATTGCGACCTGTATCGCGGATCACAACAAATGATATCTGATAGGCGCTCAACATATTCATGAAACTTTTGTTGCCATTTGGACCGATACCACTTTTTTTCGACCTTAGACGCTTGGGAAAACCATTGGTTGGATCGCCGTATATGTATTTAGAAAAAGTTTGCAATTTGAATGAGCTACACGATGGTGTAAAGTTTGTAACGATCCGACCATTATTAACGGAGTTATTCGAGATACTAGTTTTTTACTTAACCGATGACCTTGACCTTAGTTTTGGGTCAAGGTCAAAACAAAACCTCTCGGTTCTGCGCATCATTGACGCCTAGCGATGGGTGAAGAAAAAATTGGAAAATTTCCAAAATTGCGACCTGTATCGCGAAACAAAAAAATTGCTTACAAAAATCCAAACAAAACTTACAAACCGGGCCGATCGCCATAACTTGGCGAAGGGATTCGCCAAGTTAACAAGAGGCCCATGGGAGCCATGTGGGAACTTGGCGAACTGCATCCAAATAATTGCAACAATTTCAGAATGGGGGGCCACAATTGAAATCGGCCACAAATTACCTAAGTTATCATGCCTCTTATGTTGAAAATCATTATGATTGCAAAGTGATTCATGGGAAATGAAAAATCATAACGTGTAAATCATCATTACGTTATGATATATACAATAAGATGAATTAATGGGCCAATTTTGAAATTTGCCCGTGGGCCTCGAGGTTTCCCCATGTATCTACGGGCCTCTTGTTTGTGTAGCACGAAAGGGAAATGAAAAATCATAAGGTACGTTATCATCGTTATGATGTCTAATGGGAACCATCGATAACCAAGGGTGATAAAGAAGTATTGACTGGCATGGCTTTCGTTTTGCGATGTGTTGCATCGATATGCAAATTTTTTTAGAGGACATTCATTTTTACAGTGAATTGGACTGGTCCGTATTGCTGCTTGCCGGCTTTACGCAAAGCGAGCTGGCAGCAGCGGTGACTTTTTGTGAAACTATCAACCTTAAACATTCATTCAGAAGCCAAACAACATTAAGCAATAAAAAATCCGTATCAACCTATAATTAACAAAATTACTATGGATATATCAATCATGTTGAGTGTTTAGCTGTTGTTGGCACCTGTAATAATTATTATTTATATATGACAATGCATGCTAGTGTGCTAGGCCGCGTGGCGTAGCGGCAATGTTTTAGACTTCCATGCCAGAGGCCGGTGTTCAAATCCCGTACACGGACGGATAAATTTTTTTTCTGAATTTTCGTGCCACAACAATTATTTCATCTAATTTCAATAGAACACGATTTGTGCTGTCGATGACAACAGCTGAGCAGATTTTTTTATCATTATAGAACTGATATTTACGATTTTATTAGCAATCGAAAATTGGACGAAAATTGACTGAGTGAAATTTGTTTTTTCAACTCAACGCGCTTTGAAAACGACGAATATTTTGATAGCGTATGTCAATTATCAAAGTTTAGTAATTGTGTCAGCTTTTAGAAAATGGTAATTTTGTTACGATCGGACGATAATTAGTGAATTTATTGCGAAATAAAAACGTTGAGAGATTTTGGTTACCAGAAATTTTCGACCTGCTACAATTTTTTTAACAATGCATTATTTACAACTAAGTATATTTAGAAAAAGTTTACAAATACATTACACTTTCAGAATATCTAAACTGTTTTTAAAAATGAAATTCTAAAGTATGGACGTATTGAGCATTGAACTTGTGTCATTTTTTGAAAACTTTGATGCTTTCGTGACCGGAAGTGACGTCATCGACATTCATGATATTTTAGGATACGTCTTGGTATGTCGCTGAGAACATGTGAACCAAATTTTATTACCATCGGACATGTATTGACGGTTTTATAGGCGCTCAAAATATTCTGGAAACTTTTGTTGCCATTTGGACCGATACCACTTTTTTTCGACCTTAGACGCTTGGGAAAACCATTGGTTGGATCGCCGTATATGTATTTAGAAAAAGTTTGCAATTGGAATGAGCTACACGATGGTGTAAAGTTTGTAACAATCCGACCATTATTAACGGAGTTATTCGAGTTACTAGATTTTCACTTATTCGATGACCTTGACCTTAGTTTCAGGTCAAGGTCACAACAAAACCTCTCGGTTCTGGGCATCATTACCCCCTAACGATGGGTGAAGAACAAATTGGAAAATTTCCAAAATTGCGACCTGTATCGCGGATCACAACAAATGATATCTGATAGGCGCTCAACATATTCATGAAACTTTGTTGCCATTTGGACTGATACCACGTTTTTTCGACCTTAGGCGCTCGGGAAAACCATTGGTTGGATCGCCGTATAAGTATTTAGAAAAAGTTTGCAAATTGAATGAGCTACACGATGGTGTAAAGTTTGTAACCATCCGACCATTAATAACGGAGTTATTCGAGATACTAGTTTTTCACTTATTCGATGACCTTGACCTTACTTTCGGGTCAAGGTCAAAACAAAACCTCTCGGTTCTGCGCATCACTGACGCCTAACGATGGGTGAAGAAAAAATTGGAAAATTTCAAAAATTGCGACCTGTATCGCGAAACAAAAAAAAGTTACAAACCAACATCCCACAAACATAAGGACCGGGCTGATCGCCATAACTTGGCGAAGGGATTCGCCAAGTTAAAAAAAAAACACTTATCTTCTGATAGCCAGTGATTCTGTGAACATTCGACCCAATTTTCATGACCATCCATCGAATATTGTTGAAGTTATAAGCGATGGAAAAATGTGGGTAAAACACTACCACAAATTTTCGAGTGGGGGCTACGGGGCGAAATATGCATATTTTTTCATGATATTTGATATGGAAAGTTGGCGAATAAATCAGGCTACAAGGAACTGTAAACTTTTTAAAAATCGCACCGTAGGTTAAGATGATATCAAGGATTGAAAAAATTCAAACGTGACCTTGACCTTAATATGAGGCCAAGGTCAAATCAAAACATCTGGGTTCTGCGCATCATTAACGCCTAACGATTGGTGAAGAAAAAATTGGAAAATTTTAAAATTGCGACCTGTATCGCGAAACAAAAAAAAGTGTTACTTACATCCAAACAAACATACAAACCGGACCGATCGCCATAACTTGGCGTTTCAAAAACGCCAAGCCAAGTTAACAAGAGGCCCATGGGTACATGTGGGAACTTGGCGAACTGCATTCAAACAATTGCAACAATTTCTGAATCGGGCCAAAATTGGGCCAAAATCGGCCAAAAATTACCTAAGTTATCATGCCTCTTATGTTGAAAATCATTATGATTGCAAAGTGATTCATGGGAAATGAAAAATCATAACGTACAAATCATCATTACGTTATAATATATACAATAAGATGAATTAGATGGCCGATTTTAAAATTTTCCTTATGCAGTTCGCCAAGTTCCCCCATTTACCCATGGGCCTCAAAGTTGCCCTATGTATCTATGGGCCTCTTGTTTGTGTAGCACGAGAGGGAAATGAAAAATCATAAGGTACGTTATCATCGTTATGATGTCTAATGGGAACCATCGATAACCAAGGGTGATAAAGAAGTATTGACTGGCATGGCTTCGTTTGCTGTGTGTTGCATCGATATGCAAATTTTTTTAGAGGACATTCATTTTTACAGTGAATTGGACTGGTCCGTATTGCTGCTTGCCGGCTTTACGCAAAGCGAGCTGGCAGCAGCGGTGACCTTTGTGTGAAACTATCAACCTTAAACATTCATTCAGAAGCCAAACAACATTAAGCAATAAAAAATCCGTATCAACCTATAATTAACAAAATTACTATGATTTATCAATCATGTTGAGTGTTTAGCTCTTTGTTGGCACCTGTAATACTTATTATTCATATATGACAATACAGATCAGTGTGCTAGGCCCGCGTGGCGTAGCGACATAATTTTAGACTTCCATGCCAGGGGCCGGTGTTCAAATCCAGTACACGGACATAATTTTTTTTTCCGAATTTTCGTGCCACAACAATTATTTCATCTAATTTCAATAGAACACGATCGTGCTGTCGATGACAACAGCTGAGCAGTTTTTTTTATGACTATAGAACTGATATTTACGATTTTATTAGCAATCGAAAATTTGACGAAAATTGACTGAGTGAAATTTTTTTTTTTCAACTCAACGCGCTTTGAAAACGACGAATATTTTGATAGCATATGTCAAATCCAAAGTTTGGCATGTTCAGCTTTCAGAAAATGTTAATTTTGTTACGATCGGACGATAATTAGTGAATTTATTGCGAAATAAATAAGTTGAGAGATTTTGGTTACCAGATATTTTCGACCTGCTACAATTTTTTAACAATGCATTATTTACAACTGAGTATATTTAGAAAAAGTTTACAATTACATTACACTTTCAGAATATCTAAACTGTTTAAAAATGGAACTCTAAAGTACGGACGTATTGAGCATTGAACTTGTGTCATTTTTTGAAAACTTTGATGCTTTCGTGACCGGAAGTGACGTCATCGACATTCATGATATTTTAGGATACGTCTTGGTATGTTGCTGAGAACATGTGAACCAAATTTTATTACCATCGGACATGTATTGACGGTTTTATAGGCGCTCAAAATATTCATGAAACTTTTATTGCCATTTGGACCGATACCACTTTTTTTCGACCTTAGACGCTTGGGAAAACCATTGGTTGGATCGCCGTATATGTCATTTAGAAAAGTTTGCAATTTGAATGAGCTACACGATGGTGTAAAGTTTGTAACATCCGACCATTATTAACGGAGTTATTCGAGGTACTAGATTTTCACTTATTCGATGACCTTGACCTTAGTTTTTCAGGTCAAGGTCAAAACAAAACCTCTCGGTTCTGCGCATTATTAGCGCCTAGCGATGGGCGAAGAAAAAATTGGAAAATTTCCAAAATTGCGACCTGTATCGCGGATCACAACAAATGATATCTGATAGGCGCTCAACATATTCATGAAACTTTTATTGCCATTTGGACCGATACCACTTTTTTTTTTCGACCTTAGACGCTTGGGGAAAACCATTGGTTGGATCGCCGTATATGTATTTAGAAAAAGTTTGCAATTTGAATGAGCTACACGATGGTGTAAAGTTTGTAACGATCCGACCATTATTAACGGAGTTATTCGAGATACTAGTTTTTCACTTATTCGATGACCTTGACCTTAGTTTTGGGTCAAGGTCAAAAACAAAACCTCTCGGTTCTGCGCATCATTGACGCCTAGCGATGGGTGAAGAAAAAATTGGAAAATTTCCAAAATTGCGACCTGTATCGCGAAACAAAAAATTGCTTACAAACATCCAAACAAACTTACAAACCGGGCCGATCGCCATAACTTGGCGAAGGGATTCGCCAAGTTAACGAGATGCCCATGAGAACATGGGTGAACTTGGCTAACAGTGTCGGAAACTTTTTAAAATTTCAATATTGACCCAAAATTGACCATGTTACTCAAGATTTATTGATAAACTATGATTCAGAGGCTGACACAAGGAGAAGCATATTTTCATATTTAATAGTACCGCGGCCTCCCGTACTTGCCGCACCACGCGCATCCCGAGCCGAGAGCAGATTCCTTTGTTCAGTGCGAGAGGCAGGCTGTTGTAAACAAGCCAGCGCCCGAGCCATCAGAAATGACACCCACTGTACTTCAAACTTACTTTATTCGAGAACTGTCATATATTTTGAGCAGAAAATTTTACACCTGTGTTCCTTGTTCAGAATTGAATGGGCTTCCTTCGAGCGCAGACAAATTCACGATACGACCATTCACGACGGACGAACGACGCTATAACTTCAGATTTCAGTACCGTTTTTGCTTTGATTCGTTCGAAACCGGAAGTGACGCAACCGATATCAATAAATTTTGCGGATAGATTCGGGCTGTTGATGTCAACATCTGATTTATTTTTTTATATCAACATTGAACTGATATTTACGATTTTATTAGCAATCGAAAATTTGACGAAAATTGACTGAGTGAAATTTGCTTTTTCAACTCAACGCGCTTTGAAAAGGACAAATATATTGATTTCATATGTCAATTATGAAAGTTTGGTAATTCCATCAGCTTTCAGAAAATATAAATTTTGTTACGATCGGACCATAATTAATGAATCTATTGCGAAATTAATAAGTTTAGAGATTTTGGCTACCAGAAATTTTCGACCTGCTACGATTTTTTTTACAATGCATTATTTACAACTAAGTATATTTAGAAAAAGTTTACAATTACATTACACTTTCAGAATATGTTGACTGTAATGATATTTAATTGTAAAGCATGGACATATTGAGCATTGAACTTGTGTCATTTTTTTTATAAACTTTGATGCTTTCGTGACGGGAAGTGACGTCATCGACATTCATGAAATCTATGGATCCAATTTAAGCTGTCATGGAGCACATGTGACCCAATTTTTATCATTATCGGACATGTATTGACTGTTTTATAGACGCTCAAAATATTCATGAAACTTATGTTGTCATTCTGACCGATACCACGATTTTTCGACCTGGGGCGCTGGGGAAAACCGTTGGTTGGATGGCCCCATATGAAATTAGAAAAAGTTTGCAATTAGAATGAGCTACACGATGATGTAAATTTTGTAACGATCCGACCATTATTAACGGAGTTATTCGAGATACTAATTTTTCACTTATTCGATGACCTTGACCTTAGTTTCGGTTCAAGGTCAAAACAAAACCTCTCGGTTCTGCGCATCAATCACGCCTAACGATTGAAGAAGAAAAAAATGGAAAATTTCAAAAATTGCGACCTGTATCGCGAAACAAAAAAATGTTAACTAACATACATACATCCAAACATACAAACCGGACCGATCGCCATAACTTGGCGTTATGACGCCAAGTTGACAAGAGGCCCATGGGAGCCATGTGGGAACTTGGCGAACTGCATCCAAATAATTGCAACATTTTCAGAACCGGGCCACAATTGACCAAAATCGGCCAAAAGTTACCTAAGTTATCATGGTTATCAAATTTTCGAGTGCGGACTACGGGGCGAAATATGCACAATTTATCATGACAATTGATATGAACAATTGGCCAATAAATCATGCTACAAGGAACTATAAATCTTTTTAAAGTCGCACCATACATTAGGGTGATATCAAGGATTGAGGCAAGGTTATCATGACCGGAAGTGACGTCATCGACATCCACAATATTTAAGGATACGTCTTAGTATGTCTCGGAGAACATGTAAAACACATTTTTTAGTACTATAGGACATTTATTGGTTGTTTTATACGCGTTCGAAATATTCATCAAACTATTGTTGCCATTTGGACTGATCCCTCGATTTTTCGACCTTAGACGCCTGGGAAAACCGTGGGTTGGATGGCATCATATGTCAATAGAGGTACACAATGGTGTAAAATTTGTAACAATCCGACCATTATTAGCGGAGTTATTCGAGATACTAGTTTTTCACTTTTTCGTTGACAACCATCTTATTTTTGGTCATTGTCAAAAGAAAACTTATCGGTTCTGCGTATCATTGCCGCCTATCGATTGAAGAATAAAGAAATTAAAAAAATTGTAGTATTGTCAACCAATTTTTATTAGCAACGGTTATGTAGGTCCGTATCCAAGAGGGTGACGGGTGAATCGGACAATACCCCCCACTCAGCCTCAGTATTTTCGCTCATATGCCAAATTTATCCTTTAATCATGGTCAGAATGGCAGTGTATGCTAGAAGATCTGCTTAGCTCATTTCAGATAATCCCTACATTAATTCCTAGTAACGGGTCTGAAGTTTACAATTACATTACACTTTCAGAATTTTAAGGTGTTTTAATATCAAATTATTATGCCCGTATATATTAAGCAGTGAATGCGATTGGCCAAGATTACTAGGCGAATACAATTTCGCGATATTAACAATAGTCTCATGGTAAGTTAAGAATTGAGTTAGCCGCGGACGGTGGTAATATAATTTTTATACCGGCGGCGTGCACAGCTAGAATTGGGTGGGCTTCCATAAAACTGTTTTCCGGGTTCATGATAGATTGACATTGATTTAGCTGGCAAAAAGAAATTAATAATATATTAATAAGTTTCGCGGCGTGCCATAGTTGCCGCGTAAATGTCGTAATAATCGGACATTGGACTGGTCCGTATTGCTGCTTGCCGGCTTTACGCAAAGCGAGCTGGCAGCAGCGGTGACCTTTGTGAAACTATCAACCTTAAACATTCATTCAGAAGCCAAACAACATTAAGCAATAAAAAATCCGTATCAACCTATAATTAACAAAATTACTATGGATTTATCAATCATGTTGAGCGTTTAGCTGTTGTTGGCACCTGTTATACTTATGATATATATATGACAATACAGATCAGTGTATTAGGCCGCGTGGCGTAGCGGCAATGTTTTAGACTTCCATGCCAGAGGCCGGTGTTCAAATCCAGTACACGGACATAATTTTTTTGCCGAATTTTCGTGTCACAACAATTATTTCATCTAATTTCAATAGAACACGATTCGTGCTGTCGATGACAACAGCTGAGCAGTTTTTTATGACTATAGAACTGATATTTACGATTTTATTAGCAATCGAAAATTTGACGAAAATTGACTGAGTGAAATTTGTTTTTTCAACTCAACGCGCTTTGAAAACGACGAATATTTTGATAGCATATGTCAAATCCAAAGTTTGGCAATTGTTTCAGCTTTCAGAAAATGTTAATTTTGTTACGATCGGACCGATAATTAGTGAATTTATTGCGAAATAAATAAGTTGAGAGATTTTGGTTACCAGAAATTTTCGACCTGCTACAATTTTTTTAACAATGCATTATTTACAACTAAGTATATTTAGAAAAAGTTTACAATTACATTACACTTTCAGAATATCTAAACTGTTTAAAAATGGAACTCTAAAGTATGGACATATTGAGCATTGAACTTGTGTCATTTTTTGAAAACTTTGATGCTTTCGTGACCGGAAGTGACGTCATCGACATTCATGATATTTTAGGACACGTCTTGGTATGTCGCTGAGAACATGTGAACCAAATTTTATTACCATCGGACATGTATTGACGGTTTTATAGGCGCTCAAAATATTCATGAAACTTTTGTTGCCATTTGGACCGATACCACTTTTTTTCGACCTTAGACGCTTGGGAAAACCATTGGTTGGATCGCCGTATATGTATTTAGAAAAAGTTTGCAATTTGAATGAGCTACACGATGGTGTAAAATATGTAACGATCCGACCATTATTAACGGAGTTATTCGAGGTACTAGTTTTTCACTTATTCGATGACCCTGACCTTAGTTTTGGGTCAAGGTCAAAACAAAACCTCTCGGTTCTGCGCACTATCGACGCCTAACGATTGGCGAAGAAAAAATTGGAAAATTTCAAAAATTGCGACCTGTATCGCGAAACAAAAAAATTGTTTACAAACAAACATCCCACAAACAAACTTACAAACCGGGGTGATCGCCATAACTTGGCGATCCGAAATCGCCAAGTTGACAAGATGCCCATGAAACCATGGGGGAACTTGGCCTTTTAAAAATGATAATTACCAAAAAAACCATAATTTATATACACCCAGGTATCATGAAAACCATTATGATTACAAAGTGATTCATGGGAAATGAAAAATCATAAGGCACAAATCATCATTACGTTATCATCGTTATGATGTCTAATGGGAACAATCGATAGCCCAGAGTGATAAAGAAGTATTGACTGGTATGGTTCGTTTTGCTGTGTGTTGCATCGATATGCTAAATTTTTGAGGGGACATACATTTTGACAGTCAATTGGACTGGTTCGTGTTGCAGCTTGCCGGCTTCACGCAAAGTGAGCTGGCAGCAGCGGCGACCTATGTGAGACTATCAACCTTAAACATTCATTCAGAAGCCAAACAACGTTAAGCAAATAAAAAAATCCGTATCAATCAATAATGTACAAAATTACTATGGATTTATCAATCATGTTGAGTGTTTAGCTGTTGTTGGCACCTGTAATTCTTATTATGTCTATAAGACAATGTATGTTAGTGTGCTAGGCCGCGTGGCGTAGCGGCACAGTTTTAAACTTACATGCCAGAGGCCGGTGTTCAAATCCCGTACACGGACATAATTTTTTTTCCGAATTTTCGTGCCACCACAATTATTTCATCTAAATTCTATAAAACACGATTAGTGCTGTCGATGACAACAGCTGAGCAGATTTTTATCATTATAGAACTGATATTTACGATTTTATTAGCAATCGAAAATTGGACGAAAATTGACTGAGTGAAATTTGTTTTTTCAACTCAACGCGCTTTGAAACCGACGAATATTTTGATAGCATATGTCAACAATCAAAGTTTGGCAATTGTATCAGCTTTCAGAAAATGTTAATTTTGTTACGATCGGACGATAATTAGTGAATTTATTGCGAAATAAATAAGTTGAGAGATTTTTGGTTACCAGAAATTTTCGACCTGCTACAATATTTTTAACAATGCATTATTTACAACTAAGTATATTTAGAAAAAGTTTACAATTACATTACACTTTCAGAATATCTAAACTGTTTAAAAATGGAACTCTAAAGTACGGACGTATTGAGCATTGAACTTGTGTCATTTTTTGAATAGTTTGATGCTTTCGTGACCGGAAGTGACGTCATCGACATTCATGATTTTTTAGGACACGTCTTTGTATGTTGCGGAGAACATGTGAACCAAATTTTATTACCATCGGACATGTGTATTAACGATTTTATAGCCGCTCAAAATATTCATGAAACTTATGTTGTCATTCTGACCGATACCACGATTTTTCGACCTTAGGCGCTTGGGAAAACCGTTTGGTTGGATGGCCCTGTATGTATTTAGAAAAAGTTTGCAATTTGAATGAGCTACACGATGGTGTGAACCTTTTTACGATCCGACCATTATTAATGGAGTTATTCGAGATACTAGTTTTTCACTTATTCGATGACCTTGACCTTAGTTTTGGGTCAAGGTCAAAACAAAACCTCTCGGTTCTGCGCATCATTCATGCCAAGCGATCGACGAAAAAAAAAATTGAAAAATTTCAAAAATTGCGACCTGTATCGCGAAACAAAAATTGTTTACAAACATACATACATACATACATACAAACATACAAACCGCACTGATCGCCATAACTTGGCGAAAGCATTCGCCAAGTTAACAAGAGGCACATGGGAACATGTGGGAACTTGGCGAACTGCATCTAATTAATTGGAGACATTTTCAGAATGGGGCCTTAATTGACCAAAATGAAATTTTCCTGATGCAGTTGGTAAAGTTCCCCCATGTTCCCTTGGGTGATGTAGCGCGGGAGGCGCTGCGATTTGACCTGATTCCCGCAGCCAGCCGCTTCTCTCAAGCCGCGCGCTGGGCCGCTCGGGATTCCTTTGTTCTGCGCGACAGGGCGGCTGCAGTGAAGAGCCAGCAGAATTGACACCCACTGTACTTCAAACTTACTTTGTGAGAAAACTGTTGGATATTTAGAGCTGAAAATTATACACATTGTTCAGAATTGAATGGGCTTCCTTCTCGAGCAAACCAATTCACGATACGACCATTCACGACAGAGAAACGACGCGATAACTTCAGATTTCAGTCGAATTATAACTTTGATTCGTTCGTGACCGGAAATGACGTCAGCGACTTCCCTAAAAGAATTATAATTCGGTTGACGCTCTCCATGGTAACATTCGAACCAAGTTTTATGATCCTCGAACGAATATTGTCGATTTTATAAGTGATCGAAAAAAAATTTATCAATTTTACCTGTTTTCCGAACTTTTACCGGCGATTCGTGAGAAAACTACGCATAATTCCTGCTGTTACAATGCGTACGAAATGTTACTCGAAAAGTAACCTTCAAATTCATGTTTAAATTTTCAAAATCGACCCAGTAGTATTAAACATATTGGGGTGTTAATGCATTTGGGGGTCACTTTTTAACTTTAAGCTCAGTTTGTGAAAAAAACTATAAGACATAAACAATTAGATGAATAAGTTTCAAGTTTGGAAGTGTATGGGCTACCTTTAGGTGCAAACATTTTTACGATACGACCATTAACGACGGAGTAATGACGCAATAACTTTCGATTGCCCAGCTAAATAACGTTGTTTTGCTCGTAACCGGAAGTGACGTCATCGACATAAAAAAAACACTTATCTTCTGATAGCCAGTGATTCTGTGAACATTCGACCCAATTTTCATGACCATCCATCGAATATTGTTGAAGTTATAAGCGATGGAAAAATGTGGTAAAACACTACCACAAATTTACGAGTGGGGGCTACGGGGCGAAATATGCATATTTTTTCATGATATTTGACATGGAAAGTTGGCGAATAAATCAGACTACAAGGGACTGCAAAATTTTTAAAAATCGCACCGTAGGTTAAGATGATATCAAGGATTGAAAAATTCACAACGTGACCTTGACCTTAATATGAGGTCAAGGTCAAAACAAAACCTCTCGGTTCTGCGCATTATTAGTCACAATCATTTTTTAAAAAAAAAAATCCGAGAAATTTTCAAAATTGCTCTATGAGCACTCAAAATATTCATGAAACTTTTGTTGCCATTTGGACCGATACCACTTTTTTTCGACCTTAGACGCTTGGGAAAATCATTGGTTGGATCGCCGTATATGTATTTAGAAAAAGTTTGCAATTTGAATGAGCTACACGATGGTGTAAAGTTTGAAACAATCGGACCATTATTAACGGAGTTATTCGAGATACAAGTTTTTCACTTATTCGATGACCTTGACCTTAGTTTTTGGTCAAGGTCAAAACAAAACCTCTGGGTTCTGCGCATCATTGACGCCTAACGATTGGCCAAGAAAAAAATGGAAAATGTCAAAAATTGCGACCTGTATCGCGAAACAAAAAATTGTTAACATACATACAAACAAACATACAAACCGGACCGATCGCCATAACTTGGCGTTTCGATAACGCCAAGTTAACAAGAGGCACATGGGAACATGTGGGAACTTGGCGAACTGCATCTAATTAATTGGAGAGATTTTCAGAATGGGGCCTTAATTGACCAAAATGAAATTTTCCTGATGCAGTTGGTAAAGTTCCCCCATGTACCCTTGGGTCTCTATGTGATGTAGCGCGGGAGGCGCTGCGATTTGACCTGATTCCCGCAGCCAGCCGCTTCTCTCAAGCCGCGCGCTGGGCCGCTCGGGATTCCTTTGTTCTGCGCGACAGGGCGGCTGCAGTGAAGAGCCAGCAGAATTGACACCCACTGTACTTCAAACTTACTTTGTGAGAAAACTGTTGGATATTTAGAGCTGAAAATTATAAACATTGTTCAGAATTGAATGGGCTTCCTTCTCGAGCAAACCAATTCACGATACGACCATTCACGACAGAGAAACGACGCGATAACTTCAGATTTCAGTCGAATTATAACTTTGATTCGTTCGTGACCGGAAATGACGTCAGCGACTTCCCTAAAAGAATTATAATTCGGTTGACGCTCTCCATGGTAACATTCGAACCAAGTTTTATGATCCTCGAACGAATATTGTCGATTTTATAAGTGATCGAAAAAAAATTGTCAATTTTACCTGTTTTCCGAACTTTTACCGGCGATTCGTGAGAAAACTACGCATAATTCCTGCTGTTACAATGCGTACGAAATGTTACTCGAAAAGTAACCTTCAAATTCATGTTTAAATTTTCAAAATCGACCCAGTAGTATTTAACATATTGGGGTGTTAATGCATTTGGGGGGTCACTTTTTAACTTTAAGCTCAGTTTGTGAGAAAACTATAAGACATAAACAATTAGATGAATAAGTTTCAAGTTTGGAAGTGTATGGGCTACCTTCAGGTGCAAACATTTTTACGATACGACCATTAACGACGGAGAAATGACGCGATAAATTCGGATTGCACAGCTAAATAACGTTGTTTTGCTCGTAACCGGAAGTGACGTCATCGACATAAAAAAAAAAAATTATCTTCCGATAGCCAGTGCTTCTGAGCACATTCGACCCAATTTTTATGACCATCCATCGAATATTGTTGAAGTTATAAACGATGGAAAAATGTGGTAAAACACTACCACAAATTTTCGAGTGGGGGCTACGGGGCGAAATATGCATATTTTTTCATGATATTTGATATGGAAAGCTGGCGAATAAATCAGGCTACAAGGAACTGTAAACTTTTTAAAAATCGCACCGTAGGTTAAGATGATATGAAGGATTGAAAAATTTACAACGTGACCTTGACCTTAATATGAACTCAAGGTCAAAACAAAACCTCTCGGTTCTGCGCATCATTGGTCCCAACCATTTAAAAAAAAAAAATCTGAAAAATTTCAAAAATTGCGACCTGTATCGCGAAACAAAAAAAGTGTTACATACATCCAAACTAACAAACTTACAAACCGGGCCGATCGCCATAACTTGGCGTTATGACAACGCCAAGTTAACAAGATGCCCATGAAACCATGGGGGAACTTGGCCTTTTAAAAATGATAATTACCAAAAAAACCATAATTTATATACACCCAGGTATCATGAAAACCATTATGATTACAAAGTGATTCATGGGAAATGAAAAATCATAAGGCACAAATCATCATTACGTTATCATCGTTATGATGTCTAATGGGAACAATCGATAGCCCAGAGTGATAAAGAAGTATTGACTGGTATGGTTTCGTTTGCTGTGTGTTGCATCGATATGCTAAATTTTTGAGGGGACATACATTTTGACAGTCAATTGGACTGGTTCGTGTTGCAGCTTGCCGGCTTCACGCAAAGTGAGCTGGCAGCAGCGGCGACCTATGTGAGACTATCAACCTTAAACATTCATTCAGAAGCCAAACAACGTTAAGCAATCAAAAATCCGTATCAATCAATAATGAACAAAATTACTATGGATTTATCAATCATGTTGAGTGTTTAGCTGTTGTTGGCACCTGTAATTCTTATTATGTATATAAGACAATGTATGTTAGTGTGCTAGGCCGCGTGGCGTAGCGGCACAGTTTTAAACTTACATGCCAGAGGCCGGTGTTCAAATCCCGTACACGGACATAATTTTTTTTCCGAATTTTCGTGCCACCACAATTATTTCATCTAAATTCTATAAAACACGATTAGTGCTGTCGATGACAACAGCTGAGCAGATTTTTATGATTATAGAACTGATATTTACGATTTTATTAGCAATCGAAAATTGGACGAAAATTGACTGAGTGAAATTTGTTTTTTCAACTCAACGCGCTTTGAAACCGACGAATATTTTGATAGCATATGTCAACAATCAAAGTTTGGCAATTGTATCAGCTTTCAGAAAAAAATGTTAATTTTGTTACGATCGGACGATAATTAGTGAATTTATTGCGAAATAAATAAGTTGAGAGATTTTGGTTACCAGAAATTTTCGACCTGCTACAATTTTTTTAACAATGCATTATTTACAACTAAGTATATTTAGAAAAAGTTTACAATTACATTACACTTTCAGAATATCTAAACTGTTTAAAAATGGAACTCTAAAGTACGGACGTATTGAGCATTGAACTTGTGTCATTTTTTGAATAGTTTGATGCTTTCGTGACCGGAAGTGACGTCATCGACATTCATGATTTTTTAGGACACGTCTTTGTATGTTGCGGAGAACATGTGAACCAAATTTTATTACCATCGGACATGTATTAACGATTTTATAGCCGCTCAAAATATTCATGAAACTTATGTTGTCATTCTGACCGATACCACGATTTTTCGACCTTAGGCGCTTGGGAAAACCGTTGGTTGGATGGCCCTGTATGTATTTAGAAAAAGTTTGCAATTTGAATGAGCTACACGATGGTGTGAACCTTTTTACGATCCGACCATTATTAATGGAGTTATTCGAGATACTAGTTTTTCACTTATTCGATGACCTTGACCTTAGTTTTGGGTCAAGGTCAAAACAAAACCTCTCGGTTCTGCGCATCATTCATGCCAAGCGATCGACGAAAAAAAAATTGAAAAATTTCAAAAATTGCGACCTGTATCGCGAAACAAAAATTGTTTACAAACATACATACATACATACATACAAACATACAAACCGCACTGATCGCCATAACTTGGCGAAAGCATTCGCCAAGTTAACAAGATGCCCATGAAACCATGGGGGAACTTGGCCTTTTAAAAATGATAATTACCAAAAAAACCATAATTTATATACACCCAGGTATCATGAAAACCATTATGATTACAAAGTGATTCATGGGAAATGAAAAATCATAAGGCACAAATCATCATTACGTTATCATCGTTATGATGTCTAGTGGGAACAATCGATAGCCAAGAGTGATAAAAAAGTATTGACTGGCATGGTTTCGTTTGCTGTGTGTTGCATCGATATGCTAAATATTTGAGGGGACATACATTTTGACAGTCAATTGGACTGGTTCGTGTTGCAGCTTGCCGGCTTCACGTAAAGCGAGCTGGCAGCAGCGGCGACCTTTGTGAGACTATCAACCTTAAACATTCATTCAGAAGCCAAATAACGTCAAGCAATAAAACATCCGTATCAATCAATAATGAACAAAATTACTATGGGTTTATCAATCATGTTGAGTGTTTAGCTGTTGTTGGCACCTATTATAGTTTTGATATATATATGACAATACTGATCAGTGTGCTAGGCCGCATGGCGTAGCGGCATAATTTTGGACTTCCATGCCAGAGGCCGGTGTTCAAATCCCGTACACGGACATAATTTTTTTTCCGAATTTTCGTGCCACAACAATTATTTCATCTCAATTCATGAGAACACGATTCGTGCTGTCGATGACAACAGCTGAGCAGTTTTTTATGACTATAGAACTGATATTTTCGATTTTATTAGCAATCGAAGATTTGACGAAAATTGACTGAGTGAAATTTGTTTTTTCAACTCAACGCGCTTTGAAACCGACGAATATTTTGATAGCATATGTCAACAATCAAAGTTTGGCAATTGTATCAGCTTTCAGAAAATGTTAATTTTGTTACGATCGGACGATAATTAGTGAATTTATTGCGAAATAAATAAGTTGAGAGATTTTGGTTACCAGAAATTTTCGACCTTCTACAATATTTTTAACAATGCATTATTTACAACTAAGTATATTTAGAAAAAGTTTACAATTATATTACACTTTCAGAATATCTAAACTGTTTAAAAATGGAACTCTAAAGTACGGACGTATTGAGCATTGAACTTGTGTCATTTTTTGAAAACTTTGATGCTTTCGTGACCGGAAGTAACGTCATCGACATTCATGATTATTTTAGGACACGTCTTGGTATGTTGCGGAGAACATGTGAACCAAATTTTATTACCATCGGACATGTATTGACGGTTTTATAGGCGCTCAAAATATTCAGGAAACTTATATTGCCATTTGGACCGATACCACGTTTTTTCGACCTTAGGCGCTTGGGAAAACCGTCGGTGCGATAGCCCATATAGCATGAGAAAAAGTTTGCAATTTGAATGAGCTACACGATGGTGTAAATTTTGTAACGATCCGACCATTATTAACGGAGTTATTCGAGGTACTATTTTTTCACATATTCGATGACCTTGACCTTAGTTTTGGGTCAAGGTCAAAACAAAACCTCTCGGTTCTGCGCATCATTGGTCCCTACCATTTAAAAAAAAAAAATCTGAAAAATGTTAAAAATTGCGATCTGTATCGCGAAACAAAAAAATGTTAACAAACATCCATACATACATACTTACAAACCGGGCCGATCGCCATAACTTGGCTTCGAGCCAAGTTAACAAGAGGCCCATGGGAGCCATGTGGGAACTTGGCGAACTGCATCCAAATAATTGCAACAATTTCAGAATGGGGCCACAATTGACCAAAATCGGCCACAAATTACCTAAGTTATCATGCCTCTTATGTTGAAAATCATTATGATTGCAAAGTGATTCATGGGAAATGAAAAATCATAACGTGTAAATCATCATTACGTTATGATATATACAATAAGATGAATTAATGGGCCAATTTTGAAATTTGCCCGTGGGCCTCGAGGTTTCCCCATGTATCTACGGGCCTCTTGTTTGTGTAGCACGAAAGGGAAATGAAAAATCATAAGGTACGTTATCATAGTTATGATGTCTAATGGGAACCATCGATAACCAAGGGTGATAAAGAAGTATTGACTGGCATGGCTTCGTTTGCGATGTGTTGCATCGATATGCAAATTTTTTTAGAGGACATTCATTTTTACAGTGAATTGGACTGGTCCGTATTGCTGCTTGCCGGCTTTACGCAAAGCGAGCTGGCAGCAGCGGTGACCTTTGTGAAACTATCAACCTTAAACATTCATTCAGAAGCCAAACAACATTAAGCAATAAAAAATCCGTATCAACCTATAATTAACAAAATTACTATGGATATATCAATCATGTTGAGTGTTTAGCTGTTGTTGGCACCTGTAACGAGATGCCCATGAGGACATGGGTGAACTTGGCTAACAGTGTCGGAAACTTTTTAAAATTTCAATATTGACCCAAAATTGACCAAGTTATTCTAGATTTATCGATAAACTATGATTCAGAGGCTGACACAAGGAAAAGCATATTTTCATATTTAATAGTACCACGGCCTGCCGTACTTGCCGCGCCACGCGCCCCGCGCACCCCGAGCGAGAGCAGATTCCTTTGTTCAGCGCGAGAGGCAGGCTGTTGTAAAGAAGCCAGCGCCGAGCCATCAGAAATGACACCCACTGTACTTCAAATTTACTTTATGAGAGAACTGTCATATATTATTTTGAGCAGAAAATTTTACACATTTGTTCAGAATTGAATGGGCTTCCTTCGAGCGCAGACAAATTCACGATACGACCATTCACGACGGACGAACGACGCTATAACTTCAGATTTGAGTACCGTTTTTGCTTTGATTCGTTCGAAACCGGAAGTGACGCAACCGATATCAATAAATTTTGCGGATTAGATTCGCGCTGTTGATGTCAACATCTGATTTAATTTTTATCACCATTGAACTTATATTTACGATTTTATTAGCAATCGAAAATTTGACGTAAATTTACTAAGTGAAATTTGCTTTTTCAACTCAACGCGCTTTGAAAAGGACAAATATATTGATAGCATATATCCATTATTAAAGTTTGGTTATTCTATCAGCTTTCAGAAAATGTAAATTTTGTTACGATCGGACCATAATTAATGAATCTATTGCGAAATTAAAAAGTTTAGAGATTTTGGCTACCAGAAATTTTCGACCTGCTACGATTTTTTTTATGATGCATTATTTACAACTAAGTATATTTAGAAAAAGTTTACAATTACATTACACTTTCAGAATATGTTGACTGTATTGAAATTTAATTGTAAAGCATGGACATATTGAGCATTGAACTTGTGTCATTTTTTATAAACTTTGATGCTTTCGTGACCGGAAGTGACGTCATCGACATTCATGAAATCTATGGATCCGACTCAAGCTGTCATGGAGCACATGTGACCCAATTTTTATCATTATCGGACATGTATTGACGGTTTTATAGGCGCTCAAAATATTCATGAAACTTATGTTGTCATTCTGACCGATACCACGATTTTTCGACCTGGGGCGTTTGGAAAAACCGTTGGTTAAATGGCCCCATATTCATATGAAAAGTTTGCAATTAGAATGAGCTACACGATGATGTAAATTATGTAACGATCCGACCATTATTAACGGAGTTATTTGAGATACTAGTTTTTCACTTATTCGATGACCTTGACCTTAGTTTTAGGTCAAGGTCAAAACAAAACCTCTCGGTTCTGCGCATCAATCACGCCTAACGATTGAAGAAGAAAAAAATGGAAAATTTCAAAAATTGCGACCTGTATCGCGAAACAAAAAAATGTTTACAAACATCCAAACAAACATACATACCGGGCCGATCGCCATAACTTGACGAGCCAAGTTGATAATTATTATTTATATATGACAATGCATGCTAGTGTGCTAGGCCGCGTGGCGTAGCGGCAATGTTTTAGACTTCCATGCCAGAGGCCGGTGTTCAAATCCCGTACACGGAGATAATTTTTTTTCTGAATTTTCGTGCCACAACAATTATTTCATCTAATTTCAATAGAACACGATTTGTGCTGTCGATGACAACAGCTGAGCAGATTTTTATCATTATAGAACTGATATTTACGATTTTATTAGCAATCGAAAATTGGACGAAAATTGACTGAGTGAAATTTGTTTTTTCAACTCAACGCGCTTTGAAAACGACGAATATTTTGATAGCGTATGTCAATTATCAAAGTTTAGTAACTGTGTCAGCTTTTAGATACTGGTAATTTTGTTACGATCGGACGATAATTAGTGAATTTATTGCGAAATTAAAACGTTGAGAGATTTTGGTTACCAGAAATTTTCGACCTGCTACAATTTTTTTAACAATGCATTATTTACAACTAAGTATATTTAGAAAAAGTTTACAAATACATTACACTTTCAGAATATCTAAACTGTTTTTAAATGAAATTCTAAAGCATGGACGTATTGAGCATTGAACTTGTGTCATTTTTTATAAACTTTGATGCTTTCGTGACCGGAAGTGACGTCATCGACATTCATGATATTTTAGGATACGTCTTGGTATGTCGCTGAGAACATGTGAACCAAATTTTATTACCATCGGACATGTATTGACGGTTTTATAGGCGCTCAAAATATTCTGGAAACTTTTGTTGCCATTTGGACCGATACCACTTTTTTCCGACCTTAGACGCTTGGGAAAACCATTGGTTGGATCGCCGTATATGTATTTAGAAAAAGTTTGCAATTGGAATGAGCTACACGATGGTGTAAAGTTTTTAACAATCCGACCATTATTAACGGAGTTATTCGAGTTACTAGATTTTCACTTACTCGATGACCTTGACCTTAGTTTCAGGTCAAGGTCACAACAAAACCTCTCGGTTCTGGGCATCATTACCCCCTAACGATGGGTGAAGAACAAATTGGAAAATTTCCAAAATTGCGACCTGTATCGCGGATCACAACAAATGATATCTGATAGGCGCTCAACATATTCATGAAACTTTAGTTGCCATTTGGACTGATACCACGTTTTTTTCGACCTTAGGCGCTCGGGAAAACCATTGGTTGGATCGCCGTATAAGTATTTAGAAAAAGTTTGCAAATTGAATGAGCTACACGATGGTGTAAAGTTTGTAACGATCCGACCATTAATAACGGAGTTATTCGAGATACTAGTTTTTCACTTATTCGATGACCTTGACCTTACTTTCGGGTCAAGGTCAAAACAAAACCTCTCGGTTCTGCGCATCACTGACGCCTAACGATGGGTGAAGAAAAAATTGGAAAATTTCAAAAATTGCGACCTGTATCGCGAAACAAAAAAAAGTTACAAACCAACATCCCACAAACATAAGGACCGGGCTGATCGCCATAACTTGGCGAAGGGATTCGCCAAGTTAACGAGATGCCCATGAGGACATGGGTGAACTTGGCTAACAGTGTCGGAAACTTTTCAAAATTTCAATATTGACCCAAAATTGACCAAGTTACTCTAGATTTATCGATAAACTATGATTCAGCGGCTGACACAAGGAAAAGCATAGTTTCATATTTAATAGTACCGCGGCCTGCCGTACTTGCCGCGCCACGCGCCCCGCTCACCCCGCGCCGAGAGCAGATTCCTTTGTTCAGCGCGAGAGGCAGGCTGTTGTAAACAAGCAAGCGCCGAGCCATCAGAAATGACACCCACTGTACTTTAAACTTACTTTATGAGAGAACTGTCATATATTTTGAGCAGAAAATTTTACACCGGTGTTCAGAATTGAATGGGCTTCCTTCGAGCGCAGACAAATTCACGATACGACCATTCACGACGGACGAACGACGCTATAACTTCAGATTTGAGTGCCGTTTTTGCTTTGATTCGTTCGAAACCGGAAGTGACGCAACCGATATCAATAAATTTTGCGGATTAGATTCGCGCTGTTCATGTCAACATCTGATTTAATTTTTATCACCATTGAACTGATATTTACGATTTTATTAGCAATCGAAAATTTGACGAAAATTGACTGAGTGAAATTTGCTTTTTCAACTCAACGCGCTTTGAAATGGACAAATATATTGATTTCATATGTCAATTATGAAAGTTTGGTAATTCCATCAGCTTTCAGAAAATGTAAATTTTGTTACGATCGGACCATAATTAATGAATCTATTGCGAAATTAATAAGTTTAGAGATTTTGGCTACCAGAAATTTTCGACCTGCTACGATTTTTTTTACGATGCATTATTTACAACTAAGTATATTTAGAAAAAGTTTACAATTACATTACACTTTCAGAATATGTTGACTGTATTGAAATTTAATTGTAAAGCATGGACATATTGAGCATTGAACTTGTGTCATTTTTTATAAACTTTGATGCTTTCGTGACCGGAAGTGACGTCATCGACATTCATGAAATCTATGGATCCGACTTAAGCTGTCATGGAGCACATGTGACCCAATTTTTATCATTATCGGACATGTATTGACGGTTTTATAAGCGCTAAAAATATTCATGAAACTTATGTTTTCATTCTGACCGATACCACGATTTTTCGACCTCAGACGCTTGGGAAAACCGTCGGTGCGATTGCCCCATATGAAATTAGAAAAAGTTTGCAATTAGAATAAGCTACACGATGATGTAAATTTTGTAATCATCCGACCATTATGAACGGAGTTATTCGAGGTACTAGTTAGTTTTCACTTATTCGATGACCTTGACCTTAGTTTTGGATCAAGGTCAAAACAAAACCTCTCGGTTCTGTGCATCAATCACGCCTAACGATTGAAGAAGAAAAAAAATGGAAAATTTCAAAAATTGCGACCTGTATCGCGAAACAAAAAAAATGTTAACTAACAAACATACATACATCCAAACATACAAACCGGACCGATCGCCATAACTTGGCTCTGAGCCAAGTTAACAAGAGGCCCATGGGTACATGTGGGAACTTGGCGAACTGCATTCAAACAATTGCAACAATTTCTGAATCGGGCCAAAATTGGCCAAAATCGGCCAAAAATTACCTAAGTTATCATGCCTCTTATGTTGAAAATCATTATGATTGCAAAGTGATTCATGGGAAATGAAAAAAATCATAACGTACAAATCATCATTACGTTATAATATATACAATAAGATGAATTAGATGGCCGATTTTAAAATTTTCCTTATGCAGTTCGCCAAGTTCCCCCATTTACCCATGGGCCTCAAAGTTGCCCTATGTATCTATGGGCCTCTTGTTTGTGTAGCACGAGAGGGAAATGAAAAATCATAAGGTACGTTATCATCGTTATGATGTCTAATGGGAACCATCGATAACCAAGGGTGATAAAGAAGTATTGACTGGCATGGCTTCGTTTGCTGTGTGTTGCATCGATATGCAAATTTTTTTAGAGGACATTCATTTTTACAGTGAATTGGACTGGTCCGTATTGCTGCTTGCCGGCTTTACGCAAAGCGAGCTGGCAGCAGCGGTGACCTTTGTGAAACTATCAACCTTAAACATTCATTCAGAAGCCAAACAACATTAAGCAATAAAAAAATCCGTATCAACCTATAATTAACAAAATTACTATGGATTTATCAATCATGTTGAGTGTTTAGCTCTTGTTGGCACCTGTAATACTTATTATTCATATATGACAATACAGATCAGTATGCTAGGCCGCGTGGCGTAGCGACATAATTTTAGACTTCCATGCCAGGGGGCCGGTGTTCAAATCCAGTACACGGACATAATTTTTTTGCCGAATTTTCGTGCCACAACAATTATTTCATCTAATTTCAATAGAACACGATTCATGCTGTCGATGACAACAGCTGAGCAGTTTTTTATGACTATAGAACTGATATTTACGATTTTATTAGCAATCGAAAATTTGACGAAAATTGACTGAGTGAAATTTGTTTTTTCAACTCAACGCGCTTTGAAAACGACGAATATTTTGATAGCATATGTCAAATCCAAAGTTTGGCAATTGTTTCAGCTTTCAGAAAATGTTAATTTTGTTACGATCGGACGATAATTAGTGAATTTATTGCGAAATAAATAAGTTGAGAGATTTTGGTTACCAGATATTTTCGACACGCTACAATTGTTTTAACAATGCATTATTTACAACTGAGTATATTTAGAAAAAGTTTACAATTACATTACACTTTCAGAATATCTAAACTGTTTAAAAATGGAACTCTAAAGTACGGACGTATTGAGCATTGAACTTGTGTCATTTTTTGAAAACTTTGATGCTTTCGTGACCGGAAGTGACGTCATCGACATTCATGATATTTTAGGATACGTCTTGGTATGTTGCTGAGAACATGTGAACCAAATTTTATTACCATCAGACATGTATTGACGGTTTTATAGGCGCTCAAAATATTCATGAAACTTTTATTGCCATTTGGACCGATACCACTTTTTTTCGACCTTAGACGCTTGGGGAAACCATTGGTTGGATCGCCGTATATGTATTTAGTAAAAGTTTGCAATTTGAATGAGCTACACGATGGTGTAAAGTTTGTAACGATCCGACCATTATTAACGGAGTTATTCGAGATACTAGATTTTCACTTATTCAATGACCCTGACCTTAGTTTTGGGTCAAGGTCAAAACAAAACCTCTCGGTTCTGCGCCTTATTAGTGCCTAGCGATGGGCGAAGAAAAAATTGGAAAATTTCCAAAATTGCGACCTGTATCGTGTAACAAAAAAAAGTTAACAAACATATAAACATACAAACACACAAACCGGGGTGATCGCCATAACTTGGCGTTATGACAACGCCAAGTTAACAAGAGGCCCATGGGTACATGGGGGAACTTGGCGAACTGCATCCAAACAATTGCAACAATTTCTGAATCGGGCCAAAATTGGCCAAAATCGGCCAAAAATTACCTAAGTTATCATGCCTCTTATGTTGAAAATCATTATGATTGCAGTGATTCATGGGAAATGAAAAATCATAACGTACAAATCATCATTACGTTATAATATATACAATAAGATGAATTAGATGGCCGATTTTAAAATTTTCGTTATGCAGTTCGCCAAGTTCCCCCATTTACCCATGGGCCTCAAAGTTCCCCCATGTATCTATGGGCCTCTTGTTTGTGTAGCACGCGAGGGAAATGAAAAATCATAAGGTACGTTATCATCGTTATGATGTCTAATGGGAACCATCGATAACCAAGGGTGATAAAGAAGTATTGACTGGCATGGTTTCGTTTGCTGTGTGTTGCATCGATATGCTAAATTTTTGAGGGGAGATACATTTTGACCGTCAATTGGATTGGTTCGTGTGTGCAGCTTGCCGGCTTCACGCAAAGTGAGCTGGCAGCAGCGGCGACCTTTGTGAGACTATCAACCTTAAACATTCATTCAGAAGCCAAACAACGTTAAGTAATAAAAAATCCGTATCAATCAATAATAAACAAAATTACTATGGGTTTATCAATCATGTTGAGTGTTTAGCTGTTGTTGGCACCTGTAATACTTATTAAACATAAAATGACTGCTATCGTTATGCTAGGCCGCGTGGCGTAGCGGCGTGGTTTAAGACTTCCATGCCAGAGGCCGGTGTTCAAATCCTGTACAATGACATAATTTTTTTTCCCAATTTTCGTGCCACAACAATTATTTCATCTCAATTCATGAGAACACGATTCGTGCTGTCGATGACAACAGCTGAGCAGTTTTTTATGACTATAGAACTGATATTTACGATTTTATTAGCAATCGAAAATTTGACGAAAATTGACTGAGTGAAATTTTTGTTTTTTTTTCAACTCAACGCGCTTTGAAACCGACGAATATTTTGATAGCATATGTCAACAATCAAAGTTTGGCAATTGTATCAGCTTTCAGAAAATGTTAATTTTGTTACGATCGGACGATAATTAGTGAATTTATTGCGAAATAAATAAGTTGAGAGATTGTGGTTGCCGGAAATTTTCGACCTGCTACAATTGTTTTAACAATGCATTATTTACAACTAAGTATATTTAGAAAAAGTTTACAATTACATTACACTTTCAGAATATGTTGACTGTATTGAAATTTAATTGTAAAGCATGGACATATTGAGCATTGAACTTGTGTCATTTTTTATAAACTTTGATGCTTTCGTGACCGGAAGTGACGTCATCGACATTCATGAAATCTATGGATCCGACTTAAGTATGCTGCATGGAGCACATGTGACCCAATTTTTTATCATTATCGGACATGTATTGACGGTTTTATAAGCGCTAAAAATATTCATGAAACTTATGTTTTCATTCTGACCGATACCACGATTTTTCGACCTCAGACGCTTGGGAAAACCGTCGGTGCGATTGCCCCATATGAAATTAGAAAAAGTTTGCAATTAGAATAAGCTACACGATGATGTAAATTTTGTAATCATCCGACCATTATGAACGGAGTTATTCGAGGTACTAGTTTTTCACTTATTCGATGACCTTGACCTTAGTTTTGGATCAAGGTCAAAACAAAACCTCTCGGTTCTGTGCATCAATCACGCCTAACGATTGAAGAAGAAAAAAATGGAAAATTTCAAAAATTGCGACCTGTATCGCGAAACAAAAAAAATGTTAACTAACAAACATACATACATCCAAACATACAAACCGGACCGATCGCCATAACTTGGCTCTGAGCCAAGTTAACAAGAGGCCCATGGGTACATGTGGGAACTTGGCGAACTGCATTCAAACAATTGCAACAATTTCTGAATCGGGCCAAAATTGGCCAAAATCGGCCAAAAATTACCTAAGTTATCATGCCTCTTATGTTGAAAATCATTATGATTGCAAAGTGATTCATGGGAAATGAAAAATCATAACGTACAAATCATCATTACGTTATAATATATACAATAAGATGAATTAGATGGCCGATTTTAAAATTTTCCTTATGCAGTTCGCCAAGTTCCCCCATTTACCCATGGGCCTCAAAGTTCCCCCTATGTATCTATGGGCCTCTTGTTTGTGTAGCACGAGAGGGAAATGAAAAATCATAAGGTACGTTATCATCGTTATGATGTCTAATGGGAACCATCGATAACCAAGGGTGATAAAGAAGTATTGACTGGCATGGTTTCGTTTGCTGTGTGTTGCATCGATATGCAAATTTTTTTAGGGGACATTCATTTTTACAGTGAATTGGACTGGTCCGTATTGCTGCTTGCCGGCTTTACGCAAAGCGAGCTGGCAGCAGCGGTGACCTTTGTGAAACTATCAACCTTAAACATTCATTCAGAAGCCAAACAACATTAAGCAATAAAAAATCCGTATCAACCTATAATAAACAAAATTACTATGGATTTATCAATCATGTTGAGTGTTTAGCTCTTGTTGGCACCTGTAATACTTATTATTCATATATGACAATACAGATCAGTATGCTAGGCCGCGTGGCGTAGCGACATAATTTTAGACTTCCATGCCAGGGGCCGGTGTTCAAATCCAGTACACGGACATAATTTTTTTGCCGAATTTTCGTGCCACAACAATTATTTCATCTAATTTCAATAGAACACGATTCGTGCTGTCGATGACAACAGCTGAGCAGTTTTTTATGACTATAGAACTGATATTTACGATTTTATTAGCAATCGAAAATTTGACGAAAATTGACTGAGTGAAATTTGTTTTTTCAAACTCAACGCGCTTTGAAAACGACGAATATTTTGATAGCATATGTCAAATCCAAAGTTTGGCAATTGTTTCAGCTTTCAGAAAATGTTAATTTTGTTACGATCGGACGATAATTAGTGAATTTATTGCGAAATAAATAAGTTGAGAGATTTTGGTTACCAGAAATTTTCGACCTGCTACAATTGTTTTAACAATGCATTATTTACAACTAAGTATATTTAGAAAAAGTTTACAATTACATTACACTTTCAGAATATCTAAACTGTTTAAAAATGGAACTCTAAAGTATGGACGTATTGAGCATTGAACTTGTGTCATTTTTTTGAAAACTTTGATGCTTTCGTGACCGGAAGTGACGTCATCGACATTCATGATATTTAGGATACGTCTTAAGTATGTTGCTGAGAACATGTGAACCAATTTTTATTACATTATCGGACATGTATTGACGGTTTTATAGGCGCTCAAAATATTCATGAAACTTTTGTTGCCATTTGGACCGATACCACTTTTTTTCGACCTTAGACGCTTGGGGAAACCATTGGTTGGATCGCCGTATATGTAATTAGAAAAAGTTTGCAATTTGAATGAGCTACACGATGATGTAAATTTTGTAACGATCCGACCATTATTAACGGAGTTATTCGAGATACTAGTTTTTCACTTATTCAATGACCCTGACCTTAGTTTTGGGTCAAGGTCAAAACAAAACCTCTCGGTTCTGCGCATCAATTCACGCCTAGCGATGGGCGAAGAAAAAATTGGAAAATTTCCAAAATTGCGACCTGTATCGTGAAACAAAAAAATGTTAACTAACAAACATATAAACATACAAACATACAAACCGGACCGATCGCCATAACTTGGCGTTATGACAACGCCAAGTTAACAAGAGGCCCATGGGTACATGGGGGAACTTGGCGAACTGCATTCAAACAATTGCAACAATTTCTGAATCGGGCCAAAATTGGCCAAAATCGGCCAAAAATTACCTAAGTTATCATGCCTCTTATGTTGAAAATCATTATGATTGCAAAGTGATTCATGGGAAATGAAAAATCATAACGTACAAATCATCATTACGTTATAATATATACAATAAGATGAATTAGATGGCCGATTTTAAAATTTTCCTTATGCAGTTCGCCAAGTTCCCCCATTTACCCATGGGCCTCAAAGTTCCCCCATGTATCTATGGGCCTCTTGTTTGTGTAGCACGAGAGGGAAATGAAAAATCATAAGGTACGTTATCATCGTTATGATGTCTAATGGGAACCATCGATAACCAAGGGTGATAAAGAAGTATTGACTGGCATGGTTTCGTTTGCTGTGTGTTGCATCGATATGCTAATTTTTTTAGAGGACATACATTTTGACAGTGAATTGGACTGGTTCGTGTGTGCTGCTTGCCGGCTTTACGCAAAGCGAGCTGGCAGCAGCGGCGACCTTTGTGAAACTATCAACCTTAAACATTCATTCAGAAGCCAAACAACATTAAGCAATAAAAAATCCGTATCACCTATAATTAACAAAATTACTATGGATTTATCAATCATGTTGAGTGTTTAGCTCTTGTTGGCACCTGTAATACTTATTAAACATAAAATGACAATACAGATCAGTATGCTAGGCCGCGTGGCGTAGCGGCATGGTTTTAGACTTCCATGCCAGAGGCCGGTGTTCAAATCCCTGTACAATGACATAATTTTTTTTCCCGAATTTTCGTGCCACAACAATTATTTCATCAAAATTCAATAGAACACGATTCGTGCTGTCGATGACAACAGCTGAGCAGTTTTTTATGACTATAGAACTGATATTTACGATTTTATTAGCAATCGAAAATTTGACGAAAATTGACTGAGTGAAATTTGTTTTTTCAACTCAACGCGCTTTGAAAACGACGAATATTTTGATAGCATATGTCAAATCCAAAGTTTGGCAATTGTATCAGCTTTCAGAAAATGTTAATTTTGTTACGATCGGACGATAATTAGTGAATTTATTGCGAAATAAATAAGTTGAGAGATTTTGGTTACCAGAAATTTTCGACCTGCTACAATTGTTTTTAACAATGCATTATTTACAACTAAGTATATTTAGAAAAAGTTTACAATTACATTACACTTTCAGAATATCTAAACTGTTTAAAAATGGAACTCTAAAGTACGGACGTATTGAGCATTGAACTTGTGTCATTTTTTGAAAACTTTGATGCTTTTGTGACCGGAAGTGACGTCATCGACATTCATGATATTTTAGGACACGTCTTGGTATGTTGCTGAGAACATGTGAACCAAATTTTATTACCATCGGACATGTATTGACGATTTTATAGGCCCTCAAAATATTCATGAAACTTTATTGCCATTTGGACCGATACCACTTTTTTTCGACCTTAGACGCTTGGGAAAACCATTGGTTGGATCGCCGTATATGTATTTAGAAAAAGTTTGCAATTTGAATGAGCTACACGATGGTGTAAAGTTTGTAACGATCCGACCATTATTAACGGAGTTATTCGAGATACTAGTTTTTCACTTATTCAATGACCCTGACCTTAGTTTTGGGTCAAGGTCAAAACAAAACCTCTCGGTTCTGCGCCTTATTAGTGCCTAGCGATGGGTGAAGAAAAAATTGGAAAATTTCCAAAATTGCGACCTGTATCGCGAAACAAAAAAAAGTTAACAAACATATACATACATACAAACACACAAACCGGGGTGATCGCCATAACTTGGCGTTATGACAACGCCAAGTTACAAGAGGCCCATGGGTACATGGGGGAACTTGGCGAACTGCATCCAAACAATTGCAACAATTTCTGAATCGGGCCAAAATTGGCCAAAATCGGCCAAAAATTACCTAAGTTATCATGCCTCTTATGTTGAAAATCATTATGATTGCAGTGATTCATGGGAAATGAAAAATCATAACGTACAAATCATCATTACGTTATAATATATACAATAAGATGAATTAGATGGCCGATTTTAAAATTTTCGTTATGCAGTTCGCCAAGTTCCCCCATTTACCCATGGGCCTCAAAGTTCCCCATGTATCTATGGGCCTCTTGTTTGTGTAGCACGCGAGGGAAATGAAAAATCATAAGGTACGTTATCATCGTTATGATGTCTAATGGGAACCATCGATAACCAAGGGTGATAAAGAAGTATTGACTGGCATGGTTTCGTTTGCTGTGTGTTGCATCGATATGCTAAATTTTTGAGGGGAGATACATTTTGACCGTCAATTGGATTGGTTCGTGTGTGCAGCTTGCCGGCTTCACGCAAAGTGAGCTGGCAGCAGCGGCGACCTTTGTGAGACTATCAACCTTAAACATTCATTCAGAAGCCAAACAACGTTAAGTAATAAAAAATCCGTATCAATCAATAATAAACAAAATTACTATGGGTTTATCAATCATGTTGAGTGTTTAGCTGTTGTTGGCACCTGTAATACTTATTAAACATAAAATGACTGCTATCGTTATGCTAGGCCGCGTGGCGTAGCGGCGTGGTTTAAGACTTCCATGCCAGAGGCCGGTGTTCAAATCCTGTACAATGACATAATTTTTTTTCCCAATTTTCGTGCCACAACAATTATTTCATCTCAATTCATGAGAACACGATTCGTGCTGTCGATGACAACAGCTGAGCAGTTTTTTATGACTATAGAACTGATATTTACGATTTTATTAGCAATCGAAAATTTGACGAAAATTGACTGAGTGAAATTTGTTTTTTCAACTCAACGCGCTTTGAAACCGACGAATATTTTGATAGCATATGTCAACAATCAAAGTTTGGCAATTGTATCAGCTTTCAGAAAATGTTAATTTTGTTACGATCGGACGATAATTAGTGAATTTATTGCGAAATAAATAAGTTGAGAGATTGTGGTTGCCGGAAATTTTCGACCTGCTACAATTGTTTTAACAATGCATTATTTACAACTAAGTATATTTAGAAAAAGTTTACAATTACATTACACTTTCAGAATATCTAAACTGTTTAAAAATGGAACTCTAAAGTACGGACGTATTGAGCATTGAACTTGTGTCATTTTTGAAAACTTTGATGCTATTGTAACCGGAAGTGACGTCATCGACATTCATGATTTTTTAGGACACGTCTTGGTATGTTGCGGAGAACATGTGAACCAAATTTTATTACCATCGGACATGTATTGACGATTTTATAGGCCCTCAAAATATTCATGAAACTTATATTGTCATTTGGACCGATACCACGTTTTTTCGACCTTAGACGCTTGGGAAAACCATTGGTTGGATCGCCGTATAAGTATTTAGAAAAAGTTTGCAATTTGAATGAGCTACACGATGGTGTAAAGTTTGTAACGATCCGACCATTATTAATGGAGTTATTCGAGATACTAGTTTCACTTATTCAATGACCCTGACCTTAGTTTTGGGTCACGGTCAAAACAAAACCTCTCGGTTCTGAGCATCATTGACGCCTAGCGATGGGTGAAGAAAAAATTGGAAAATTTCAAAAACTGCGACCTGTATCGCGAAACAAAAAAAAGGTTAACAAACATACATACATACATACAAACATACAAACCGGGGTGATCGCCATAACTTGGCGAATGCGAATTCGCCAAGTTAAAAATAGGCCCATGGGGACATGGGGGAACTTGGCGAACTGTGATAGGAAAATTTCAGAATCGGGCCATAATTGGCCAAAATCGGTCAAAAATTATCTAAGTTATCAAGGATTATAATTTTTTGTGGACGAATGGGGAAACTTTCAATTTGTTCGAGTTAACAATTGAGATAGGCTTCCATAATATGGATTTTAATCAAATATATACAATAAGATGAATTAGCTGGCCGATTTTGAAATTTTCCTGATGCAGTTCGCCAAGTTCCCCCATGTTCCCTTGGGCCTCTTGCTTGTGTAGCGCGAGAGGCGCTGCGACTTGACCTGATTCTCGCAGCCAGCCGCGCCCAGCGCATTCCTTTGTTCTGCGCGACAAGGCGGCTGCAGCGAAGTGCCAGCAGAAATGACACCCACTGTAATTCAAACTTACTTTGTGAGAAAACTGTTGAGTATTAAGAGCTGAAAATTATACACTTTGTTCAGAATTGAATGGGCTTCCTTCTCGAGCAAACTAATTCACAATACGACCATTCGCGACAGAGAAACGACGCGATAACTTCAGATTTTAGTCGAATTTTAACTTTCACTCGTTCGTGACCGGAAATGACATCAGCGACTTCCCCAAAAGAATCATCATTCGGTACACGCTCTCCATGGTAACATTTTACCCACGTTTTGTGATCCTCGAACGAATATTGTCGATTTTACAAGTGATCGAAAAAAAATTGCCAATTTTAGCTGTTTTTTGAACTTTTACCGGCGATTCGTGTGAAAACTACGCATAATTCCTGCTGCTACACTGCGTACGAAATGTTACTCGAAAAGTAACCTTCAAATGCATGTTTAAATTTTCAAAATCGACCCAGTAGTATTAAACATATTGGGGTGTTAATGCATTTGGGGGTCACTTTTTAACTTTAAGCTCAGTTTGTGAGAAAACTATAAGACATAAACAATTAGATGAGTAAGTTTCAGGTTCGGAAGTGTATGGGCTACCTTCAGGTGCAAACATTTTTACGATACGACCATTAACGACGGAGTAATGACGCGATAAATTCGGATTGCACAGCTAAATAACGTTGTTTTGCTCGTAACCGGAAGTGACGTCATCGACATAAAAAAAACACTTATCTTCCGATAGCCAGTGCTCCTGTGAACATTCGACCCAATTTTTATGACCATCCATCGAATATTGTTGAAGTTATATGCGATGGAAAAATGTGGTAAAACACTACCGCAAATTTTCGAGTGGGGGCTACGGGGCGAACTATGCATATTTTTTCATAATATTTGGTATGAAAAGTTGGCCAATAAATCAGGCTACAAGGAACTATAAACTTTTTTTAAATCGCACTGTAGGTAAAGGTGGTATCAAGGATTGAAAAATTTGAAGCGTGACCTTGACCTTATTATGGGGTCAAGGTCAAAACAAAACCTCTCGGTTCTACGCATTAATTGCCCCATTAGTTTCCCAAAAAAAATTCTGAAAAATTGTCAAAATTGCGACCTGTATCGCGAAACAAAAATATGTTAACATACAAACATCCAAACATCCAAACCGGGCCGATCGCCATAACTTGGCGAAAGCATTCGCCAAGTTGACAAGTCGACCTGTGTTTATAAGCGCAGTGTTCCGCAAACCAGAAGCACTAATGTGAGCAAGTCACGCTGAACTCGTTAGTTTATTTTGAGTTCTCCCTTTCGGTTACGACAATGTATAAAACTTACAACAATGCTGTCCGTTAGAAATATCATTTTTCTACTTCATAGTAGCATCACTATCCATGTAGAACAGTTTCGTTCGTGTATTTATTAATGGCTTATTTGCTTCTTTCCATAAACGGCAATTGGTTGATAACTACGCGAATAATGCACGATGGATTGTGTGTTTGTGGCTGAATGCGCTTTTAGGTAAAAAGGCGAGACTACTAAACAAGATATATTTCCAATATATATATATGTATATATATATATATATATATATATATATATATATATATATATATATATATATATATATATATATATATATATATATATATATATATATATATATATATATATATGAATAGACAGAGATAGAAGAGAGAGAGAGAGAGAGAGAGAGAGCGAGAGAGAGCGAGAGAGAAGCGAGAGAGAGCGAGAGAGAGAGAGACCTCGAGAGAGAGCGAGAGAGAGAAGAGAGAGAGAGAGAGAGAGAGAGAGAGAGAGAGAGAGAGAGAGAGAGAGAGAGAGAGAGATACAGACATTCCGACCGACAGACAGAGGCAGAGACAGACAGAGCGACAGAGACTGATACAGAGACGCAGACAATAATAATACAATGAAGCCGATTTGAAGGGTAATGAAGTGATACAGATATTCAACAGAAACCCTTGCACCTCTCCCGACTCAAGAGGTGTAACTGGTCGGGTAGGCTGAAGAAGCTCATGATTGTTGCAGCGCACTCCAGCTTTATCCAGTTGGAGTGCGAGTTGAGCACGGTCGACACGCAGCAACCATGATCTACGGAGGGTATTATAAGGCAGATGACAGGGTAGCCGATATCTTAGCGGACGAAGTTAGCTCTAAGGCCGCATCCTATGTTCGGAAGGTGGCCGTCTCTGCATGCGTCTTTTGTGATATGTCAGGTGATTCACGTCTTGATTGTCATACAAAGTATGTATAAAATATATGTATTCATAAATATATATATCTATAGAATCACATATGCAAATATGTTTGGAATAGGATGAATTAAAACATGGGGCATGTTGACAATGTATTAATGTTCATATATATGTAAATATATACCGAAAAATGTATAAAAATATACGTATATATAAACATATATTTCAATCAATATTTTTATATTTGTACATATATATATATAAATATATACATATATTTATATATATATGTATAATTATATATGTATATATGCACATATATTCATGTATATATAAATATAAGTATATCGACAAAGGTAAATATATATATATTTACATATGAATCACCATATGTGCATGTGTATAAGCATACATATTTCAATTTATGTATGTATGTAAATATGCATACAATACTCGCGCAAGAGTAGAATATCCGAGATTTAGATTGCACTAATGTCCACACTGTCAGAGGTTCTTTGCGTTAAGTAGCAAAACCTACTCTATGTAAACTGGAAATATGCTTACTTAACAACTTTACATCAAGCGCAGGTAACCGCATAGAATAGATATCCCTATGCGCACGTGGTTGGAAGTTGCTGTAAAATACAAGAGGCCCATGGGAGCCATGTGGGAACTTGGCGAACTGCATCCAAATAATTGCAACAATTTCAGAATGGGGCCACAATTGACCAAAATCGGCCACAAATTACCTAAGTTATCATGCCTCTTATGTTGAAAATCATTATGATTGCAAAGTGATTCATGGGAAATGAAAAGTCATAACGTGTAAATCATCATTACGTTATGATATATACAATAAGATGAATTAATGGGCCAATTTTGAAATTTGCCCGTGGGCCTCGAGGTTTTCCCCATGTATCTACGGGCCTCTTGTTTGTGTAGCACGAAAGGGAAATGAAAAATCATAAGGTACGTTATCATCGTTATGATGTCTAATGGGAACCATCGATAACCAAGGGTGATAAAGAAGTATTGACTGGCATGGCTTCGTTTGCGATGTGTTGCATCGATATGCAAATTTTTTTTAGAGGACATTCATTTTTACAGTAAATTGGACTGGTCCGTATTGCTGCTTGCCGGCTTTACGCAAAGCGAGCTGGCAGCAGCGGTGACCTTTGTGAAAACTATCAACCTTAAACATTCATTCAGAAGCCAAACAACATTAAGCAATAAAAAATCCGTATCAACCTATAATTAACAAAATTACTATGGATATATCAATCATGTTGAGTGTTTAGCTGTTGTTGGCACCTGTAATACTTATTATTTATATATGACAATGCATGCTAGTGTGCTAGGCCGCGTGGCGTAGCGGAACAGTTTTAGACTTCCATGCCAGAGGCCGGTGTTCAAATCCCGTACACGGACATAATTTTTTTTCCGAATTTTCGTGCCACAACAATTATTTCATCTAATTTCAATAGAACACGATTCGTGCTGTCGATGACAACAGCTGAGCAGTTTTTTATATGACTATAGAACTGATATTTACGATTTTATTAGCAATCGAAAATTGGACGAAAATTTACTGAGTGAAATTTGTTTTTTCAACTCAACGCGCTTTGAAAAACGACGAATATTTTGATAGCATATGTCAAATCCAAAGTTTGGCAATTGTTCCAGTTTTCAGAAAATGTTAATTTTGTTACGATCGGACGATAATTAGTGAATTTATTGCGAAATAAATAAGTTGAGAGATTTTGGTTACCAGAAATTTTAAATATAAGTGACTGCTACAATTTTTTTAACAATGCATTTATTTACATATGTATTAGCATTCAGTATGAAATTTAGAAAAAGTTTACAATTACATTACACTTTCAGAATATCTAAACTGTTTAGTTATTCGAGATACTAGATTTTTGAACCTTCGCTATTCGATGACCTGGGAACCTTAGTCAGGTCAGGTCAGTCAAATGGAACTCTAAAGTATGGACATATTGAGCATTGAACTTGTGTCATTTTTTGAAAACTTTGATGCTTTCGTGACCGGAAGTGACGTCATCGACATTCATGATATTTAAGGATACGTCTTGGTATGTCGCTGAGAACATGTGAACCAAATTTTATTACCATCGGACATGTATTGACGGTTTTATAGGTGCTCAAAATATTCATGAAACTTTTGTTGCCATTTGGACCGATACCACTTTTTTTCGACCATAGGCGCTCGGGGGAAAACCATTGGTTGGATCGCCGTGTATGTCATTAGAAAAAGTTTGCAATTTGAATGAGCTACACGATGGTGTAAAGTTTTGTAACGAACTATTATTAACGGAGTTATTCGAGATACTTTCACTTATTCGATGACCTTGACCTTAGTTTCAGGTCAAGGTCACAACAAAACCTTTCGGATCTGGGCATCATTACCCCCTAACGATGGGTGAAGAAAAAATTGGAAAATTTCCAAAATTACTTATCGCGGATCACAACAAATGATATCTGATAGGCGCTCAACATATTCATGAAACTTTTGTTGCCATTTGGACCGATACCACTTTTTTTCGACCTTAGGCGCTTGGGAAAACCATTGGTTGGATCGCCGTATAAGTATTTAGAAAAAGTTTGCAATTTGAATGAGCTACACGATGGTGTAAAGTTTGTAACGATCCGACCATTATAAACGGAGTTATTCGAGATACTAGTTTTTCACTTATTCAATGACCCTGACCTTAGTTTTGGGTCAAGGTCAAAACAAAACCTCTCGGTTCTGCGCATCATTGACGCCTAGCGATGGGTGAAGAAAAAATTGGAAAATTTCAAACACTGCGACCTGTATCGCGAAACAAAAAAAATGTTAACATACATCCAAACAAACATCCCACAAACGTACAAACCGGGGTGATCGCCATAACTTGGCGAAGGGATTCGCCAAGTTAACAAGAGCAATAGACGAACTTGCACGATTCATTTTATCTTTGCCTGTCCGAATATTGTTAGAGTATGAAGTGCAACCGATTTAACGGAGTTTTCGATAGGTAAAATTTTGAGATTGGTTAAACTTTTATCTCCAGCCCGCTAGTGTTTGATTCGAAGGCAACATCGTCCACACCTGTAGACACGACTGGACTTTAAATATGACGACCATAGAGTAGCATTGAAAAATACAGTGAGACTGCATTGATATTGTAATGAACTATTAAGGGATTACCGAAAAGAGATCACCTACTTTTAATCATATGGTATCATCTGAACGGTTTATAAGCTTTTTATTTAACAGCCGGTTGACAGTCGCAATGTCAAGATAATGCATTTTTTCATACTAGCTCGTTATGTTATTCAGTCACATCATAACGCTCAGATACGCTTAGATATCACTACATCCCCATTTTGTTAGAAATGACAGTTCTTACATAGTGAATTATGTGAGTTTAGTCATAAGCAATCCCAGGAGGATGCTGAAAATAATGATCATTCTACTGAACACAAATGCACAACGTCAACGCAAATGAATACTGAACGTTCGATGTAAATTCTGACTGACAATCATCGGGTGGACCACCCTATGTCAGAAAAGGGATTATTCTGTCCTTTCACCTTAGAAATAAACTAGCATACAGCTTCACTCCGACTCGATGAGTCTCTCTGGAGCTCTTACAATGCTTCCACTTCTCGTTGTGGTGGCGTCATTGTCAGTGTTTGTCTCAATTCTAGACGGTACTGGCTCACTTTCTCTATTGTAAGGCTTTGTGCTATTTTCAATGTGGGTTGTGATGTTTGTAATTGTCGACAGTAACGGCGAATGAGGTTTCCGTGCTCGTTCCGAACATTGTTAGATCGTGGTTCGCTACTTTTGCTTATGACTGTTGCAGGCTTCCTTGTATTGGATGCTTCATCATGAGCTCGTACATTTCCTTCCATTAAGGGAGGTAGCTCTCTTGTGTGTTGATCAGCATAGCCTTTGTGTTTGAACATGGCTCTCTGGATCGGTTCGTTATGATTCTGTTGTATACCAGTGTTGTGTGGACGCCGACTTGGTAGTGTGGTAGGAATTGGTCGACTGAACAACATCTCTGCAGGGCTATGAAGATGAGAATCTAGTGGAGTAGCTCTAACGTTCAACAGTGCCTTATTTATGTATGCACCTGATTTCAAGCATTTCTCGATGATTGGCTTTATATAGCCTATCTGCCGCTCGATGAATCCATTAGGCTGGTCATATCTTGGGCTGCTTGTTGAGTGATCGATTCCCCATTTAGCACAAAACTCGTCATATTTTCTTTGAAATTGCTGCCCGATGTCAGAAATGATTTCCGCAGGTGTGCCTAACAGGCTAAGAGTTTCTTTGGTAGCAGTGATGACGGATTTTGCTGAAGTTGATGTTAGCAGTTTGACTACAGGAAATCTGATGTGGTAATCACTTATAATCAGGTATGTACTGTCGTTAATATTGAACAACTCAGTGCCCAGTTTGACCCATGGTTTGCATGGCCTCTCGGGCATTATTAATGGCTCTTTTGTTTGCAGACGGGGAGGTGCTGCATGTAGAGGTTTTTCACGATCATCTCTAATGGCTTGTGATCAGTGACGATATCAAACTATCGACCGTATAAGAAGTTGTGAAAACGTTGTATGCCGTGGACAATTCCTAAGCATTCTCGCTCAATGTTGCTGTTTGTGGCTTGAGTCTCTGTCGATGTCTTGCTGGAGACTGCAACAGGACCTTTATCTTGGATAAGTCCTGCACCAAGACCTCGGCCAGATGCATCCACTTCAAGTGTGACATGTTATCTGGGATCATAGTAGTTGAGACTGATACCAGCAGCAACAGCTTCTTTAACTTCTTCAAATATTGCTTGGTGATCTTCGCACCATTCATATGGAACATCGTTCTTCAGCAGGTCGCGCAGTGGGGCCATTGTGTGGGGCCATTGGACATTGCATGCCAGAAATGTAACAATGCCGATAAATTTCTGTAGTTGTTTGCTGCCCTGTGGAGTAGGCATTTTTGTTATGTCTTTCACTTTTGATGGATCTCGAAGCATACCCTGGTCAGTGTAGAGACGACCGAAGAAGCTGATCTTGTTTGTTTTGATCTGGCATTTTTTAGAGTTCAATGCCAAGCCTACTGAAATGTTTATCATATATATGATCGCCTAAAACACTTTTAAGTACTTATCCATAATGTTTCTCATCCTTGTGTCAAGAATGTTCGTGGTTTATAGATGAATAGGCAGCTGATATGGCACATTTGAGTTAATTCTTTGAGCATGATTACTAGCCATTAACCGCTACGGTCAGCTTTATTGCATCCCACATCGTTTCGCAACACATGTTCTATAGGTTCTGTTGGGAAACATGCACCATGCTTTGGCTAGCAAATTTAGGAATATGCCGGGTCAATTGGCTTCTGCATAATGACTTGTAAATATAGTTTGCCTTTTTAAACGAGAAACTCGCTACAATTGGAAGCGAGCACCAGAAGTTACTGTCAGTATAACTACGCATAAAGTCATCTGCGTCATTTGATCTAATGCTTATTGCGCTTCATGGGTTATTGGCGCTGGTGTTTAAACTACTGCGTTGGTATCATATCGATTTTACATACGCTTGCTTTATGTACATGCCCCCACATATACACCGCGACAAAGATTAATGCCGAAGTAAGATTCAAAGCTAAAAAGTGCATCAGCCTGTCTCATTTATCTCTCTCTAAATATAACTCAAGAAATAACGATAACGGTCATGTAATCGGACCTGTTTCTTTCGCGCTACTGAGCAGCCATATAGTCGAATTTCTTGGGGCTTGGGCCGCAATTAATGATTGCTACGAATTACAACCGTCCATTTAAGCTCGCTGGCATAAGTAAAACAGGTATTTATTTTTATGCAAAAAGATATTCGGGGTGATCTTCAATCAGAAGGAGGTTCGGCTGCACAAAACTGATACATAATCTCACAATGAATTCAATAATCCCATTCGTAGAAAGGTTGACCTCAAAGAAGATTTATGTTATCCAAGCGATAGATTATTGATCTCAAAGCATAATTAAATTATTGTTCGAGCTAATTAGTGTCTCTTGGATAATTAATCTCCATGGGCATTTTCATTTCATCCGCAGGATAATTCTGCTTTTGTAATCCCTTCTGTACCTGTCTTATGGCTTTTATTGGCTCGAGTCATATTAAGGTTATATTTTGTACACACTGCACAGTTGAAAATATGCGCTGCCACAATGACGTTATCAGTTAAGGGTATATTTGATGCGGCCTTTTGTCAGGATTGCTCGTTTGAGGTTTTAAAATTAGCTTTGAACATCCCACGACACCCCAGTGTCAAGGTATGTTCAAAGCAATTACTCAATTTCGCTGCATATCTACGATGTTTGGCTACCAGCTTTAACGTAAACAGGTGTTGCGACTCAATAGCTTACAGTTGAAAGTGCAAGATTTTAGGATGACTGCAAAGTTTACACTGAGAAAATTATTTGATATCATTTTTCTCAATAGGAGGCGTATCTTTTTTACCTATATAGTGAAACACAAATCATGTAGCAAGAGCATCCAGTTTTCGAATGTTTCACTCACTAATACTGTAACATCATTGCAAATTTATCTTCGATCTTTGCAGCTACTACTTTTAGGAGGGGAAGTGTAATATGGTACGAATCCGCATCATCCAGCTAGGTGTCTTTTTTCATGTAGGCCATTATTTATATGGTCTACGACAACATGACATACATCCTGACATCCTCAATATATATGAATTAGATACATTTAACTAGAACACGTTTGCGTTTATATGGCAAATATTCCTGCTACAAATATCGTCATTTGTGAAGAAATCATGTATTAATTCAATTGTGCTCAATGATACAAGTGAAAATGAAGTCAGTAGCGTTATTCTGTCGTTAAAAAGCTAGCTAGAGTCGTGCCAATTTTCAAGAGTGGGGATGATTTATGTATTAGGAACTATCGACCTGTGTCTGCACTGCCAGTCATATCGAAGATTATGGAACGATTAATGTATAATAGACTTATTGATTTTGTTAATAAGCAGAATATTTTGTATGAATGTCAGTTTGGGTTCAGAGAAAATCATTGTGCAAACATGGCTTTAACATATTTAGTGAATAAGATTATTGATGCATATGAAGATGATAAATATGTACTAGGAGTATTTTTAGATTTCAACAAAGCGTTCGATACCATTAATCACCATATTTTGTTGAGAAAACTCCGCTGTTATTGTGTTCGATGTGTTGCACTTGAATGGTTTAAAAGTTATCTGACAGATAGGACTAATTATGTGTCGTACGGTGAAACTCAATCGGAATGTAATTAAATGTGGTGTCCCTCAAAGATCCTTTTTAGGGCCTATACTGTTTTTACTACATATAAATGACATTGTGCACATCTAAACGGTTTTAGCTCCGATTCTTTTTGCTGATGATACTAATATGTTTATTGTACGTAACGATATTGATAACATGATTCGAAAAATGAATCAAGAGCTTGATAAACTTGTAATGTGGCTCAACACAAACAAACTATCTTTGAATGTACTAAAGCCACATTATGTTATTTTCAGTACTGGTCGGTATATTATCACCCCAAGTGAAACGTTGTATGTAAACAACCAGATATTAACGAATGAAAACTCTACTACTTTCCTAGGAGTATGTCAAGAAAATTAAATTAGAAAAGTGTTTAAATTGAAAATTGCTAAAAATGTAGGAATCTTATGTCAAAAGAAAAGTGTTTAAGTTGTCAATGTTAAAAACGATGTTTTATTCATTTATATATCATACATTTCCTAATGTATTGAAGTATGGGGAAATGCTGCCAAGAAATATACTGACTCAGTTTTAAAGTTGCAAAAATTATGCTGCAGATTAATGACAGGGTCTCCTTGACGTACCAGTTATAGCCCAATTTATAAGATGCTAAATATTATGCCACTATCGAATGTGTATGAATATTGTGCACTCTTATTTATGTTCAAGTACAATTCAGGTATTTTGCCAAAACCATTGTACAAAATATTTAAAAGAAAGCCTGATACCTACAATGTTATAACTAGGCAACAATTTATACTATATGTACCCAAATGTAAATCGCAAATAGCTATTAACAGTATGAGTATCAAGGCGTGAAATTGTGGAATGGTATCTGCTATATAATTTAACCATATATGTCGTATAATGCTTTCAAAATAATTTTAAGAAAACACATTGTTGACAAATTGTAATAGTATTCCCAAGATTCTATTATTTTGGCACACGCAATATCAATCTTTGTCATTACCATTGTTAGATATGGAGTGTTTACAGGTACTTCTTTGTCAATATGTTTTTCTGTGCACTTACACGCTGTATTAATTGTTAGGATTCATATATTATTTTGCTTGCATGCCTTATTTATGACACAATTTTATGTATGTTTTTTTGATGTTGCAAGCAATGAATTATTATTATTATGAGTAGCCACAGGCGTCAGACAAATCTCGGCCTCACCTAAGATCGATTTTACATTTGATATTCCTCACTAGCAAAAATGATTTCAGCCAGCTCACTTAATTAACTTAAATGCCAACGCGATGCGCAATTTACGGACGATGTTTGACTTTTAACCCGGCTGTCTAGTAATACTGCGTACAATGCTGTAGAAAACTATCAAGGGCATTTACGGATCACATTATACTGTCGGTCGAGCCACCAACCACCATTTGGTCTTGGTCTTTTGTGACCTTATATTACAGTCTGATGTGCTCCAAACGCGCTAATAGTTCACGTTATATATTTTTTATAGTTGCATTGTTGGATCAGTAAGCTTCAGTTTTCCACCAAATACCCTTAGCAATGTAATATAATATCCTAGGCCTATTGTCCAGGCACCTGCTAATTACTAATATAGCCATATATAATTTACCTCCTTTGACTAAGTTATTTTACGTTTGATGAGATATCAGTTCCTGATTAAATGTCTGACACTATTCTGTTTTAAATTTGTGTTAAACGGTACACTATCAAGTAAAATGTTGGGTACCACCTTATATTTAAGCGGTCAGAAAAGAAGGTTGTCGAATAAACCGCTTAAGTTGGTTTGCATAAAATTGGTATTGATGGTGATGATCAATAGTCGCATTAATTCAAGGATCCTCATCTATAGGTTGCTAAGCGGATCTGTATGGGCCATATTTTGGTACACTTGTTTATTCCCCTCGATCCCTTAGGGACTGTTTTCTCAGTGTAAACCTGACAGTCATGTAGAGGCTTTGTAACTGTGGTTGACGTATTGCCAGCATGTTCTAAATAAAGTACATTTGGGCAATTAAGATATAAAGATGAATAACTCTTTATGCTGTCTTGACATATTTTCCAAAGAGATCCAACCGATATCGATATTCGGCAACAGTGCGGTCGTATCTAGGGACATTCTTAGTGCACCAGTTTTTTGTGTGAAGCGTACTTACTTATCTTTAAGGTGACGTGCTCATACAGGCGTATGCGGAATAACATATTTTTTCTCCGATATGATATGCATTGATCGCGTTTAAAACCAGCACGGTTATGGTTGCCATTTTCCCCCTTATCTACGCGCGGCGTCAAGACAATCATTCAAATGTTAAAAGGTTTTGTCGGAAAGCAACATACAAAATAATGAACTATTATTCTTTGTCCACTATCTGTCAATCTTACTGACACAAATTTATATACATTCTCTCAAAAACTGCAGTTGTGCTTGCTAAAGGAAAATTTGTCAAGACAGCATAAAGTGATGTTCTTCTTTATATCTTATTTGCCCAACTACACTTTATTGAGAACATGCTAGCAATACGTCAACCATAGTTAGCGGTTCGGCCAAAATAAATAATAATCTAGGTAATACAAAAACCATCCGTTTCATCCATTATGTTAGCTTGCGCTTTTAGCATCCTCCCTACTTATATGGTATCTCCAAGAAATTGGTTGCAAAATATGACCTAACCATGGACTACAAATGCGAACAGGCTATGTATAGCCATTCATGATTTAATCCCCTTTATAATATGGTAACCGAACAGGCATATCTAGTGCAGTTTAATCGTACCCAACATATAAAAGACGGCTACGGCTACATTACAATTACATACAGGCGTGTAGACAACAAATGCTAAATTTAATGTGTGTCCATCTCCAATTTAATCTGCTCTCGATTAACAAATTTACAACAACTACTAAGCTACGGATTTAACAATATTCGGTGGCTCGAGTAACAATAAAGTAACCAAGATAACTTCGCGAAGCGATTTGTCAAGTTAATAATATTTCGTACACACTGCACAGTCAGAAATGCTAAACCCTCCGCTTAGTTGATGCCTGATGGTCAGAATTGCTGGATTTCCGTCCTTCTTCACCTTCACCGCTCGTCTTCCCCACCCCCCCCCCCCCCCCCCCCCTCCATATCATATGTTGTTGTCAACCAGCCCTTCTAGCCCCATATGGTCCATGGTCACTAAAGAGGGCGACAGCAATGTCAACAATCTACACTAGGACCCTGAGGAATAAGCTCTTCTAAACGACTCACGCGCTCCAAAAGGTCCTCATACTTTGATTCCAAATCCCTCATCTCAATCTCAAGGTCCACCTTCTCCTCCCATATATGTTACACATCTGCCCGCAGCTCGGACACCACCATATGTTCATCGGTGCTCATTCTATACCTCAGTCCTCATCTGTTCAACAGATCGAAGCGTGCCCGTAGGCCAGAGTGTCTACGCCATTCTCAGATATCAACCACTTTGAGTCATAGGGGGAGAGAGACACCTTGTTAACGTGGAGCCCACATATTTTGTGGCAGTCACTCCTGAGCATGTTCATTCCGTGGCGAAACTGCTTTTGGGCGAACAGCGACTCAACGTACTGAGCGTGCAATAGATGCTTCTTCACCACCACCTTCTTCACACCTGCTCGTTCTGGCTCGACATCAAGATCGAGTACATCTTAGGGTTCACACTGCTGTAGACCAAGTGTCAAATAGATGCCCTCTTTGGAGAGGTCGCTTAGTATAAGCAGAGAATCCGTATGCCCACATACAACCGGGCGGTTCATACCATGGGTGAGTCTTGTAATGCACGTGGAGAGTCAGCCAGGTGCCCATTATCATACCAGGTGAGTCTTGTGCACGTGCAGAGCAGCCAGGTCATTATCAAACACCTGATGACGCGCGTAGACAGGACTTGCGATAAGCCTACGCATTCTTTTTTCTTCCGTAGAGCACACAATCTTGACATTAACCCGCCTGCGGAGGTTCTCCATGGTCTTTCCGAACACAGAGTTATTCATAAGCTTATACAGGTCCTTCTCCAAGTCGCTGGTGGCCACCTTACGCAGATTTGTGTTCATCCGAATGTAAGGCTCCATCCAGGGGCTCTGGTCAAAGACAAGTGCACGATGGGTCTTGGTAAGTCTCATCCCCAAAGACAGATACAGCTTGAGGTTCCTGTAGTGCACCACATACTTCTGGTTTGGCGCCAGCTTTTCAGCCTCGCCCAAGGTGCCACCAAACTCGCCCAGGAGGTTCTTCTGATAGTTCGACAACCAGTCGTGCTCTATAAGAAGCCTTGCCGGAGCCAGTGGGTAGTCGTTGTGCTCGTCATGAAGTGCAGTAGGATACTCCAAGTCAACCTCAAGTATGTATTTAGTCTCGGCATCATCTGGGTGGTCCTGTATCTGTAAATCCTCCGGCCAGCCCCACTCAATACACACAGTTGGCAAAGGCTGACTCATAGCCCACCCAAACAAATTGTTAGCATCAAGGTACTGGATGTAGCCCGTTGGTTTATCCTGGTCAAAGTCATCCACCAGCGGGTTATTGGCCTTAGCATGGCGGCGTGACACCATGCTTATACCAATGCATAGACCTTTCTCAATGAACAGGTGCTTGTCATAGTCGGTGAGTAGCTCGAGTTCCACGCCTGTGCTCTTAAGTAAAGCATCCCACGACAAACCGGGGATGGTATAGTAGTGGGCTGGATCTTACCCGTACTGCTTAAGACAGGTCTTGCGGAAAACCTCAAACACATCAGCTAGGAGCAGTACATCTGTCCGCAGGTACATGTCGTGGTAGTCATCCATGTTCTTACACCCGAACACGCTCCAGACCTTCTGTGCATGGGCATAGTCTACATTAGATATACCCTTCTCAGAGAGCTTCCTCAGGCATATCCACTCGCACAGAAGTTTGCCCTATCCCCATGCATTCAGGTTTATGCGCCAGGAGCAGACCCTATATGGTATATCCATGCAGACATAGCTCGCAGAAGAACATGCGATCTTTATGTTTGGTCTGGTCATACAACACTCGGTTCAGGTCCGAGTAATACCCAATGGTACTTATTGTCAAATACTACCATTGTAATATATATAGATCTCTATAAGTCTAATTGGTAATACCGTCAGGCGGCAACTAGGTATCAGAAGGCACCACAGGCAACTCCTCCTTTACAAAGCCACGGAGAGGTCCATCCAACAAATAGTGAAGTACAGATTTAGCGACAGAGCGTCAAATCCGGTACACATTGAGTGACCACACAGGGTCAGTGGCCCGCCAGCGCTGGTCTTGTTCTGCCTCACCAGGCTGGTAGAGGTAGCGAACGCCAACACCAGAGGGGAGCTTTTGCTCTTTGACCCCCAGAGAGTGCCCTGGTACGACTGCAGAGGGCTTTTGTGCCAAACGTTTTGCCTTTATAGCATCTTTACGTTTTTATCCAGTCAAGCGGATCACCTCAATATTTATCGCAGAGACTACAGCCTGCAGTCGAGAAACTCACTCAGTCGATCGTTTTCCAGTATCCTTTAACTCTATGGCATACTGGTGACCAACGAGTTACTCAGCCAGTGTTCGGTCAAAGTGTTCTACTAAAGCCTGATCTGGATGGATATTCACACGGCCACGCCTGACTAATACTCCATGTTTTACTAACAGCTGATTCGCTGCACCCATAAGCTCCCGTCCAGGGGTCGACCTGAAGTAGTTTTGGCCACCCCAGCAGTCCTCGCTTTTATATCCTCTCCAGTGCACCTGCGAGCTCTTTAGCTTCTTTTGTAGTCAATGGCTCAGCCGCTTTGTAGCGCGAGGCCACATCAACCACTGTTAGGGCATACTTGTATGTCCGGCGCTTCATAACGTCATTAGTAAGAAATAAGAGATCGGCTTGGTGAACCTCATTAGGGACAGGCACATCAAAGTTTGGCCTGGGAATATGTTTTGGCACTGGCAGGTAGATTTGCCATATAGCTTGCTTTGTTAGCCACCCCCTGGCAACTTCCTCAGAAACACTCGCTTCTGTTGCAAGCTTCTTGATAGCTGTTATGCCTTTCCAGTAGCCCTTAGGACTATAGTATATCTTCTGCATGCGACGATCAATACAAAGTAAACGCCCGAGTCTCCAAATGACTTACTTGGCAAGCCTGTTTGCAACCAGCCCAGTCGCAACCATACCCAATATAATGAACGCCACCTCACGCTTTTTTTTTGACCATCTGAGGGCTCGTAGAAGTCTGAAAGCCGTGGTTCAGAGCCCAGTGGGATGACAGTTTTATTCGTAATCAGGGAGTACTCACGCATTGCCTCATCCACATCCCGAAATGTATGCTCGGCATGTCCTCTGGCGGCGCTGTTGCTCATTGATGGAGTCTCAACGCTCAGTCCTCTTCTTGGCCCATGATGCCTGAGCAGATTGAAGCTGCTCGATTGCCATATCATGGCGTTTACGTTCCGCGTTCACTTGGCTGCCTGGTAATTTAGATAATAAAAAGTTGCTCCCATTGAATGCAAGGGCGTTAACAAGAGCACCTCCAAGAAGTAGCGTAATTGTGGCCATTACTTCACTATATCACCTTGTTTAATTAGCATATGGTTTGTGGCCATAGCTAGGGATACATTGGCAACAGCCATAGCCAGATCGCGTAGGGTGAAATCAAGACGTGGCACCCCACCACCCAGAGCCATCTTAGCAAGCTTGGCATAACCTATTGAAATACCGGAAACAACTGCACCGTAGTACAGTGCGTTGAAGAGCATTTTTCCATAAGTAATTGGTGTTGTCATCTTATTCCATATAAAAAGGATCCTATAAATGAGCGTCCGGAGGCTTTTGCACCACAACCTGTTTAGGGTGTGAGGCTACCATCTGGTGCCTGTAGCAATTCAATGCTAGTCCAAACACCCCAGTGCCGCCGACAACCAAAGGCACAGGCCATGTTGGCCACGCCCACCTTTCCGGAGGCTTGATCGTTGATATTGGCTCGACCGCGTCGTCTCTAGCATCTGTAAGCACGGCCTTAGCCTCTTGGAGCTCTCTCAGAAGCTTATTTTGATTGGCTTTTCGAGCTGCAGCACCCTTTCGTCCTGCCGCAACCCTTTTACCGTTTTATGTAGTGGTCACTGACGTTATCTCCCCTGGTGTTGTCTCTCCCTGATTCGTGTTCGTTTCTTCCATGTTTACTTACTGAATTTATTTGTCCAATTGACAGCTCTTGGTAAGCACCCGTTATAGCGGAGTGCTTAATTGTTGTTAAAGCCCCGGTTAATGGAGCTAAAAAGATACCATAGTGATGATATAGCTCACAAGTGGCAGTGCTTAGCGCGTGTCCAACAAATGGGTCAGTATTTAGGTCTGTAATTAGCTTTAGCTGGTGTTCTGGTGGGATTGGTAGAAACATACAAGCAATACCTGAGTGTAGCTGTAGCAATGATTGACCTAGAGTGCGCGTCATGCTAGCGCCTGGCCGAGCCTCATATCTCACATACAGTTTTATGATCTCTTCATCAGACATTGATTCAACCTGGTCAATTGAAAGCCGCTCCAAACCAAGGTACTGACGGGCCTGACTGCTGGCTATGACGGCAGCAAGCCTATCTCTTTTAGAAGACATATCTACACTGGGGGTGCAACTAGGTTCCGCTCCCCCAGACTTTGTCTCCACTAAGCTAGTCATGACCTGTTCAAGGAGTTTATCAATAATGGTATCAGGATCCATGAATATACGAAAACACCTTTCGAGCTTCAAAATACTGCACCGCTACCCAGATGAAGAAACCTAAATTGGTTACTGAGGCAGCAGCTGCTATCAAGTCCAATATCACTTCAATCGACGGCATATGCAGTAGGTTGATCAGTCTTCAGCAGCAGTTTTGCGTGCTTGGTCTTTGCTAGTAGTTGGCGTACTGTGGCACGTTCCTCCTTTGTTGGAATTACATCATTTTCACGTAAGGCGTCTTCAAACGAGTCACGGTCCTTGGTGTGAAAGAGCACCATCCAGCGAGTCTGCTCACGTAAGTCCTTCAGCACAGAGTTGTACTTTTAGGTGAGGACCCAGACACTTTGCTGCGCATGGCGGCCTCTAAAGGCCAGTTCGAATAACATGTCTTTCTTCTTGGTTAGGGCTTTTGTTGCCAAACAGTCATCAATGATGTAGAGGGTAGGCTTGCACTTAAAACAATGGTAGAAAGCCTGGGTCAACGACGTAGACCTCTGAATCACCCCACACCCATGACCGTGACTGATAGGCCTCGTTGAAACGCATGGTAGGGCAGAGGATTACAATATGCTCGAAGGCACCAAAGAAGGGCCCTTCAAGTAGGTCGATGATGAATGCGGTTTTCCCACATCCTGTCTGCCCACAAACAATTGCCGAACAGGGCCCATCTGGAAATGTAAACTCAGTTTTCAGTTTCATCAAAACCTTGCTACTAGACTGCGCTGACGAACCTGCCATCTTTAATGTTAGGCTGTGCATCCATTACAATATACAAATAAACGTTCAATGCGCTGGCTGCCTCTGCCTTTTTTGTGATCTGAATGGTGATACCCTCAGACGCATTCACCATGGTCCTGCCACTACCGTGCAGCTGGTCGTCATCACTCGTCAAGTCGAGCCACAGAGCCTACTTACTGGTTAGATACTCTCCTAGAGAAGCGTCCGAAAGTTTAGATCGTCTAAAGGAGGTGGCCATTGGGTTAAATGGAAGAAACAAGCTTCATAGAGGGCGTTCATAACGCCATACAAGACCTAGGTACACAAACAGACAACGAACTACCACTCAGAGAACTTATGGGGCATGACCAGGCTATGCAGACCTAGACGGGTGAGCTGGTCAATAACCTAGCTAAGATAACTGAGATAGAAAGGGATATAAAACATCGGGATACTAAAATGGCAAGCCTGGAGGAGAAGGGAGGAGCAGAGATCGAGCTTGGAAATGCCAAACAAATGAGCTTGCAGAGCTGCCGGACCTGTGGCGTGTCCGTGTTGAGGCTGTCTCTGCAAACTGTGAACGTCTGCGAACCCAAATTAACCGCAGCAGGTAAACGATCAACAGACTTCTTAACGAGGACACAACGCTAGCTGAGCATGTACGCACCCTGTTCCTTGAGCAGAGCATAACAATCACCATTCCAATTGCCTTCATCTTCACTGCGATTGGATTGGCAATCTCGACCCTGGTAGTTGCTTTGACTGGTGGAGGGAGCACTAGTGCATCACCGGCACCAACACCAACGCCAGCTGATAAGCTTGGTGTAAAGGAATGGATTAAAAACAGCCGAACTCCTTGGCAAACGTCTTGAAGTGCCTAGCCGGTAATGCAGCAGCTGCCCTTCCAGGAATCATTGGCTCCATCGTATCACGGCTGCTTAAGTCAGCTGCAAAGGTGGCTGGTTGGATGGCAGAACATGAATGGGCCGCAGCTGTGGCGGTGGGGGCAGCTATCCTCCTGATACTCCGTGACTTACTACGTAGCAAACAAAGCACAGCTAAGCCTATAGTGATTCCGCCTACAATAAGAGCGGTTTTGTCATCCTTGTGTACCCCATGCATACCGATCTCGGCCACGCCGACAGGGGCCGGCCCTGAAGAGGGCACTCCCATATCTGTATCTGGCAGAGGGTCGAAACTTCCTCTATCTGTAACCACCGGAATTAAGTTGACATCAGTATTGCTGCCGATCTGCTATTCAGCAGTTTCAATAGTAATCAGATTGTTGTACCCAACAACGTTTCCAATGGCGTGGCTCATATCCAACGGAGCCATGTAAAGGCCCGTTCCAAACACATAATCAACCTTTGAGGAGGCATTCTGATACCGTCGGATGGATGAAGGAATGCCTACTGGGGAGTTGATGGCATCCTCAACGTTGGCCTGAGATTGCTTTTGGGCATCCAAGGACGTTCCAACACCTAGTATCTCTGAGCGGGTCTGCGCCTGAGCACTAAGAATGGCCCAGATATAGGTCCTAATGCTGACGTTGATCCGAGTGATACATGGGGCGTTGAACCCAGCTGATTTTTCCAGGATGTAAGTACTCCAGACAGTGTTTGCTCCATCCTGGTCTTGGTTGATAAAATCAATATGTAGGTTGCCGCCCTGGAAAACAAAGCCATTGGTTGATTTCTAAAAGGTTTGCCTAACGGATTCATACAGGTGGGTGTTTCCATAATGAGTGATCACCCGCACTTTGTGTGTTTCAGGGTCATTGAAGTATACCCGCCCTAGACCCTGGTTACCCCCCTCTATCCTCCAGTCGCTGTTTTCGTCAACCCCAAACTCGTGGCAGAGCTGGTGGTAGATTCTCTTGTCAAAGGTGTTGTTGGTGGCCGACCATGTGGCGTCATCCGGTAGTGCTATTCTCATTTCGTCTAAAAGTCTCCGGATGGTGTAGTAGACGTGGAACCTGTAGAGGTTACTTAGTGCCGGGGAGACTGATCTGCGGTGGTCCAGGGCCGAAACTCCCCAGCCACTGGTTGCGCACCATACAACAAAGTTTACCTGGTTCTTCCAGTATTGCATGTGGTTGGTTCTCCAGCCAACCACAAGGCTGTTGCTGCTTATGTTTGGCACCAAGTATTTATCAAACAGGTTGGAGAACTCTACACCAAACGCATCCGTGATATTATCCGATTTTACCTGGATGAGGAGATGTGTCAGATCCTCGCGGGCAATATGGAGTAGGTATACTAGGCCGGATTTGTAGGTTTTATTCGTATTGAATGTAAAGGCTTGTTTATTCATAGTGCTATGTATCACACTCTGTCAAATGTTCAAAGCGGCGACGCTGTGTCCCTGCAAAATCCTATTGACAATAGTGCAGGTGATCTTTGGGTAGGTCTTAGGTCAACCACGTTTACTGTGGGCTGGTACAATCTCGAATCAAACGAGACCATTCATTGGCGGTCAAGAGCTGCAGAAGAGGAAGGATCTGTCCAAATAAAACCTGGGCTCTGGAGTTTTAGCCTTCTTTATCAGCAGATTACAGCAATGGGTCTTGGTTTATATGTTGATGCTGCAAATGGAGTTATTACCCTCACAATTCCTGATAATGGGGCTGCGTGCTTATCAGACGGTGTGTAAAACATGTTGGGTCTTGATGACGGTCAGGGTAGGCAATTGATTCCTTCAGGTACTTACATAGGTATCCGGCTCATCAACTTTAGCACCTTTAACACACTTTATGTCCATCTCGATCAGGTCAGTACCACGCACATCATGCTAGATGGTGCGCCTACTACGATTCTTGAAGTTGTCAGTTTAGAGGGTGGCTCTTTCGGAAATATTATAACCACATCACTTATCCTGTCTGTAAGAGTGTTACTAGCGGAACAGTGCATGAGTTAAAAGTTCAGTTACGCGATAATAAAGGAAGGCTATTAGATAACCACGACTTACCTATTAGCGTTGTTCTTGAATTTACAAGATGTCAATAAAAACGAGTATTTATGGACCTAGGCAAAAACCGTCAAGCTCTGTTCAGGGCGCCGACCTCTCGGAATATGCCACAAAGACCTATGTATCTATTGGTGACCCAAAAAAAATGGATAAAAGTGGCGGTACTATGGCTGGAGACCTTGAAATGGGAGATAATAAAATCAATTCAGTTGGGAGACCCAATATCGCATAAAGATGCTGCTAATAAAAAGTATGTTGATGAGAGACACAGACAGCATCGCACGGACCTGAGAGAACACATAAACTCCCAAACAAAACCAATCATTACCATATGGGCAGAATCAAGTGGTGCTCTTTGCAGAGGATATGAGTGGTCGTTTGGCCATGGGGCTAGGGGTCGAGACTCACAGGACTCAAGCTGTGAATATACCATGTTATCTAATGGTAGGATCATTCATATGGGGTTGTCTTCGGGTGTTGGTGCTGATACTGGTTCCCGTTATTAATGGAACGAATCAAGTGGTAGGAATAAGTAAGTCTGCTGACCAACGGGCTGTTGTAATATCTTTAGACCAGCCTTTACAGCTAGAACAAGGCAACGTTATTAACTTTTATACAACCACTCAAAACAGAGGGGCGACTTGAACTGTAGCTTCACTCTTAATTGAACTTGACCCGTAGACGTATAAAACAGCAGTATGAAACAACAATCAACAACTGCACCGTTAAATCGGGAGCTGCCTCCATGTGGTCTGGGGCACTCCTATCAGTTGATTAAGATCTCCATCAAGAGGCAATACCTTGAGAAAGAAATTGCAAAATATAGGTATGTCTACGGTGGTTGCTGCCCCAGTTGCTACTGTGTTGGGGCTGGCTGTGTGGGGGCTGGTTGCAATTGCAGGAAAGGTCATCAGCAGGCGGCTGTCGGCGAAGGTAAAGAAGCACGACCAGATTCAAATTCTGGCACAGAGTAAACTAAACACGGTTACAGATAGTATTTCGGCGGCGTTTGAAGACGGTTTTATCTCAGACGATGAGTTTAAGCTCGTTTCGGCAGAGATCGAAAAATATACTCGAATGAAAAGCGACATTAAGGCTAAGATGTTGGCTAGGGCATCTGCACCCCCGAGTTTCCTAGCTCGACCACCCCCATGGTAAGTTTAATTGGCTGAGTGTCCATTTAAAGAGTGGGGTTTGCTGGGTTTAATGGAAGGCAGTGATAAAATCTTTCTCCAACGATTATACCAGAGTCAAACAAAATACAGACCAGTGGGAGACCACGAGGAAGGACTGCGTTGGAGGAAGTGACTATTCCGCTATCATAGGGCAAAACTACTTCAGCAGCTATAGTAAGAAGCTGACTGAAAAATCTAGCAACGAGGCCTACTCTCCGGATGGCTTTTGTGTGCTACCTATCCGGCGGCGACGTGGGTGACCGGGGGTGGAGTGGATGCTCTCTGTCTGGGGCATCCTGATGAGATTGTGCTGCTCGAGATAAAGTGCCTCTACACTCGGAGTCCTGGGAGGATAATTCCGAATATGTATAAGCCTCAGGTTCTGTTGGGGCTGCACTATAGTCCGGTGGCAACCATCGGGCTGTTTGCCGATTGCGTTTTCAAGTTGTGCTCCTTTGAGGACCTGGGGTGGGCTGAGGCATATAACCAGGTCTATCACAAGGATCGGAAGAAGTATAAGGAGCCGGTGGCTTGGAGTTGGGCGGGGGTGGAGGGGCTTGAAGACGGCGACTATGGCGCTAACGGGAGGTTTAATAATTGCCTGGGCTTGGAACAGGAGCATCACGGTCCTTGGTTGGGAAGACCGAGTGGAACCACGGAGAGGTCGACGGGGGCTTTCTACTGTTAGAAGCTCTTTACGATGAAATTGATAACCGCTCGTCCCGATCCCGACTTTATCGTGAAGAACGACGCCTATATTTCTCACTCGATGACCTCTATAGTGACTAACTAGTGGTGTGACCCTGGACCATATGGGGCTGGAAAGGCTGGTTGACAACAACATATGGTATGGAGGGGGGAGGTGTGAGCGGTTCGCTGGCTCATGTGCGTCCATTTTGAAACTGTGCTCGTACTCCATGTCTCTATACTACTACAGTTTGTATGCGCGTCATATTCAAGTGGAATCGGTTCAAGGCTTTCACAAACAATACACGGTCCGTTGAATCTCAAATAGGTAATGACCTCGGTAATGCAAAAACTTCCCGTTTTATCAATTATGTTTACTTGTGCTTCTAGCATCCTCTCTACTAATGAGGTATCTCCAGGGTATTGGTTGCAAAATATGACTAACTATTAACTACAAATGCGAGAGGCTATGTATAGCCATTCATGATTTAATCCCCCCTATAATTTGATTACTGAACAGACATATCTAGTGCAATTTAATCGTACCCAACATATGAATGACGGCTACGGCTTTATTACTATTACATACAGGCGTGTAGACAACCAATGCTAAATTTAATGTGTGTCCATCTCCAATCACTTGATGCCAACTTGGAAATATGACCCACCATTCCAGTTCTATTGTTATTCGACAGAGATTTCTTCAACAAATGTCCTCAGAAGAATATTGACTGCAATACAAGATAATGTAATGTGTGGTTTCATGGTGTGTCGCAGCATCGTCCAAACCTAAGCTTTTAAGCTCGGTCCCACGGCAAGCTACATGCAACACAATACATGCCCATAGCAGTAATTGCTTTCTATAGCACTGTTGAAGCAAAATAACCCGAAACTACAACGCCTGTGATACAGAGCTCCAGATGTGTCTTTATGGCTGATACTTGATAGTTGAACGGGCAAACATCGTTTGATCGTTGTCCGCGGTATCAAAGTCGAGACAACGAAGACCTGGTCATATTGCTAGAACACAACGTATACGATGGGATTCTAATATCGTTGCTGTTTTGTATGTGCGCCTTAGCTTGCTCGTAATTTACAGAGGTCGTGAATGTGTCGTACCTTCAACATCATTACCACACGCAGCCGGTCTGTTTTGTCGACAATGACCATTTTGTATTGAACGTAGGCATAGTATTGGTCCGTGAAAATAGGTATTGCGTTGCTATTTCTTGGCAATTGGCATGATGGGATGATTGCAGTTATGATAGCGTCAGTGGTGTACGAAGCATATCGGCCTACTTCCGATAATAGGAGATTCTATCGCGTAATGAATATTCTTGCAGTTCTTTCTTTTACTGCAAACGGTCAGGCTATGACTCTTTAATTTGCAAATATCACGAAACTTGCTGGTCTGAAGAAGTACTCTTCATTATTCAGTTGCCTTGTAACACCATATCATACTTTGGTATGCAGTTGTATAACAGGAGCGGGTAGGCTGTTTTCAATGCCAAGAGGATGCATTAATGAGTAGTAATGTATTTCCCTGTTGCGGACTCATGCAACCCAACCACAGAATAATATCCAAAACGACCAAACACATTACCGGACAAAGCAACAATCTGTCAGGTACAAGCGCAAAAGCAGCTACATTAAGGTGCAGAACACGCGTGTTACTAACACATACAAGCGATTACACATGATAAGATACATAAAACTGCATTACCCCCATTAGACAATAAGCCATGGGCTCAAATTCGCTTACGTTTTTCAGTTCCGCGACTATTATCTGGGATGGGGGTGAAAAATTGATAAAATGAGACCCAAAACCGTTCTAAGGAATATGTTTTTTGTCACAGTCGAAAATGATGTACATTTGCGAGAACCACTACGTTTAAGTATCAGTTGACACCAACTGTTCGTTCAAAGGTATTTTCTTATTTCAGAACACTTGGAGAAGTGTAATTATAACAAAGAATTTGATATTGGAACTGTAATTCTATTCTGTAAGCAATGTTTATTTATTATGGTAGAAAATAGCAAAGAAATAAAGAAACAAAATGAACAAATTTCCTTAATTGAATGCAGAAGATGCACTTATTAACTGCTACTTGCAGTTGATGTGTTTTGACAATACATGCATCCAATTCTTGCGAATATTATTCCATAAATTTACAAGTTAACTCTGCAATGATATATCTCACTGTTCTATTCTTAAAACTGATTAATGCTGTACCTGAAGCAAAATCAGAAAATAGTGAGAGGAGTACATAATGGTGAACCATGCGACAGCATAAAGTGGACACATTATAAAGGAAATGGAGCAAACTATTCCCTCAAAGGAATTTATAATAATGTACGATTTGCCTATGACCTCAGCTTGAGAAAAATAGGTATGTACAAAGTTTGACATCTTGAGTTACTTGATCATCTATGGTAGAGCGCTTCTCATTGGTCAAGAGAGATATCGCTGTTTTACGGCCTTTACTTGGTCATCAACCGACCTGATCACTCCACAAGGACCACAGTCTACATCTGTGGTGCGTACGCATCGATCATGACATAATGTATTTCACAGCTCGTAGGTGCAGTGAAGTGATGCCATGTTAGTTGTATTTATCCCTGTTATATTTGGCCATGTACTCGCCTGTGAGCTTGGTGGTATATCAAGCACAATTGACATGGGGATATTTTAAACGCTTTTGTTGCAGTAATGTGGTTTATTCCTTTATTTATTTAGCAGCTAAATATTGTGCGAACACATATACTAAGAGTATGCATGCAACAATTGATTTCATAGGCTGATCATGTACATCCGACGAAATCGTTTATAGGTGTATCGCATATCTTTTGCTGCATATCTACAGCTTACCTGTAGCATTAAATGATAAATTGACAAACAAGATATATTGTAGAGCATATGGTATCATTCGACTATTTCAAAGACATATGCCACACGCAGCAATAACTTCATGACAATACCATACCTGCTCTTTTCTTCCGTCCGGCACCGCTAGTATTTATCTACAGTTTAAAAAAAATGGATATTGTTGCGATATTTTGTTGAACCTCCAAATTATAACTGCGCGATAATCTTATAAACTATTAAGTTACATAAGACAAAGTTCGAAATAGCAAAAAAATGTTATTATTTATACAACGTTTGATACTTGGTCGAGCTCGCCTATTGATTTATCGTCTCATTTGTAAAAATCATGGGAACCTTTAATCAGCCAATGCCATACAGTGCATTTTCATTTTCGGCCGATTATGAATAAATGCACATTTTGTTGAAAATGTGGATGTTCTTGCGTGTTGAGCGGGGCAATCATGCTTCAAGCTGTAAGATGCTACAATGGAGAAGACCAAGCGACAGAACAACAATGTATTATGTTCAAAACAATTGAAATAGCTGTACCTCTTGCATTATTAGACGAGCTACGTTCGGGGATAATTCCGCAGCAGCTTGAGCCTCTTATAAGGATGGAAGCATCACATTGGCATTTGGTATAAATAGAAACATTGTTTCTACTGCTCGCGTGACTCAGGTCTCATTAAGTGTATTTACAGGTTGCTGGACGACGATAACAATAGTGTAGATGAACACCTAGCCATGTGATGGCCGCAACAAAGTGAATTTAGAATTCAACGACATTCACAATTTATCTAGATGATTTACCAACGGGCTAGCATTTAGGTTATTTGACTTAAATGTTTCTTCATAGCAAATTCCAAATTCTAGCAATCTAATGCCTTTTTTATTGATATTATTAATTTTGACTGACGACAAGCAAAGTGAGTTATAACATGTAAGCAAACATAGCAACGATTTGATAGTTGTCATTATTAACATGTTAAAAATGGCTAACCAAGACCTTAGAGCGATGGATGGCCTAGGCAAGACGAGAGGTTGGTACCTAGGTGCCTAGTTGATGGTCAATTAGCTACCTATACAGTATGGTTAGAAATTGATTGAAGCCTTCGTCGTAATAACAGATATTGAGTTGACTTTTCAGTGACCTGGCTGGACCCATCTTGGCTGGTAAACCAATTCATTGTTAAAAGGCGATTAGAAAAGCTTTATCTTCATAGTGCGGTCTTCGCCTTCGCACTGCAGAGCTGATAAAAACATTGACATTAATATTATCAAGTCTGTTGAATTTTCTTTTTCCTGTATGAGATCCGCACGGACATGCCATGTTTCGAGTAATGTCAGTCCTAACAACGGCGACCTTTTTTAGTAACCAAACTAAAGAAATACCGGCTACGAATTAGCACGCCTAAGTGCATTTATATATGTGTAAGGAACGGTGAGCACGCCTGAACTGCATATTGGAAATCGGACCTAACAAGTGGCTTATAAAGCATTTTTATCAAACAAACGCTAACGTGGCCAAAAAAAATCCAAAATCTATAACCAATAGTAATTGTGCGGAGTGCATCCGCGCTTTTAGACAACTTCACCATCTAGACAGTTGCTATGCTGAAACACGATTATAACAGTAGTCTTCCGCAGCCCAGGATCACTAATAGAGGCAAGTCACGCTAAGCTCGTTAATGCACTGTAGCTAATATCGGTTAAGGAAATGTTCAACTTAAGAACCATTCTGTTCTTTAGGAATCGTTTTTCATTGCTTCATAGTAACTTTACCATCCATGTGAAATGTTTCTGTTATTATATTCATTTGCGGCCCGTTTCGTCCGTTCCATAGACGGTAATTGGTTGATAACTACGTGGGTAACGCATTGTGTATTGCAGGTTTGTGAATGAATGCGTTTCTGGATAAAAAGACGAGTCAACTTAACACGATATATTTTCATCATATAGGAATGGCATAAGTCGTAAAAACAAATATTTGCTCATTTCCAAAAATACAAATGTTTGACTTTCAATGATTTCTTGGGAATTAAAAATTCATACCCTGAGTAATTTTTAATCATATCGCATGTCAACGCATTTGATCCCTTTGTTAGTGCGCAACTGAAGTTTAATGCAGACCAAGGGTCTGTAATGATATAAAGGGTCAGTGAATGTTGTGCACGGATGAAGTACTCGAGTGGTTGTAAATGGGATGCATAATTATTCAATCATAATCAACCATTGTAATAAGCACAATGGTCAATCCCAATCGTGCAACGGGGCAGTTTTCCGGAATCGTGTGGTATTTATAAAAGGCATTTGTTTATAGAACAAACGATGCAATGGCATATCCGTTCCTTTTGCTTTGCTTCCCTGCATGATACAAAACACTTCATTACTTCGTGCAAAACATGTTTGTTAGAGACTTGGATGATAATAAGCAAAATCACATGTCAAGAACCCTGGGTATTTTCGCCGTAATCAATTACTGGACAACAGCATGGACGGCTCAAAAAAGTGTCACCTTACCATCAAATAATATGGAAAGGCATGGAGAGCGTCTGTTTAGCGTATTTTGTATTATGAGATTGGAGGATATATTGATACAAATACGGTCCGCGCTTTTCAATTGCTTCCTTAGACAGATGCCTAGTCATATATATTGTATACAGCTTGCTGCAATCAAGTCAATTTATCAACCATGAAAAGGACAAGTACTGTTGCTTTAATTTTTGAGCGCGCTGTGGAAAACCCCGTTATCAGGCTTATTGTCCAATGATATACAGCTACATACCATTGTAATATAACACTTACACGAGGTTTACTATATACCTGCTTACTACTACACGTTGGTCACCGCGAAATTTAAACACTGGTTGTGTAAGTGAGAGAGAGAGAGAGAGAGAGAGAGAGAGAGAGAGAGAGAGAGAGAGAGAGAGAGAGAGAGAGAGAGAGAGAGAGAGAGAGAGAGAGAGAGAGAGAGAGATAGATAGAGAGATAGAAAGATAGAGAGATAGAGAGATAGAGAGAGATGGGTTGGGTAAGCAGGACACCATTATGCTGTGCTTCAATTCAATATGTTAATACCGATACATGCACTGCAATTATATATTATCAATCCTTTCGCAATTATGCAATTTCCTGTTGTTGCCTGGCCAGCAACAAGTGCAAACTATGCTAAAAGTTAATCATTTAATGCGTATCATTAGAGTTGTTATATCCGAGAAATGAAATATTCCTCCCTACGGATACTTAGGCCACCAATTCTGCCGCGGCTTTGAAAGGTGTTTGAGTCCTTCAGTGTCATAATACAAGAAAGTTGCCGCCGCACACATTGGCAGACAGCTTGGACAGATTTTAAGGGCAATGGCGTGATATAGATATTCCACATTAACCCTTGCATCACTTACGTGACTCAGAAGGTGTAATCGGTCGAGCAGGCAAAAGGCAGCTCATGTTGTTGCAGTGCGAACTGCGAAATCAGGAGGATTTTTCACCGTTGCTAGCTGGGCTCGGTCCTGATGGTCGAACGCATCAACCGTAATCTAAGATGGGTATGGTCAAGCCGATGACCGGGAAGTCGAGATCTGAGCAAGAGTAGTTTGGCCTGAAGCCGCATCGTATATTTGGATGTGTTATGTATCATGAATATCGGCGTCTCGATGGTCTAGCGAAAAAGCTCATTCCAATATTGCGTTTTGAACAAAGGGGTGTGCTTACGCTGAGTAATTTGTGATTTAGCACACTGCTAACTAACGCAACTGTCTCACGATCATTACGCAACTTGTTAATGTGACTGCAATGAATACCTTAAATATCCATTTATTATCCGAATACGCTGGTAATTCCCGGTGGAATATTACGTTTGGTAATGCTGCTTTTGTTGATATACATTGCAGACATCCTCCATTGTAAGGTAAATTTGTCTAACTCAATATAGTGGGCGGTGCAACTATTATGTTCGATGCAGTGCTGTTGCTTCTACATATCTTATTCACCGTTTATGCAATTAGTTTATGTCTCGTCTATCAATAAAGCAGGCCATCAAATCCTACTTCGCGAATCCTCTGATAGATTTAATACCATATTGGAATGATCGTACAAAATTATAAAGGGAATCAATTTAAACTAATAACTATGTAACTTTGATGCTCATTCATGCGAACTAGCGAATACAAATGCTCATTCTTAATATTGTGTTTTGTTGCGATAGTAGTGTGCTTACGACGACAAGCGCATATATTCAGTTAATTGTACATGTCTCACGATCTTTACGCAACTTGTAAATGTTGACTGCAATGAATACCTTAAATATCCCTGAATATTATCCGACATATTAGGTAATTCCCGTTGATTACTCAGAAATGTCAATGTCATTATTACACGGATGCTTTAATGCACCGCTCGCCACGGGTATTACAATAGAATGCTAATGAAGAACTATTATGTTCGATGCTGAATTGTTTTACATATCTTCCTGTTGGTGCATACAAAGCGTAGTGACATTGCTTGCGTACCATCGTCAAGAAGCAACGAAGTGATTTGCGTGGCAAAAGCTAATAACATTGGAATGATCGCCTTACAAAATTATATCGAGCCCAATTCGATCAAACTAATAACACTACTAATAATGATGCTCATTCATGACCATACCTTTTTCAAATTAATGTGAAATACGTGAGTTTGGTACTGGTAAACGAACATGCAATTCTGTGTAGAATAGGACGAATGGGTCTAACAAAATGCACTAATAGCTTATATACGGTGGCAGCACCTTGCAATAAAGTATATTTTGGTGCTAAGCGTCAAATCTCACAATGCTGAACGGTTACGAATGCCATATTGCGGTCCGAGTGATGTTTCAGCTGCATCGGCTGTTTAGCGCACACAGGCAAACTCTGGCAGTAATTGTTTGGTTGATTGTATCGCTATCAGTTATGCTAGGCATGTAATAGCTACGATTGTACCTATAGCACTTGTAATCATTACCCCCAATTTAAGGGGAAATTCGTTTCCTTTTACAAAACACATTTCGTTTGTGATTGGGCATTACGAATGAGCATGTTGTATTGCCAATAGATGTGATGAGTATCGTTCCTGATGATTCGACAAGTATTAGTCTATGGTATAAACAATGCTCACGCAGTTTAAAAGTTTGTGTTGAAATTATTCACAGCATATTCCCTTCTTTATTATTGTCCAATCTGGAAAACCTGCGCAAGACTAGGACAAATATTGTAATGAAAAATTTAAGCATGATGTCATCAAAATATTTTGGGGGCGCGCAAGTACTGATTCAATGGGAAAAGGGATTAATGATCTAATAATATGCGCACTATCAATATATATATATATATATATATATATATATATATATATATATATATATGTATATATATATATACATATACATATATATATATATAGATAGATAGGTATAAATATATATATATATATTTATATAATACATATATATATATATATATACATATATATATATATATATATATATATATACAGATAGATAGAGAGGCATATCCATATATATATATATATATATATATATAGAGATATATATATATATATATATATATTTCCCCATAGATATATCCCCATATATATATATAGATATATATAGATATATATATATATATATATATTATATATATATATATATATATATATATATATATATATATATATATATAAATATATATATACATATACATATATATATATTTATGCACAGCATCCGGGATCAAGCTTCTATTTATGTCAACACTGTCTGAACTTGTTTGCGTAAAGGAGCAAACCTGAAAACTTCGCATAAGTGGGAGTTATGCATATGCATCACCTATGCATCAAGCAATAGATATCCCTTTGCTCCGGTCGATGGTAGTTAAATCGCAGTTAAATACAAGCACATTCACAACTTGAATAGTTCGTCAAACTGCTTCAGAGGCTGAAATGCAACAATTTTTAAGGTTCAGTCTGAAGAACATTTCGATTTGTTAAACCTTCATCCCAAGCACGCTAGCGTTTCACTCGATCACAACATCATCAACAGATTGTGATATGATTGCACTTGAAAGGAGACGACCATAGCATCACGAATTACAGTGATGCTGCAATTACATTGAATGAACGATTGCTGATTTGATCCATGGGTGCCTCTCCACACGCCCCGTTTGAGCATTTAGTGATAATTGAGAGCTTTGTCGGTCTCATGGTAACCAACGTAACTGGCCAATAGAAAAAGAAAAACTGATCTTCCTGAAATGCTGATTTCATTCTCATAGTTAACATATAATTTCTCGCCAACTTCGAACGTCATTGGGGTGCCACTTATTTAATCCTTATTACAATGCCTAAGAAGATAAAACTGCAACGGATCCACGGAATTCGGTAGCTTAATCGGCTGGTTATAAAACACTGCCATGTTATTTGTGAACGTATGAATGTAATATATGAATTGATTATTGTATCTCTTCCTTCTTGCAAGACCTCCCTCACAGCCTAGCTTGTAGAATGACCGCTTTTTCAATTTGCCCCCTTATTTCATCTGTTGTTTTAAACTCCCCCCCCCCCCATTAAGTGGTTGCTTCTTATTTCCATGATCCAGGAGCTATATGTATTTCACCATAAGTAGATTCCCTTTTGGCATATTTAGTTTTTCTACCTTTACAAATTGACTTAAGTGTTTATGTGAGGATTGCACTTCATCTAACGCATCCTATAGCCTGCCAATCATTTAAAATAATGTCGTTGGTTGGCTTAATATTTGTGTTAGCAAATGGAGAGTTTTTGGACAATCAAGCAGTATTCATTACTTTAAGCTGAATAATTTTTAGGCCTATTAACGACGCATGACGGATAGATAGGGGCATATTGTTTGTCATTAATTGTGATTTTCAATATTGGAGTTAATAAAAATCACTGCGGGTTTCCTTAAACAGCAACAATAATTGGACGAGATTGCGAATCGGTGACAATGAGGAATAGGCTTCTTTTGTTTGTTCACTGCTAGTATAAGTAAGACACACGAGAGCATGATAACGATTGGTAGGCTCAAGATTGCACTCGGCGTATGACGTCGGTTATCTGTCAATTTAATGAATGTCTTGACTCTTGTTTTTTTTTCGTTTTGTTGTAGACATCCCCATCATGTACAACTATGGATTTCTATTGTTTTTACGCACGCATCCGCCCACGAATAGAGCTTAATGCCACCGCTACAATAACAAATAAGACTTAAAAGGTAACGATAACGAAAGCTTTACGGAACCTATTAAATCTGCGCTATTCAGCATCTTTATTATTAAGCATGGCCGTTATCCTGGATGAGTTATGCATATTGGTTAGAATAACTAAGCTTATATGAAATGTTTTGTCAGTGACAGCTATTGTACTCTCGGTGCCTCTGTTTTATATTGCTCTTCACGTGATGGATTATCTCTAAAAGTTAAAATGGCTGCAGGCTTAATTAAAACGCTAATTATCTATCATAAAATACAATACGTATTATCTTGATATTTGGCTAATTATGAAGGAGGTTCGACTGATCGAAGCAGTTTGATTGTAACGCAGAAAGATTGAATTTCCCCATTATTGAAATGGTTTAACCAAGGAAATGATTATTTCAATCCCGATATGGATCATTTATCTTAATGGATAATCTTACTTTTTTGGCGAGCCAATAAGCGTCTCTGGTGGGATTTTATGATTTGGATGTTGTAACTGTGCAATACATCGTGTAACCAACTTAATTATATCTAGATAGTTACATGATAATTATGACCAACAATCAATCCACAGGTACGGAACCTGTAGCTAGGTTTCTGTGATTTATCTTAGGCAAGAATTATTAGTGATTCGATTATTACGATAGAAGGTAGAAGCTATTTTTCTAGTGACAATATATAAATGTTCTGTGAGGTAACTCCTGCATCGAATTTTGCCATGCGAACCTAGTTGCATAAAGTATTACATCGCTTTCATTAGTGTAAGCGAACATGTTTGCATCGTGCGCAATTCTATCCTGTGTGATAAAATTAACTCCCTTAATTTGAGAATCTTTATGTCGCGTTTGAAGGGCAGTTTTGATAAGCAACCTGTAAGTTTGTTCTACGTCACAACTGTCTTGTATAGGCGGTTGTCTGCATCGACAACTGAGCAAGAGCGCTGTGTTTTCTAAATCATCGTGGCAACAACTGCTTATTGTCGTTAACATATGTGCTATGACCAAGATATGGCACCCAAATTTTAGGGGTGGTTAGAATTAAGTTCGAGTGTTCAACCCTTTTTATCGGTTGCATGGCTATATCCGTCTATGGTTTAATCATGACGGTATTGAAGCGGATTCCAACAACTCGGCCTTAACTGCAAATGCGAGGTAGCAGGTGTATGGGGGAAATGGGGGAAGTTCTTGGCTCCGGGTTAATATGCGCATTTGGCATTGGCTGAAAACTTATGACGTTGAACTGGCAAGCAACACAAAGAAGGGTATGAAGTAGATTAGGTCCGTATTCCCTTGAGCCCCCACACCTCGTCTGGCACATCGCTCTCTGGCTCAAGGTTCTTGGGACAGATAACCCAGAAAACTGCGCGATTGTGCCAAGCTTTCTGGCCGCTCGAATCAAAACCGCCATAGCAGATTGGTTAATCGGAGCTCGCCTTGCATCCCCGTTTGGCTAAATCAGGAGATCGCCGACTCAACGCACAGGAAACAAGCGAACTCCAAGAGTCGAGTGATGTAGAACAGGTATGAATGGTGCAGTCTATGAATAATTTTATTATTAAGCCTCGGCATCACATATATACGTCGATCAAATGCCGCTTTTATTGCTCCGCGTAGTACCATTGCGCATCCGCATGTCCATATAATTCTGCTACCTAGTATAGTGATAATTGCATCAATTATGGCGTACATACGATGTACTTGCCAAACCGGTGGCACACTTAGCCGACGTATTATAAGTGCAAGCCGTATGTGCCAAGGTAGTGTGTTGTGCAATAATATTGCAATAGAACACCATGAAAGCTGGCATCCGCTCGAACAGCTATCTTCAATATTACCCTGGTTTCTAGCTTCATTTGCATTGTACACTACTGCATAGTCAAATCGCGCATGTCAAGGCACGTATGGCTTAGGTACTACGCTTTTCCGCGTCAATGCATTCACTTGGATTGCGAGTAAAGTATGTGAAATGCGTCCATATATTACCCTATGTACCGATGCAATTGTAAGGGCTTATATGTATTTGTAAATTGTTATGTCGTTGATACGCATGCCTAAATCCTATTTGGCAAATTGGTCGTTTGCTTGGATGCGAGTGACCAAGCAACATAACTAATGGGAAGAATAAAAGCTTATATTTAATTACTGAATCCACTTCCATGATGGAAATGATGCCTTGTCAGCCTACTAGGCCGTAAAACTAATAGCGTTATGCTGTCCAAGATATGTAACTAAAACAACTTGTGTTGCCCTATTCGCAGATATAATAATTTTTCAGAACCAACGCTTCATTCACCTATGGCTTGCAATGGCATCACACACATTTAAGAAACACTATACGCTACCGCATGTGCGTTAAAACAGAGCGTTGACGAAAAGCAGTAAAGACATGGAAATCGCTTATGCACAGGGCTCAAATTTGCTATACATATATGGCTAATACAAAGCTAACATATCACGGATAATTGGACATTATCCCAGACTTTTAAATAGAGCTGTAAGGTTGGCAATCGTAAGTGAATTCAGTATTCCCTGGCCCTTTGATTACGCCAACTTCTAGGATACATCTAGTCTACTTCTCTACGCTAAGGAAGGCACATTTTGTGGGAATGTCGTGCAAGGTAGTGGTTGTCAAACTGCTGTTTCAGTCACAATAGCCTTTTAGGCGATCGGAATCTAGCAAACAGAAAAGAGATACTGACCCTTTTGTTTAAGAATACATAAACAGCTGGCTATCACTACTTGAAATAATATGGTGATGGAAAACGCTCTTCAATACTTTGTGGTCCGTCGAAGAAAGTCAATGTAACTTAAATTAAGCCTCCATCTGGCCCACAGTTAGCAGTGTATAATAACTGTTTAATGCACATTTTGGCATTATGAAACTGCGGCTGAGATATTTAATTTTCAAGAGGCATGATAAGGATTTTGCTAAGTCGAGATTGCGCTCGGCGCCGGACGTCGGTTAATGGACGATGTCATTCATGCTCCGACCACACAAACACTCAATGAAGCCAACAAAGGTTTGAATGCCCAGCAACGCAGCAGTTGCCGCTACTCTTTCTCCAAGACATCCCCATCACTCTTCCACCTGAAGAGCTATACTTGTCTTTGAATCTGAGATCAATTCATTTAGCTTATCATCAATCTTCCCGTCTTTTGCCGATTGCAGCACATTTGCATTCGAATGCTTCCTCGTTTACCTGTAGCGAGCCAGCTTAGCTATTTTACTCTTTTATTAAAAACGATTTCTGTATGACTATCGACAGATCAACTATCACTAGCAAATGTTTTTGTCAGGTTTTGATAACAGCAAGCGGGCGGAAGCTAATAATATGCAAGATAACATCATGTGGTGCGGGTATGCATAGGTTCCTCTATACACATTCAGGTTAAACGTACGATCGATCTGATTACGCTTGTTAATGGAGCGTTTTCAAACATGCCGGGTGCTATGCAGGGTTAAATCGTGCCTTCTAACACATAGCGAATCACACATAATTCTGCATTTCCTTGGTTTTTGGCGCTGGTGCGTAGACTACTTAGATGGAATTAAGTTGATTTTACATACGTTTGCTTTATCTTTACATGCACCGACAAGCTAACAAGTACATCACCGTGTCTCGTATATCACTCATTTAATACAACTTAAGACATCACGATTACGGACATATATATCAATCACGCGATTTAGCAGCCATATCAATGAGTCGAGTTTTTTTATATGCTAACATGAATGAGCTATGCTTATTATGCTCGAGTGACTAAGCTTATACGATATTTTCGGCCAGTGACATTGGTCTCTTACTATCGCCATTGCATTATACAGCTCTGCACGGATAATGTCCTCTTCTATTTCATTAGACCTCTTCTGATTTTGTTTGGGTTTGGATACATATATTTTCCCCCGAAAATTTCAACCGACCATCCAAGCTCATAAGTTTAAGGTAAAACAATAATATAGTTTTATATTATAAGGTATTCGGAGTCATCTATAATCGGAAAGAGGTTCAACCGCTCATAACTGATAAATTATCTCACAGGATGATTCAAATATCCTATTAGATAAACGGTTTACCATGATAATGGATTAATTTAATCCGGACGATAGATCATTTATATCAAAGGATAATTAAATTATTTCGCGAGACAATTAGTGTCTCTGGTTGAATAATCTCAAGGAGCAATTCTATTTGATCTGCAAGATAATTCTCTATTTGTTATCCGTTCTTCGTCTGTCTTGTAGCTTTCATTTCAACGTACGGCCCTTTGTTCGTTTTGCTTTTGGCGAAACGATAATCTCAGAGAGACTTTGTTTATTCCAGTCTAGGTAAAACATCACCACTCGTACAATGAATCGGACAACCAACTTTTTTTATCTCCAGATAGGTCTATTTTTGATAAATGTGTATAACAACCAGAACACAGAATTATGACTACTTATGGAATCTGTAGTTAGCTTTAGCGTGGTAATTTTCCTCTTCATTGCCATCCTATATAACCATTGTGGATACGGATTAATCTTGCGCATTAAAACTTTTTATTTATTTATCATGAGGGATGAATCAATTGTTCCGAGCGAGAAAAATATTTTTCTTGCGACATGATTTCACTATACCGTCATATAACTCGTTTTAGAACTGAATCGTCAACCATGTTAAACGAAATAATCATTCGTCACCGGAACGAAATGCTATGAACCCATGTATCATTGTAATGAACTGGTAGGTATTGTTCCGTCTGGTATATAACAATCTAGCATGTCGGTAGTGTATTACAGCCTGGAATCACAACAACAAGTGGGACAATGACATTGGTTTTAATTCCATTATGTAAATGCACATTTCTTGATTATATTACCTTCTTTTGAGGTTTGATCAACCATTGTTTAGCTAAATTACGTCAATCTTTCTTCTGGCCAATACAGTATATAAAACGATAGTACGAAGCACATTATTAAGTGGCAATTTAACATTAATTTAAGCTCATAGACGATTGATCAGTCAATCAACCAACAATTGTGAGTCAGGGTGCCTGGTGTAAGTCAGGGCATACCATATATTCAATATACCAGGGTTGGTATTATATGGGTAAAATATTTAATGTAATGCCAAATAGCATACACGTCTTCTCCCATCACAGGTAAACCTGGCGTATATCTAGTGGGCAATGAACTCGTCATATGCTAATGATGAAAGTAGCTATATTTGTCGTGTGCATGAAAGCAACACAGGGTTCAGATCATATGGTCTGATGCTGTATTTGATCGCTAGCCAGCACATCACAGTCAGTTGAAGCAAACCACATGACAAAGCTGACAATAGCAATAATACGAAGAGACGTTAGTGTGTACCTGAAATAGTCAGCTAAGTTGGTGTACAACATCAGCATACCCCTGGCGTTAAACCATGCGAGATTTCGAATCAAGCTACCCGTCGAAAAGTTATTCTCGTAACATGAATGTACAAATCATCAGCGTTATTTTTGAAAAAAAATCTTATCTGGCATATACCCACATAGTTTGCTCAGATATGTCGAACTGTTTATTCAATGAACGTTGTAAACATTGTTGTCTTGGCGCAAGAGAGGCTGGTGTGATGACGACAGTAGCTATTGTAGTTATCAACTCACCATAGGCGTTGCTAAGTTGCACAGTGAAACCCAGCCGTCGTAAAGCCACTCTGGGGAAAAGTTGTAGCCGAATTCGGATTATATTGCATTGTAAATTAACAACGTAGTTGAACTGTATTTGTGCCTGTAAAGTTATTTGATATACATTTTATTCCGCAGACAGTAGTGACCGATCATCTGTTTATTATCTGCTACACAAGTCGTGCGTGTCAGCTAAATGAGCATATTTGCTAGTGATAGATAGACTCTGGTTAGCAACTCTTTCGTCTCCATCAGGGTCATATTGACGAGCGCAACTCCATATACAAAGATCCATTTATACATTCATGCATAAATATATACATACATTCATACTTTCATGCATACATTCAGATACAGATTCATACATACATACATACATACATACATACATACATACATACAGACAGACATACATACATACATACATACATACATACATACATACATACATACATACATACATACAGACATACATACATACATACATACATACATACATACATACATACAGACATACATACATACATACATACATACATACATACATACATACATACATACATACATACATACATACATACATACATACATACATACATACATACATACATACATACATACATACATACATACATACATACATACATACATACATACATACATACATACATACATACATACATACATACATACATACATACATCCATACAAACAAACATGCATGCATAAATACATATACATACATGCATACATTCTCTAATTTAAAAAATAATTTCTTCGTCCCATCGGTGGTGGTTGGGGGGGGGGGGGAGGGGGTGGATTATATTGTATGAACTACGTATTACGTGCAATGAGTTGATATCGTCCATTAATAATGGAAACCTGACCTTTGATACGAGCATAATTAAGGTTGGCATGAATTACATATATATTTAAGACGTAATGCCATTTGGACGCATTTAAATTAATTTGATCACAATATCTATTTTCATAGTCAGCAGTCAAACAATTACACAAATCAAAACATGAGCATAAAAGTGCATTCAGCAGATTACAAGCAAACTAATAAATAAAGGGTGATTTGATTTAACCCTTTTTTAACTTCAAAATGATCTGACACATCAACGCCACTGCTACCTGTTGCTTCTCCTTCTGTGCCAATAAAACGTAATTATTATGATGTCTACTTTATTGGTTGTGTTATTCAATATTGACGTTGAATGAATTATTCAGGTATGTTCAACCCCTGGCTAGGTTTATCTGTTATCGTTGATTATTCATCAGAACACAACTATATTGATCACTCTTAGTCTGTCATCATCGGCAATGGTAACTTGGAACATGAATAATAATAGTTAACTATGTAATTTCGCTTAGAGGATCAAGTTCAATTAAGTTAGATATACATAAATGTTATTTGTTATTCGTTCATTAATTGCCTCAGGCTCGTGTTACGGTTGATAGTGCAGATGATGAAATATTGCTATGTTTTGGCAGCATGTTATATGCAAACACCGAAGTGTGTTGTAGTCATCCCATGATCAGTGCTAACATGGCCGAGCCAGACAAAGCTCAGCACTAAATAGCCCTTTGAATTGCGGCTGATCACGCATAATATCAGCTAATTGTCTGAGCAATCCGGCATGGCACTGACATCGAATCTTCATCTCAAATTAAACTCCGTTTGACGGAAAACTGTCGGCCAACATTATTTGTTGCGTTGATTAAAATGATTACAAATTGGCCGTATACTTTAATATTGAAATCTATAAATCACTGACAAGTAGTTAGATATATTGCGCAATAGTTTAGTACTGTAGTATCTCCTCAAGTAACATGTACCGTGATTAATGTAAACGCTGCGCACAATGCGATGGACAACTGAGTGTACTAAACGTTTGTTCAACGTATTATTTCATAATCTGTGATGTGAACAGCATCCAAAGTATGTGTCTATCACGCTACATTGTGAATGTGCCAATGTGCTAAACATCAGGCAATATATAGACCGAATTCGTAGTATGCATTCCAACTGTAGACTATTGTGCTACATGGGGCAGCAGTTACTTTTCTGAAATAATGAATCGAATACTCATAAAAGTGGCTAGTATATAATAAATGGTGATGGAATCAAATATTATTGTCGTCAATTGTATTGAATCGTTTTAATGTTTCTTTCACTGAAGCGATCCTGTCCGGAAAAACATTTGATATTTTATAACGCTAAGAGGTTCAAGTGGTAAAAGCACCCTTGAAACGATTAAGATAAGTGCATAATATGAATGCCATTAGTCCGTTTACATTTAGATCACATCCCACATCAATCGGCTGCCGTATTCAGACTGCTAGTCACGATAGATAGGGTTATATATTGGAACTGTTATTGGCCATATCAAAACCATGACAAATAATTTCTGCGCTATGGTGTCTTTATAAATTGATAAGCATGCCGCGCGTATGCCACAAAACAGCCACAGTCTTGATTTGATCGAAAACAAATATGTATTTGCGTTGGTATAGATTAGTGGCATTGACAGCAATCAGCGAGTGCTATTCTGTAGAACCATTCACTTGGTTAAGAATTAAAAAAGAGTATTGCTTGTGGTAAACGTCATTTGGCTTTGCATATGGTTGGCATTCCTTGAACTTTAATCGCACATGATATACCAGAGTGACTCCGGCTACCATTGTTTTATGTACTCTATCACAGGACGTCACTAAAACAATGACACAGAAATCGTCCGTAAAATTCCTGCTACGGAAAACTTTAACACAATGTGTACACTTTTTGTGCAAGTATATGCATTGTCAATCTCTTTTTGAATTACCAAATATACCTTAGCGATGCACCTATAAAGGTGAGAGTATTTTTCGGAATAGATATATATCGTAGGAAGCATATCAAGCGTCTGTAATCTCTGTATCGACTGAACCGCCATCTTCTTATATTACGCGCTGTCATGGAGGGTTTTGCATTCCATATACTCATTCCCAATGTTAGCTGCATCCGAGGTTGCGCTGCATTTGTTTTTGGAAGTATAGGTACCATTTGTGTGGGCTTCAAAGACTGGCCTCAGTAATCAGTATACTTGGTCAAACATTCTGTTTTTGCCCTATTGTGCCTTAACAATTGGAAACTAATATGAACTATATTGGGGGAGCTACCACTAAACAACTAGTTTAATGAAATATCCGTACATAATTTCGCGGTTATAGTCTTGTGAATGGTATATAGGCCCGGTCCTGGTCAGATGCTATGAACCCTTGATAATGGTACTAGAAGCAATTGGTAATCGCCAATGGATCAAAGAAATTAATGTCCTAATGAACACTATACTTCGACACCAAATGAAACATGCGGTAAGATAACATTATAGTAATTGCGCCTTATTGTCTGTTCAAGCCCAAAGGAGCGAAGTAGACATTTATCTACTTAACCATAGTTAATTCATTTATTGAATGATAATTGTTTTAGTGTATATACTGGTTCAGCAATGTTCCTCGTTCATTGCTAGTACTATAAACTAATTGTTCTTTCCAGACAGGAACAATTTCATACCCTAAGATAACCGTCATTGTATCGCAACTGTACAAGTGATATTGCACTATCATTAAGTCGGTTCGCACGACATGTAGGTAATTATCAATCTAAAGTCTTGGGGGTTGAGAGCGGGGTTGCGAATTCTGATAACTATCACACCTGTATCACTACGACTAGTCAGACTGGCCTCATCTTGCTACAATTTAGCAACCCGCCTACATTGAACACCACGTGAAGAAAGCTGCAGAGTTCCACCTCGTGCTCAAAGGTACGCTTGACGCAGATAATGTTTTGGTAAAAAATGATGAACAATTTACAAATGTGGCCTTTGCCTGAATACCCTACAATGGTTGTATCATCTATATCGGTGTTGATATTCGCCGTCGCGCAACACGATTATAGGCTGCATGCTTAGTGAATCATTGTCCCGTACGTGTTTTCTATTTACGGCGCAGTGTAACATATAGTGCAAGTGATTTTCGGATTTTGCCTTAGTCTGAGCAAGGAACTTTGAAAGCAAGCCCTATTAGAGATGTATCGGGCTTCAAGAATCCTGCCCTGTTGCTATTCTCAAAAATCCACTCTGCTTAGGTACTCGGTAAACAGCTCGCTGGATTGGATAAGGGACGAAGGTGGGGATAGGGGTTGGTTGGGAGTGGGATGGTGTTGGGCGTTTTCGAAGAGACAGTCGTAGCATGGGCAGCGGTGGTGTGCAGATGGATGGAAGATAGAGCAAGCTCGTGCCTCTACTACGGAAATTACATTTCCATCGTTTTCCAATTCGTCATTTGTTATTTGAATGTAGGAAATTGGTTGCATTTGACATACGCTCATGGGCTGCTGTCTAATTCTCTTTTAACGTAATTAAATATTGGAAACAGACTTTCCTATTCGTAAATATAACTAATTGAATGAGCTACTATTGTGATTGAATTACATTGAGCAAATTGCATTATGAAAGAGCTTAGCATATCGAGCACGTGGTCAAAATCAATTGAGAGCAGTCGGACAAGAATGATTTGCTCTCCTCATCAAACATTGCCCAGTAACTATAGCGAGCCTTCATGGGTCTATCAGGCAAGCTACGTAATGCTAGTTATGACAGTGTATTTGTCTTAGGCATAATGTTTACACTTGATTAGATATCTTTGCCCAATACGAATGTGATTTTGTAGAGCCACAGGTCATATGTGCCATTGTCAAACAATTAGCCGAATAGAGAAATTTGTAAGGTGTATTCTTATTATGTTTCCGATGCTTTTTGCCAGATTCATTCTGAATAACAATTTACATAGGGCTGAACAAACAACCAAAGGATGGCAATTTTAAAATGTTTGGCATTTAAATCAGATATCATATATGTACAGTGGTAGAGCCAATGACCGGATCATTTTTCATGTGGCAGCACTCTGTGGATGCTATAACATATAGAATGGGCCGATTTACCGGGCATGAGTTATTGGGCTTACACTGATATGTAAAGGGGAAGCATATCTGCGCCTATTTAGGCATATTAGCTAAACAATAACTTATCTTCGGCTCTTCTACGACCACTTACAATCATTTTTATAGCTGGGCGCTGATATCTGTAGACAAAGATTGAAAAGTAATACTTGCAGGCTTTCGTACATTTTAACGCTATATAATGTTTTTAGGTTTCCCCCGAAGAATATAAAGCGCAAGAGAATTGCAACGGCATTGCAAAATGAGAATTTTACTAATCAACAACTAAGAATAATTGTGATGGTAGTAGATAAAGCATATTGCTTGCATTACCAAAATCGCCTGCTCTTATTTAGTTTCAACTTGTAGCTATGACGTTAAATTAATTTACACTTAATGTTACAAAAGTTTCCCCTTGTAGCTATGACGTTTAATGAATTCACACTTTATGTAATAAAAGTTTTAAATATATAATGGCACAACAGTAGGTTACAAATCACGGTTAATGGATTGCGAAAGGTATCAAACATATTTCGCTAATTCGTCCTTTTTCAAATAATCATGCTACAAAGCAGCGTCTAAAATCGCCCTATGTTACACAAATGAAGTATATTTCTCTATGGGCAGATTTTCTGCTCGTGTATACAATGTGCAGCAGAGTTATATGGGAGCAAATGATAGTGAAGTTTATATTGCACATAAATACATGAGATTACCTTCAGAGGATGCAATGTGGATGATTGTGTTGCTCAATATCAGACTTTCGAGAGCTATGCTATATCCCCTCTCGTCTGCTTAATAATGTGATCATTGGGTATTCAATGGAACACGACCTCAGATATCACATTACGATTGCTCACAAAGGCATTCCTTAAGCATGGGACTTAGTTGATTGTAATCACTTGATTATTTTATTTTTTTTACGTCTAGCAGAGTGCCCAAAGTGTTAATTTCATTCGGATGGAAAATTCGAAAGTAGAAACAATTTTATTTTGTCTCAGCGTTTAGTTATTATATTGATATGTTCCCGCATATTGGAAACATACATTCTTAGTCGTAAACATCACTTATTGAATGAGCTACTATCTTATTTGAATTACATTTAGCAAATTGCATTATGAAAGAGCTTAGCATATCGAGCACGTAGATTAAATCAATTGAGAGCTGACGATCAAGAATACTTCGCACAGATAAGCATGAGATTACCTTGAAGGGATGCAATGTGGATGATTGTGATGCACAATATATTTTCGAGAGCTATGCTATATCCTCCACCCCCTGCCCCTCGTCCGCTTAAAAATATGATTATTGGGCATTCAAAGGAAAATGATTATTTATTTCGCTCGGGCGACAAATTTGAATACAGAAAAAATATACTTTGTCTCAGCGTTCTGTTATTATATTGTTATGTTACCATATGTCATAACAATTGTTGTACTACATCAAAGAGTCATATTTTGGGCAGGCTCTTTAATTAACCGTGTTGACAGTGCCACAAAGTCCATCGCTCACACGGGCTCTACTCAGACGTATTAATGCTACCCTTCGTTGGACAACTATAATTGGCAATCCAAATCACTAATATCGTGAGTCAATTATGGCGCAATTCCTCTCAAATCATATATCCCTGTTTGATCTTTTGATAGTACATCTCCTGTTTATGATTAACGTACGGTTGTTATCAAATTCATTTCTCTTCTCGGAAGGAGGATAAATAATCACACAAGGACCCCCCCTCCCCCCCCGACCTCCCCCCCGACAAAGTTGCAGTTCATTGAGTGCACTTTGAACGTACAATAGCCGAAAGCAAAATCAAGTGCAAACGCCACAATAAAGCACAAAGAAAATCTGACGTCACCACGATAAACGCTGTAACGATGAATATCGTTGTATTGAGCCATATCATGCAGTACGCCGATGCCTGTGTTGCATTGGCGGGTAACTGTCAGTATCGCGGGCTCTCGCACCATGATGGCCACGTGGAACCACTTATGTACTAAAGTCATCACCACTTAACTTGTGATATACACAAATAGGTTTGAGGTGTTAACGTCCTTTGGAATACGTTTGGAAAGCATTCGTCACCAGATGCATTCGAGCACTTTGCATATTTTGTATAGGGAAAAATACAAGGCAGCTCATAAGAACAAATATTGCTGGACATGCCAGATATATCTTCTTTGAGCGTGTAAATCCTATCTGATTATACTTTGATTGCCACAGGGGACTTTTTACACCGGTGAATGAGAGACATTAGAGCACGTTTGGGGCGGCGGCGGGGGGGGGGGGGGGGGGGGGGGGGGGGGGGCGGTGTTGTGGGTGGTTTAAGGTGTTATATGTGGCATCTTATCCCCAGCTTCTTGATCAACTATATATAATAGCCACAAATATCCTAGTGATGTCATCCGATACCATATCTAAGTACATGGATATGATTAAGGTTTCTGGTCTAATACGAGTAATTGCCTCATGAAACTAGGTACTTTTTAACCTGTCTAGACTCGGGCTGCTAGCAAAAATGTGTAAGCCATTAATAAGCAAAGAACGGTTCATAAAAGCAGACTTCCTGAGCGGATGAAATCACATTATCCCTGGCAAAATGTTTTTGGAATTAAACTTTTTGGAGTCGAATCTCCGTCAAACTTAGATTCATTACAAAACCATCCATGATATATTTACCCAAACCGGCGAGCAAGGACGATTGTAATTCAATGGGATAATTACTTGTAACACATGTAGGGTCAGATAAGCAGGCGGGTGCGCATATTGACTCAAAGCAAGCATGACGATGGATGCCTTTGTAGTACTCGGCGTCAGCACCAATTCTACGGAGAATGCAATGAGCACAACGTTCCGAAGTCTACATATTGCCCTGTTCGTTGCCCTTTTACAGTCATTCTTGTTTTATTACATCAACATATACTGACAGGAAAATATTTAAATGACTGAAGGAAGGCGTGTTGTTCCAAGCACAAATTATGGTGCACGTATTGTGCAATAAGGTTTTTATTGTACGCATTTAAATAGATGTTATGCTCTGATGTTTGGGAATGGTACGTTTTTCGACCAAAATACATTCTAATAAACCACGGGGAAGCATTTACGCTGTTTCTGCAATGTAACTTACTGTAGTTATGTAAGATCTAGGAACATCACTTAAGATAGTAATTAAAAGTACTATCTATGTTACTTACGTTTGTTCAGCATTTAGGGGATATTTTTAGTATATCAGTTACATATCTTTTGATGTGCTATTTTATTTGCTATTAAAGATAATATCGGATAAGAAAATAACAAAATTACCAAAAGTAACGAATGTCTCAAAAAGATGTATTTTTTTAACATAAACCTTGTCGGGATCACTTTAGATGAAGAGGGACATTTTTGTACATCAGAAAGACATATCTTTTGAAACTTGTTTTGGTTCTTATAATGACGACTTCAGTAAAATTCTTATAGGAAACATAGGTTTCAGGAAAAATAAATGTCCAACAATAACGACAGTGCCTGTTTTTCTAGCCCAACCCTAAAAGGCAGGATGTTTAAGTATATATATATATATACATATACATATATATATATATTTACATATACACACACACACACACAGGTATATATATATATATATATATATATATATATATATATATATATATATATATATATATATATATATATATATATATATATATATATATATATATATATATATATATATATATTGCATGCCGAGATAAATCAATAACACTTAGAGTCCAGATCTGCGATGAAAAGTTAGTTCATTAATCTGTTTCGAACATAACCTCAAATACCAACCAACACAATTAGCCATAATTAATAGAAGCCGGTGAATTGTTATCATGCCATTTAGATTAGGTTTTGTAGTTTTTTTTGCAAAAGCATAAAGCACTGACCAATATACCAAAGTGTAACCATAGTCACGCTGACAGCCAAAGAGGTACCCGAATCATGGACAAAGTATTACAACCAGCGCATAGCTTTCTAACCCCACAAACAACCGATCAATGAAAACAGCACAGTTCCAACAGCCACGCATAAAAGCAATACATCACACCCTGTGTACTATGTTATAATAACTGAGGTGCTATTGGGCTTGATATCAATATATAGCAAATGTAAGAGGAAACAATATCGGTTCTTTTGTCAACGAACACGCACTTATAAAACAATATTGAAACGCAAACATGGATAGATATGACGCAGGCTTTCTGCAGCAATACCTATTCAATTCTTCATCCTGACTAAGAATGTGGAAGGTTATCAAGTGCATGTGTGACCAGGGATCAATCACATCCATGTAGCGGTAAAGGTGAACTTTTTCGAGCAAGCACGAAACACGGCACGAAACACGGCCTCGGCTTTCAGGCTACAAATGCGCAGATGATTACGACTAAAATCAACGAGGTTTTCTTTCGCCACAGTAAGGGATTACACATCATGTTTGTAGGTGCTGTACTAATGCACCTGAGTAAACCATACAATAACCAATACTTATAAATGAATTGTAGTTTATATCTGACACCATGATTAACACTGCATTTATACTTTGTACACTATATTATTAGTACAACTTATATGAATGTGAGCATATTGTAAGCATCACAATATTAAACAAACTGCGCACATCATTCGATCAATCAATCTATGAGGTCACTGATAAATGTGACAATGCGCGAGACGAATGTTTATGAATGTTTTGAGGCAGTGCCGTCGACCACTAGGATGGCTCATTTTCAATCCGATCACTAGCTTGCTTTGCCATTTTCGAACCGAAATCAAAGTTTATAATTAATACTCGGTCATAAACAAAACCGGTCATCAGCTCGGCTGGATGATGCATTTATCCTTCTCAGTTTAATATGTTTATCGTTGTTATCTGAATATGCTATTCTAGTTGCTAAGTCAAAACTTTCGCACCTTAATTGTTGTAGCAATTCTCCACTTGTCATTACACCCAGTTGTATGTAACGGTTGTATCGCAGCCGAGGACGTCGTCTGAAGAACTGTTGGATCAATGCGCTTATTCAGGATATCACTTATCCCATGAGCTTAAGAATGAAGTACCTCTAGACGACACAGGAGAAAAGGCATTCCTATTATCGTAGGTCGTTCAAAATTGAAAAGTCCGTAGGCAGCATTTGATGAAAATAGAATGAGTAAAATACAGCAGAATAATGATAAGAAGTACAATTATCTTCCACGTTACAGACATTGCTATCTAGCGCCTAATTATATAACACAATGACCTCGAAGCCCTGTTTATCAGCGGACCACCCGGCATGACTTTATATGTAATCAAAATCAGTGCGATATAATCATTTTTGCTACACCCAGCCATTAGGGTCAACTCAAAAGAATGCAGATGACATGTTTGAGGAACAGTGGCTTCTTAATCAACGGCTACTATTCAGTTCCATGTCTTTAATTGTTGTGTTTTGCTATATGTCTCCAATGCTGCACCGCCTCTCGGGTTAAGCTATCGAGAAAGGTGATAACGGTGAAGTCGCAAGTCTTCTGGCTGGATTCAATAAGCAATATGCTACTGCATAGATGTTCTGAATTAGTCCGTCTGGCAAATTTGAGAGGGGAAAATATCTTATATGACCTGGGTCTAGACCTGATATCTGTTTATTGCGCATGTCACATCGATTTTACCCATATTGCAAAGCGCCTTCTGGTGAATAAATGCAATTACAACAGAGAGATAGTTTTCAGTCAACTGACTTTTTCCTTGATCGCCTTAACTGATATATATCATGTAACAAGAATGAAAAGTAGCAGACGTATCACCAAGTCACGACAGAGAAATCACAATATGAGTATTTATCTAAAGAGGTGTACGTTGGGGTATCTACAATAATGTACTGAGACGTTATCTATCTGAAGGATGTTTGGGCACACTTAACCATAATTGTCAGATTATCATACCGATAAATGAACGCAATAGAACATCAACATATTAATTATTTATTTCAGTGAGGCAAGTAAAGAAAGTTTGCTTAAGATCACATCTGTTTTCTCGTATAGTGTGAGGTTTTCTGTGCATAGATTGACCCAAGTCCGAGTAATATCTATCAATTGGTAAGTGTCTTCTTGGATCTGATACAGTAACAATAAACTGAATGTATTAAATATAATTTACATCAACTGCATTGGTTGCATATGACTAGTTTCTAGTGCACTTTCGGCAAGACGTGGCAAAACTATAGATATATATATTTATATGGCTTAAATCGCAACTTTACGCATTAATCACGGACAAAAGGTATTTACACTCCTTGATAATGCATTTAAGGGGAGCTGTCTGTCCGATGGTGCATAATCACTCTCGGGAAAGGCATTTATTCAGCGATGTTGCTGACAAGGTTTTTCATGTCACCAACATAAGCACATAACACTGTGATATCAAGTCATAGTATCTTGATGTACGGCAGCAAATTAAACGCACAATGAGGTGAACCTTTGATAGAAAATTGCTTATATCTCGTGTTGGGCGGGTGCATGCTTGCCTGGTGTTGAAAAGACAAGCCGTCAGTGCCGCGTGCAGTGAAGGTCTTGCAACCATTCTTTTTCAGAGTAAGAGGAGTATAGTGAGGCGTCAGTCGTCCCACATGGAGCTATTTGATCCCCAGTCATTTGGCCTGATTAACATGACTGACACTGTAATGCAAAGTGATGCATAAATATTGCTAACACAACACGAATACATACTTACTGTCGAAATAACACTAATTTTTACACAACATGGAAATACATAAGCCAGCATTGAAAGCTCTGCAAGAAATGATTCATATATATTTATTTAACATATCACAAATCATGTTGAATAACCACGCTCCTTTGCATTCACAGATAATAAAACAAACCGACACCCACCCCCATCTCCATGAGTCTTGTTAAAGATATAGTTCCCTTTTCACTTAATTTTGCATTACTATTCCTGATGAATATAATCTATATCCCCGTACGGATAGTATTCTTCAGTTTATGACGCATTTTAATTTACGTTGAAAAATTATTGTAGGATACATATGGCAAATTAATGGCTCTGCTTTGGAGTAATGGTGACGCCGCACACATTCAATGCTTAGCATCTTTTATGGAGACAGAAAATCAAAAGAGAACCGACTAGCAGCATTACTTTTAAGTGGCGTTGATGCTTACAAGACGTGAGCAGGCACAGTGCTTGAAATCACGTCCATCTTAAAATCACATATCGTTTGCGGATCCCTTCGGGGACACGGTCGTCTCGATGAATCAACCGACCCTAAAACACAAGCCTCATGACACAGACCCTTGAGACGCCGGATCGTCAGTGCCATTTGTTGTTGTTGCTAAGTGGCAACGCCATATGGAATCTAGCCTCAATAACATATTCACAACAAAGCTAATCGGAGTGAACCCTCTTGTACTGTACTACAGTACTCAGGTTATCTGTTCAGAGGAAAAGTCATCTTTATGATATTGAAACGCTTGCTTACTTTCCAAATATTGCTTCGCATACGATTTATATATTCTCAATAGACAAATTAACTGACACTCGGTGTTGAATCTCATTGGATGGAAATGTACCTGCACCACGTCGCGTGTACTCAAGCATGTATTCTTATCAATAAGAGCAATTTAGATATTCAAACATACTGCATCTATACAATGATTATATCAACTAATAAACAAAATTATCAAGATATACAACATGCAACGAACAGTTTGGATTAGTGACCTCGCAATGCACTATTGGCAAAACGATTGTTGTCCGAAAACGGGCCTGCAAGATATCATATATCTGCAATGCTTAAAATTAACTTAAATGTTAGAGGTCCCATAGCGACTCGAGACAAGGTCAGAACGTTTCATCTTAAAAACACCCAAGAGAATAACAGGTTAATGTTACTTGAAGGCAAATAGAAGAAAGCCAAAAATAGCTAATCATTCTCAGAACATTAGCTTTAAACGACGCTCGACAGTGCTTGGCAATACTTGACGCAAGGAATCGTACCTTCATAAATATATTGTTAAGAACATCGATGGCACTGTATTGACAATGGCACAGGTTTAGGTGATTATATCTGATACGGGTAGGCCAATGATGTGGCTTTGTCTTTGAGGATTATGATGAAACATTCAGTACAAAGAGTCCAGGGGGTCCGTACTGAATGATCGTCCCACGTTCTTGTTATTTTATGTACACGTGAAGAGGTAACCAACGCACAATACTTTTACGAATGGTTACCGATTAAAATATGGTTTGACAAAACGGATTAAACTACACTTTAACGAGCAACACCTCACTGTAGATAGTGAGGTGTTGCTCGTTATCAGGCAACACCTCACTATAGATACGGACGATTTGAACTTCATCCACGAATAATCAACAACTCGTAAACATTTCAAGGTACAAAGGTGAGACAACGTAATACGATATATATTCTATAGATAGGAATGTAATAAGTCATAAAAACGATGGTTGCTCATTTCCCAAAATACACATGGTTAATTTGTAATGATTCGTCAGCGATTAAAATCGAATCTACAGTAATATATAATCATATGGTTTGTCAACAAACTTGACCCCTTGGTACTTTGTATGCACGGGGTCTGTATGAGGAGTAAGGTCAGTGAATGTGGTATGCATGGATATTTGTTTAAATAGCAAACGATATAATGACATATCCGCTCCGTTTCCTCTGCGTTCCCGCATGATACACAACACTTCATTCATTCTCACAGAACATGGTTGCCAAAGGCTTGAATGATGGTAAACAAAATAACAAAGCATGTAAGATCTTCATATATTTACAGCGTGATCAATTGCTGCGCATCAACACGGACAGCTCGCAAATGACCGGCTGGCGCCATAAAGCACCATACCATCGACGATCATGAAGAGCGTCAGCTGAGTGTAATAGCAATCATAAAATTGGAGGATACATTGATACAAATATATTAGCATATTATCAATTGCCTCATACGTTATCACATCAAATGTATGTGCATTTTATGCATATAGGATCGATGGACAATGAGCGTTAAAACATGTTGCTTGGATATTGCACTATGAAGATTATGTAAACCAGGATTGCATACACGTTCGCTAAGGACGCACTTAATAATACGATCGACCTCACGTTAGAATATAACGAAATGTGATGCAGCATTTTAAGTGTTGCTCGAATCGTTTTCCGCTTCCTGCTCATGGTCTTAGCTTGAAATAGCTTCCATGTGTATATGCCTATGTCTAGTTATATGTGTCGCATAAAGCTCGTAGAAACGAATTGCTCGAAATATTCACCTATTGCAGCTTAATGAAATTATACAATATGAATAGGTATTGTTGCTTGATATGTTAAGCATGCTGTAGTGGCTTCAGGCAAACCTCAGGGTCAGGCTTTTTGTCCATGATTAAACAATATGTATTACTCTAATAATAGTACTACGTCCCCTGAAATCTCCAGTTTACTACTACACGTTTGTCAACGCTGAGTTGTAACACTGGATGTCTGTTTGGAAATAGCAGTTACGAGTTGTACAAGGTGTAAAGATTTAATATTGCTAATCAATCATAGGCGGTAGTAGTTCGTATGTAGGTACTTCAACACAATCAATTTGAAGCCATTTTGTTTTCCATTGATAGCCTATAATTTGGATAGTTTACATGTCCTGTCGCACTAACAATATTTTCTCATTACCTATGACGTCAAAAACGAATATTCTGTTTGAAGTATGACAAGCTATAACATCTAATGGACCCCTATATAATGTGAAAACGACCAGGCTGCACGTTATATAAGTGCGCCAAGCTTTGCTGGGAAAAAAATAGTGATTCCCTGTCTACAAGCACGGAGGGAGGGGGGGGGGGTGCAGGAGGAAGGGAGGGAGGGGAAGGGGAATGGGAAAGGGAAGGGGAAGGGGATGGGGGGAGGGAGCGAAAGGGAGGGAGAGATAAGGTGATAGGCGAGAAGAGGAAGATAACGATAGAGAAAGAGGGTTGGTTGTTATATCCAGCAATGACATATTCCTCTCTACGGGTAGTAAAACCGCCAATTCTAGTGCGGCTTTGGAAGGTGTTAGCATTCAATGAGTGTAATAAAACAATTAAACTGCTGACGCACACATTGGCTGGCAGCTAGAACAAATTAAAATGGTTATAGCGTGATATGGATATTCAAAATAAGCCGTTGCACCGCTTCCTTGACTCAAATGGTGAAATTGGTTGCGTAAGATCATGGCAGCTAATATATGTTGCAGAGGGCGAGCGGAGCTCGATCGACACGGTAAAGCGCAGCAACCGTCATCTCTGGTTAGTATGGTTAAACCGATGACAGGTAGCCGAGCTCTGAGCTAGAGTAGTTTGCCCTGAAGCCGCATCATATATTGCGAAGGTGGCCGACTCTGCATGTGTCTTTTGTGATATATCAGGCGATCCACGTGTCGATGGTCTTTTACAAAGTATCATACAATGACAATCAACATTAGATCGTGTATACCGAATAATGTTCGATTGAAAACACCGCTAGTAGACGCCACTGTGCTAGCCACTGTCCTAACTTTAGCACGCATGCGGCCGCTCGTTCAAACGCTGGTAAGTCCGGTTGTATATCTCATTTAGGCCGGTACTTTTTGGTGGTGTGAGCAATGAAAACCATTGCGAACATCTTCCTTTGTGAAGATGAAATCGTCTAATATCATTATCTCAATATAGTGGGCGGTACATACACTCTTCGCCTAGGCAGTGCTGCGTTTGCAGCACTCGGATGATATTTTAATTACTAATGAAGCACTAGCGGGTCCGATCCTTAGTTGCTGCAATTATCTTTCACTCTTCAACGCTTCGCTTTCATGATAAATTGATCGTTCGCATAATACCCACTCTAGTTATAACAGGACACAATTCAGGTAATTTATTGCTCTTGTCAGGTAGGTTGTGCATGTGCTGACCTAATTGATGCGGACAAGTTTTAGATGATTGATAGTGCTGCTGAATATTACTGCCTGCGTAATCGTTTCTGTATTTCGCAGCCAGACTGGCAACGCATACACCAGTGCTATTCCAGTCGCTAGTATCGGTCGCATAAAAACGCACAACAGCATGTGCTACAGTGGAGTAAAATTTATGATGCAGCGATTGGCGTTGAGTTTTATCACCTTGATATTATTGTTTGAATCTTGATCATTGACCATACGACCAAGTTTGTATGACCACAGTGTTTACAGCTTAATTAAGGATACCAACTCTGACTGCTGTGCAGTGAGAATAAAACTAAGTAAAATACACGCTTCAGGTGATGCTGCCATAAAATCAACATAGGAACATGGAAATGTTGATCCAACATCTCGGGGCTCGGCGTCTATCAATAATCACGAGTATTCTCATTAGTCCAGTCGACCACGCCGCCGAATTAATCAGGAAAAACCATGTGGTTTTAAGAGACGTTATGACAAGGAGGGATGTAGGCATATTTTGTCGGCTGGAGGCGCAAATGACTCGTCTTTGTGCTGGCCCGTGGGTAATGCAGCACCATGTTTTGTGTTTTCTGCCCTGTTGACTGCTTCTTTGACTCTGGCAGGGTCCTGTTCGGTGCCATCATGGCGTATCATTATGTAAGGTATAGTTTCCTTCTGGGTGTGGCAAGTTGTCGATGTTTATGCAGCACCATAGATTAAATCTCTAACTGGTCGAATTGCTTACCTCTTAGCTTCCGGTAACTTTCCACCCATGTTTTCATAGCTCATGTTTGCGCCATTCCTAACTTAGAATTTGGGTCCGTACTGAATGATCGTCCCACGTTCTTGTTATTTTATGTACACGTGAAGAGGTAATCAACACACAATACTTTTACGAATGGTTACCGATTAAGATATGGTTTGACAAAACTGATTAAACTACACTTTAACGAGCAACACCTCACTGTAGATAGTGAGGTGTTGCTCGTTATCAGGCAACACCTCACTATAGATACGAACGATTTGAACTTCATCCACGAATAATCAACAACTCGTAAACATTTCCAGGTACAAAGGTGAGACAACGTAATACGATATATATTCAATAGATAGGAATGTAATAAGTCATAAAAACGATGGTTGCTCATTTCCCAAAATACACATGGTTAATTTGTAATGATTCGTCAGCGATTAAAATCGAATCTACAGTAATATATAATCATATGGTTTGTCAACAAACTTGACCCCTTGGTACTTTGTATGCACGGGGTCTGTATGGGTATAAGAAACTGGGGTTTATATGAGGAGTAAGGTCAGTGAATGTGGTATGCATGGATATTTGTTTAAATAGCAAACGATATAATGACAGATCCGCTCCGTTTCCTCTGCGTTCCCGCATGATACAAAAACATTTCATTCATTCTCACAGAACATGGTTGCCAAAGGCTTGAATGATGGTAAACAAAATAACAAAGCATGTAAGATCTTCATATATTTACAGCGTGATCAATTGCTGCGCATCAACACGGACAGCTCGCAAATGACCGGCTGGCGCCATAAAGCACCATACCATCGACGATCATGAAGAGCGTCAGCTAAGTGTAATAGCAATCATAAAATTGGAGGATACATTGATACAAATATATTAGCATATTATCAATTGGCTCATACGTTATCACATCAAATGTATGTGCATTTTATGCATATAGGATCGATGGACAATGAGCGTTAAAACATGTTGCTTGGATATTGCACTATGAAGATTATGTAAACCAGGATTGCATACACGTTCGCTAAGGACGCACTTCTGATAATACGATCGACCTCACGTTAGAATATAACGAAATGTGATGCAGCATTTTAAGTGTTGCTCGAATCGTTTTCCGCTTCCTGCTCATGGTCTTAGCTTGAAATAGCTTCCATGTGTATATGCCTATGTCTAGTTATATGTGTCGCATAAAGCTCGTAGAAACGAATTGCTCGAAATATTCACCTATTGCAGCTTAATGAAATTATACAATATGAATAGGTATTGTTGCTTGATATGTTAAGCATGCTGTAGTGGCTTCAGGCAAACCTCGGGGTCAGGCTTTTTGTCCATGATTAAACAATATGTATTACTCTAATAATAGTACTACGTCCCCTGAAATCTCCAGTTTACTACTACACGTTTGTCAACGCTGAGTTGTAACACTGGATGTCTGTTTTGAAATAGCAGTTACGAGTTGTACAAGGTGTAAAGATTTAATATTGCTAATCAATCATAGGCGGTAGTAGTTCGTATGTAGGTACTTCAACACAATCAATTTGAAGCCATTTTGTTTTCCATTGATAGCCTATAATTTGGATAGTTTACATGTCCTGTCGCACTAACAATATTTTCTCATTACCTATGACGTCAAAAACGAATATTCTGTTTGAAGTATGACAAGCTATAACATCTAATGGACCCCTATATAATGTGAAAACGACCAGGCTGCACGTTATATAAGTGCGCCAAGCTTTGCTGGAAAAAAAAAATAGAGATTCCCTGTCTACAAGCACGGAGGGAGGGGGGGGGGGTGCAGGAGGAAGGGAGGGAGGGGAAGGGGAATGGGAAAGGGAAGGGGAAGGGGATGGGGGAGGGAGCGAAAGGGAGGGAGAGATAAGGTGATAGGCGAGAAGAGGAAGATAACGATAGAGAAAGAGGGTTGGTTGTTATATCCAGCAATGACATATTCCTCTCTACGGGTAGTAAAACCGCCAATTCTAGCGCGGCTTTGGAAGGTGTTAGCATTCAATGAGTGTAATAAAACAATTAAACTGCTGACGCACACATTGGCTGGCAGCTAGAACAAATTAAAATGGTTATAGCGTGATATGGATATTCAAAATAAGCCGTTGCACCGCTTCCTTGACTCAAATGGTGAAATTGGTTGCGTAAGATCATGGCAGCTAATATATGTTGCAGAGGGCGAGCGGAGCTCGATCGACACGGTAAAGCGCAGCAACCGTCATCTCTGGTTAGTATGGTTAAACCGATGACAGGTAGCCGAGCTCTGAGCTAGAGTAGTTTGCCCTGAAGCCGCATCATATATTGCGAAGGTGGCCGACTCTGCATGTGTCTTTTGTGATATATCAGGCGATCCACGTGTCGATGGTCTTTTACAAAGTATCATACAATGACAATCAACATTAGATCGTGTATACCGAATAATGTTCGATTGAGAACACCGCTAGTAGACGCCACTGTGCTAGCCACTGTCCTAACTTTAGCATGCATGCGGCCGCTCGTTCAAACGCTGGTAAGTCCGGTTGTATATCTCATTTAGGCCGGTACGGTACTTTTTGGTGGTGGTGTGAGCAATGAAAACCATTGCGAACATCTTCCTTTGTGAAGATGAAATCGTCTAATATCATTATCTCAATATAGTGGGCGGTACATACACTCTTCGCCTAGGCAGTGCTGCGTTTGCAGCACTCGGATGATATTTTAATTACTAATGAAGCACTAGCGGGTCCGATCCTTAGTTGCTGCAATTATCTTTCACTCTTCAACGCTTCGCTTTCATGATAAATTGATCGTTCGCATAATACCCACTCTAGTTATAACAGGACACAATTCAGGTAATTTATTGCTCTTGTCAGGTAGGTTGTGCATGTGCTGAGCTAATTGATGCGGACAAGTTTTAGATGATTGATAGTGCTGCTGAATATTACTGCCTGCGTAATCGTTTCTGTATTTCGCAGCCAGACTGGCAACGCATACACCAGTGCTATTCCAGTCGCTAGTATCGGTCGCATAAAAACGCACAACAGCATGTGCTACAGTGGAGTAAAATTTATGATGCAGCGATTGGCGTTGAGTTTTATCACCTTGATATTATTGTTTGAATCTTGATCATTGACCATACGACCAAGTTTGTATGACCACAGTGTTTACAGCTTTATTAAGGATACCAACTCTGACTGCTGTGCAGTGAGAATAAAACTAAGTAAAATACACGCTTCAGGTGATGCTGCCATAAAATCAACATAGGAACATGGAAATGTTGATCCAACATCTCGGGGCTCGGCGTCTATCAATAATCACGAGTATTCTCATAAGTCGAGTCGACCACGCCGCCGAATTAATCAGGAAAAACCATGTGGTTTTAAGAGACGTTATGACAAGGAGGGATGTAGGCATATTTTGTCGGCTGGAGGCGCAAATGACTCGTCTTTGTGCTGGCCCGTGGGTAATGCAGCACCATGTTTTGTGTACTGAATGATCGTCCCACGTTCTTGTTATTTTATGTACACGTGAAGAGGTAATCAACACACAATACTTTACGAATGGTTACCGATTAAGATATGGTTTGACAAAACTGATTAAACTACACTTTAACGAGCAACACCTCACTGTAGATAGTGAGGTGTTGCTCGTTATCAGGCAACACCTCACTATAGATACGGAACGATTTGAACTTCATCCACGAATAATCAACAACTCGTAAACATTTCCAGGTACAAAGGTGAGACAACGTTAATACGATATATATTCAATAGATAGGAATGTAATAAGTCATAAAAACGATGGTTGCTCATTTCCCAAAATACACATGGTTAATTTGTAATGATTCGTCAGCGATTAAAATCGAATCTACAGTAATATATAATCATATGGTTTGTCAACAAACTTGACCCCTTGGTACTTTGTATGCACGGGGTCTGTATGGGTATAAGAAACTGGGGTTTATATGAGGAGTAAGGTCAGTGAATGTGGTATGCATGGATATTTGTTTAAATAGCAAACGATATAATGACAGATCCGCTCCGTTTCCTCTGCGTTCCCGCATGATACAAAACACTTCATTCATTCTCACAGAACATGGTTGCCAAAGGCTTGAATGATGGTAAACAAAATAACAAAGCATGTAAGATCTTCATATATTTACAGCGTGATCAATTGCTGCGCATCAACACGGACAGCTCGCAAATGACCGGCTGGCGCCATAAAGCACCATACCATCGACGATCATGAAGAGCGTCAGCTAAGTGTAATAGCAATCATAAAATTGGAGGATACATTGATACAAATATATTAGCATATTATCAATTGGCTCATACGTTATCACATCAAATGTATGTGCATTTTATGCATATAGGATCGATGGACAATGAGCGTTAAAACATGTTGCTTGGATATTGCACTATGAAGATTATGTGAACCAGGATTGCATACACGTTCACTAAGGACGCACTTCTGATAATACGATCGACCTCACGTTAGAATATAACGAAATGTGATGCAGCATTTTAAGTGTTGCTCGAATCGTTTTCCGCTTCCTGCTCATGGTCTTAGCTTGAAATAGCTTCCATGTGTATATGCCTATGTCTAGTTATATGTGTCGCATAAAGCTCGTAGAAACGAATTGCTCGAAATATTCACCTATTGCAGCTTAATGAAATTATACAATATGAATAGGTATTGTTGCTTGATATGTTAAGCATGCTGTAGTGGCTTCAGGCAAACCTCGGGGTCAGGCTTTTTGTCCATGATTAAACAATATGTATTACTCTAATAATAGTACTACGTCCCCTGAAATCTCCAGTTTACTACCACACGTTTGTCAACGCTGAGTTGTAACACTGGATGTCTGTTTTGAAACAGCAGTTACGAGTTGTACAAGGTGTAAAGATTTAATATTGCTAATCAATCATAGGCGGTAGTAGTTCGTATGTAGGTACTTCAACACAATCAATTTGAAGCCATTTTGTTTTCCATTGATAGCCTATAATTTGGATAGTTTACATGTCCTGTCGCACTAACAATATTTTCTCATTACCTATGACGTCAAAAACGAATATTCTGTTTGAAGTATGACAAGCTATAACATCTAATGGACCCCTATATAATGTGAAAACGACCAGGCTGCACGTTATATAAGTGCGCCAAGCTTTGCTGGGAAAAAAATAGAGATTCCCTGTCTACAAGCACGGAGGGAGGGGGGGTGCAGGAGGAAGGGAGGGAGGGGAAGGGGAATGGGAAAGGGAAGGGGAAGGGGATGGGGAGGGAGCGAAAGGGAGGGAGAGATAAGGTGATAGGCGAGAAGAGGAAGATAACGATAGAGAAAGAGGGTTGGTTGTTATATCCAGCAATGACATATTCCTCTCTACGGGTAGTAAAACCGCCAATTCTAGTGCGGCTTTGGAAGGTGTTAGCATTCAATGAGTGTAATAAAACAATTAAACTGCTGACGCACACATTGGCTGGCAGCTAGAACAAATTAAAATGGTTATAGCGTGATATGGATATTCAAAATAAGCCGTTGCACCGCTTCCTTGACTCAAATGGTGAAATTGGTTGCGTAAGATCATGGCAGCTAATATATGTTGCAGAGGGCGAGCGGAGCTCGATCGACACGGTAAAGCGCAGCAACCGTCATCTCTGGTTAGTATGGTTAAACCGATGACAGGTAGCCGAGCTCTGAGCTAGAGTAGTTTGCCCTGAAGCCGCATCATATATTGCGAAGGTGGCCGACTCTGCATGTGTCTTTTGTGATATATCAGGCGATCCACGTGTCGATGGTCTTTTACAAAGTATCATACAATGACAATCAACATTAGATCGTGTATACCGAATAATGTTCGATTGAGAACACCGCTAGTAGACGCCACTGTGCTAGCCACTGTCCTAACTTTAGCATGCATGCGGCCGCTCGTTCAAACGCTGGTAAGTCCGGTTGTATATCTCATTTAGGCCGGTACTTTTTGGTGGTGTGAGCAATGAAAACCATTGCGAACATCTTCCTTTGTGAAGATGAAATCGTCTAATATCATTATCTCAATATAGTGGGCGGTACATACACTCTTCGCCTAGGCAGTGCTGCGTTTGCAGCACTCGGATGATATTTTAATTACTAATGAAGCACTAGCGGGTCCGATCCTTAGTTGCTGCAATTATCTTTCACTCTTCAACGCTTCGCTTTCATGATAAATTGATTGTTCGCATAATACCCACTCTAGTTATAACAGGACACAATTCAGGTAATTTATTGCTCTTGTCAGGTAGGTTGTGCATGTGCTGACCTAATTGATGCGGACAAGTTTTAGAGATGATTGATAGTGCTGCTGAATATTACTGCCTGCGTAATCGTTTCTGTATTTCGCAGCCAGACTGGCAACGCATACACCAGTGCTATTCCAGTCGCTAGTATCGGTCGCATAAAAACGCACAACAGCATGTGCTACAGTGGAGTAAAATTTATGATGCAGCGATTGGCGTTGAGTTTTATCACCTTGATATTATTGTTTGAATCTTGATCATTGACCATACGACCAAGTTTGTATGACCACAGTGTTTACAGCTTTATTAAGGATACCAACTCTGACTGCTGTGCAGTGAGAATAAAACTAAGTAAAATACACGCTTCAGGTGATGCTGCCATAAAATCAACATAGGAACATGGAAATGTTGATCCAACATCTCGGGGCTCGGCGTCTATCAATAATCACGAGTATTCTCATTAGTCGAGTCGACCACGCCGCCGAATTAATCAGGAAAAACCATGTGGTTTTAAGAGACGTTATGACAAGGAGGGATGTAGGCATATTTTGTCGGCTGGAGGCGCAAATGACTCGTCTTAGAGATGATATAAGCTCTTTGATATGACAACCAAGCAACTAAGCACTAGGCATGCAAAACATCAGTAGAGGTATCATTGTTGCCTCTTCATCGCTTATTTATCAATCCGTACAGTAAAGATAAGTTATGATGGGTGATTTATTACACCATGTTATCTCATTGATACATGCTGAACCGTGAGAAAGCGCACACATCACATTCAGAAAGGAATTACGCTGCGTTACTTTTTTTTCTTCTTTTAAGATCGAGGGCATCTACAAAGTGGGTCTTACATGCAAAAACACTTGAGTACGCCTCTAACACCGTCACTAAGCGACAAAACCGTAAAAGTAAACATGCCACTATCTTTGCCGTCGACCCTCTGTCGGCACTAAGCGTTTCATTTACAGCAGTTTTCGTTTTACTTTGAGCTACTGATTCGAAATACGTATCTTTTACAAGGTTACTTATGCGCTCTTTTGTTTGAAAGTGGCAACTTTTAATTATCTGGTATTATATGATTCGATACCTTATATTTCCTGCCAATGTAACAACAATGAACCACGGCAATGCAAACATATATACTATTAGTGACGACGCCGCTTAGAGTAGACGACACAAAGTACGCGGCATTGAAGGCAATTGTTAATTTCCCCGCAGTAGACCTCGCATGTACATTGTCATCATCAGTAATTAGAATAAATGCTTGATTAGACTATCATCAGATAAAAGGTTATTGTATATTTCCACCCATACCATCGTTTCAATCATACCGGCACACAAGTACTCTGTGCCCAAATCATTCCATATATTGCGCATATATAATTTACTATGCCGTGGTAACTCCATCACATATCTCTTATGTCGTCTGTAGACCTATAGAATTAACAAGCGACAGACATTTATAACCATCCGGAGCCGCCACGTGTCCCGTAAATATCGTACAGACGCGCCTAGACCTTCTGCAAGCAAGACACAATTGTGACGAGAAGGGGTATCATTGGAACTCCGAGCCTACCCGTCATAACGTAGATGTTGCTCAGTGAATGTTTCACTTTCTATATTCATGAATGTCAACATCCGGACATCCGGTTGGCTGCGTATTTGGATGTCTGTGAACAGGCCGAAGCTAGACCGGGTCACACCGGTTTGGTTTCTCCTTCCACAGACTGTCAAATAGTGCAGCCTGTTTTGCCTGTGTCTTTATTTTATTTGTAATTGCATGTTAGACTGTCTCAGGTGAGATGGTCTGTTTTTATATCATTATATTTCGCCATAAGTTCTGTTACTTTTAACTGATGGCTTTAGGTCTGTACTTGAATGTTGACGTGGTAAAAAGTAGGGCGAATAGCGTCCTTTATGTAGTTTTAGCGCCAGTTCCATTTTAGTCTCGGACCGTAGAAGACGTGTCTGAAGATAACGTGAAAGTTTGACTGATTGTTTCGTTCCTAGAAAGGTGAGCCTGTGTTGTGGTTAGGTGGCGAAAACAACCCCCAACACGGGCAATATTTGTCAGTGAATAATAACTTTTACATGTGATATTTACTATAGTTGTATGTAGTTGGGATTCACGCCCAACGGTTAGTTCTTAGGAATTAGAGTGTGAGGGACTATTTTGTTACTTTGATCATTTGCATATGTTGCGCTGGGTTGGAGGCAAATAGCTACCCCCGGCATTGATTTTTGTACCCCTCAGTACTTTATATTATTGTATTAAAGGTTTCATTTTATATCTATATACTCTTCCTCAAACCTAAAGTTTGTTCTTCTGGCTGACTTGGTAATCATAACGGTCCACCCCTTGGGGTGTTACACAATAATAAGTATTGCTTGCCTACAAAACCATTTAGAATAATCCTTCAACGCAAAATATCTATGGGGGTTTAAATTTAGGTTTCCACTCGGCAGAACTCAGTCGACATTTCGCACCCCACGTTGTTCGAACTAGATATCTCTGTGGCATGAACGACATGCCTTAACTATTGATCTTTCACAAATTCGACATTCAGTCGCACCTGTTAATCAAATTATGTGTGAAATGTATGCACACAAGTGCTAATTGACTGTGTTCTAGAAGCAATGTTGCACGTTAATTTGATGGAACCACATCAGATTTATGAACTGAAGTTTTTGTTGACTTTCTTCCCAAATAAGTATGATAACCAAGAATTGAATTCCGCCTGCTGCTCAAGGGGAGCAAGGGACAATTAAAATGATTTGTTACCATAGCCTAGATGTGCAACCATTCCAATTCTTGAGTGTCATCTCAAAACACGCTGGTCCTTATGAATTATAATTATACCGGCTCTCCAGGCACATGCATCGGTTATATTTATGTATTATTTTTGGCACAACAACCGCATAGCTATCCAGCATTGTGGGTAATTATAATGTCATGACCGTTTTATTTGTTAAATCAAAGCTGCGACAGTGGCAAACAGGATGTTGCGTTTTTCGCACGGATTAAATCGGCATGCTGATGCAGATATAATTCTCGATACAAAAACTAGATTATAAGCATGGACCGATTTTCTCTGCTTATAATGCCTGCCGGTAATTAACTAGCTGCTTGCCATTAATTAACCTGATATTGACAGCCACGTTGCAAACAATGACGATAAAGCTGTAGGATGAACGCTCGTGTACTGGGCAATTAGTCCCACACCGAGTAACCCTACCTAATCCGGAGTGCTTGATAGCACTCAACTGTGCTACGAATGGTGTCATTAATAAGGCGCATAATCTGTCACTGAGTACGCGAGGAAAGATAACCAAAGTCTCAATTTTACGCCACACAACTATGACCAGTCAGATTATTTAACCGTACTGAATGATTGTTCAATCGATTCATTATAATATGAATGTGTTCTTCAGATATTCATGGAAACGGAAACCACCAATAAATCTAACGTTAAGCTTTCATGAGAGTTTTTGCGCTGAAGCCGTACAACTCTTATATGGACATTCATATCGGTTGGGAGTTTGGCTTACTCTATATTTTAGTAGACAATATCATTTGCGAAAATGCTTTTCGTGGAGCCATATAATCAAGAGGTTACAAGGTGCTCTATCTGCACTCACAATGCATTACATCGCCTGTGTAACTGCACATATATGCATAGATATGAGAGCGGATTTGACTAATTAGAACATGAATGTTGATCCAAAATACCGAAAAGGCTGCTGACCACTTGACAATATTTCAACAGGTTTAATAATCTAGCATGTCTTCACTAATAGCCCGGCATTATTTGTTTCATCATAACAAGTTTATTTGAAATATTACTGTCATGACCGAAATGTCAGTCAATTCACAGCTACATGGCCAAAAGCTGCATTACTTTATTCCGGAGTGGGTAATGTGGTGTAACTGTATTGACGAATATAGTTTTGCGTTTGTAAGGGTCTCCTACGGTAATGCACACAAGAACGTCAACTGTATTACCATGGTGCTGTACGATCACAGCTATGTAAATGTTATTTACGCATAGTCTTTTTTATCAATGTACTGGACACCGTCACAGCTATTGACAACGCCATTATAAGCTGTAATCTACTAGCACAATTTCTCCGCCAACTTTCCCTTTTCGTATACGAACCAGATTCAAGTTGAACTTAAGAACTCATTAAAGATTTGGGTGAATATGCACAAGGGTTGAAAAGAGAACAATAGGGAGTCAAATATGTTAACCTATCGGGGTTTCTGTCAACCCTGCTGTGGTGCTTGGTTAAAATGGCTGCGCTTTGCCCCGCTCACCTTTACTTTTTGGAGCCTGACCAACCGCTAGGCTAACCATACGACGGGACAAGCTCGGCTGCAGGTAGTGACTTGAATCTTCAGCAAAGAAGCCCAAACGACCAGCAGTTATTTATATTTGCTTGCTTACTTGATGATTGACTACTCAAATACAATCGGGCTGGGGTGGCGGGTGTGCTGGCCCGTGGGTAATGCAGCACCATGTTTTGTGTTTTCTGCCCTGTTGACTGCTTCTTTGACTCTGGCAGGGTCCTGTTCGGTGCCATCATGGCGTATCATTATGTAAGGTATAGTTTCCTTCTGGGTGTGGCAAGTTGTCGATGTTTATGCAGCACCATAGATTAAATCTCTAACTGGTCGAATTGCTTACCTCTTAGCTTCCGGTAACTTTCCACCCATGTTTTCATAGCTCATGTTTGCGCCATTCCTAACTTAGAATTTGCTACCAAAGTATTTACATCTCCTGCACAGCGGGCCCTCCAAGCAGTTGAGTCAACCGTTAAGACGCCGGCCACGGCGTTGCCAGTCTCAGGGCAGCAAATGGAGAGAGTTCTGAGCGTCGATGCCAGTGGGGTTATCCCAGACTTGACAATCACCAACGATCAAGCAGTCATACCCGCAGCTTCAGCTCACATTTGCAAGTTGGTCCGGGGCTATTCCTCTAACCCCTTGCCTGCTGGATATTTGGTTCAAGGTGTAAGATCTCTTATTTCTAAAAGCCGATTTAACACAACCAGTGGTTAACACTAACATAATCTCAGACAAGATTTTTAATCCGCCAATCTGAAACTTTTTGAACTCTCTGGTTAAACTACCGATGTGAATTGCATCTCCCAAACGAAATGGTAGAACACTCCGTTCGAAAAGTCTGGTGGTGCAACAACGGCAACTAACCATATGGCGGCAGTGTGAATTTTGTTTTTTTTAGCTAACCACTGTTTAATGATCGTAGCCCATGTCAGCCCATCCTTATAATGTGACAGCCACCAGGTCATCCTGATGGAAACGATCCCAAAATGGACGTGACCAAGCCGCCAGAATTTGCACAATTGAGCATGAATCAGTATGCGGCGCTCCTCATGATCCTATGAAGTCAGATCCAGCGTTACCCAAAAACGTCCGTACTGGTCCCAAATTAAATATTGCATGCAGGAAAAGGGCTGTGGAAAAAACATGTCAGTTTTAGGCCCTATGCCACAGCGCTTTCGACATGCTGTAATCCTGTACCCCACGCTTTTGTATAACTGGACATCCAGTCGGCCTGGCTGTAAGCCAACTCTATCATTGACCCCTTTATTCCAACTTTTTGACCTGAATCCTGCAAACAAAACCTAACAGTGTCATATAATACATCCATTTAGCCAAGATCGACCGAATTTTACATATGATATGTTTAAGACATGTATCAGCGATAGCGATCATGCTACATCATGAGACAACCCATTTGATTCTCTTACTTATGGGGATGATACAGAACCAAGTCCTTCCAATACACTTTTCCGGTCGCAGTGGGGTGGGGACGGGAAATGTGTGGATCTATTACAGCGTAATAACCTATTCTCAGCGATAGACTAAAAGCACCCGTTTGGTGAGCCGCATTGAATCTTCCGATTCATATGGTTTACGACATGCGTTATGCAACGCGCGATGTAGACCAGCTTTTCTTTTTTTGAGATTGGTAGCATTGTAACAAATATAACTGAGACGTGTAGCTAAATAAGGTAATACACTTTGCAATCGTACAAGGCAGCAGCGGGCGGGTACGAGCCGTTATGATGAGATGTCATCAGTGCATGATTTTAAACCATAATTTTACCACTGAGGCACCTTTAATGTTTGAATGTTTTGTGAAGTAATAGCTAGATTAATCGAGGTGACGTAGCCACAATCGCGAAAAGATATAAGATGTTTTCTTATTGCTTAATCCGTGAAACATAGATGGGAAATCAAACAATTAAACAACACGTATTTAAGTGTTATCATAGTTTGTAATAAAGACGCATGTCAATCACAAATGTTTGAAGCCAGTTTCTGTGACGGAGTGGTTTACTGCTTAGCCTGTTGACAAACAGGTTATGGCTTCGATGGCTACTTTTGAATCGGCAGATCACGTAAAATGGCGGTCCCATTTCTGAAAGGGGATTTAAAAGATTATCTGAGGACGACGTGCTCCTAGTCGTACATAGCCTAAGTTGCTCAAAACGACTGAAATTCGAACAATCAAACAAACAAAAAATGTTTGAGCCAGTCCCCTTGGCGTAGTGGTTTACTGCTTCGCCTTTCGACCAAAAGGCTGTGGGTTCGATTTTCAGGTGTGACAACCTGACTAGCTACTCATGAATCGGAAGATCACGTAACATGTCGGTCCAATCTCTGAAAGGGGATGTAAAAGATTCTCTTAGGACGACGTGCTCCCTGACAGTGACCACCTTCAGAGTTACACTCTCTGTTAGTCGTACATAACCTAAGCTGCTGAAAACGACTATAAAACAAAAACATTTGGCAACGGAAAAATTATTCGGAACATTGTAGGACGTAAAAAACTCATGATGGGAGCGATGCGGCTCACTAGTTACCACATGCACAAATTTCAACGTACATTCTCTTATTTGTAAAACATTTTCTTCTGTCAATCGATGTAGGGAGTGAAAAATCATCTAGAGAATCACATATAACTGGCATTGAATCGTAATTACCCTCCATAAATATTGGAAACCTGACCTAGGAAAAGAACATCATTAATGTTTGTATTATTTGCATAAATACGTTAGACGTAATGCCATGTCGACGCATTCCAGGTTATTTGGTTGCAATATTTCTCTTTTATTGTAAGCAAATTCCCTATAATCCGTCAAATATATACCTTAATCAAGACATAAGAATGAAAGTGCGTTCTGCAGATTACAAGCAAACAAATAAAAGTAAATAAAAGGAGATTAAATTTCACCGTTATTGAACTCCAATATGATTCGCTAAATTCACAATTTAGCTGCATGCTTCTCGTTCTGAGCCAATAAAGCGCTTTGATTATGCTATCTACTTAAATTCTCATATATTTGAATGTTACACAGATCAAATGCTTTCTACGAATGCAAGTATCGTCATTATTTATGAGCAACAGAAAAAACTGATTCCATACTACAAAATGACTAGTTTTGCGGCAACACGATTATTTTTTTGTTAAGACAAGTTACAGGCCGAATGCTCTTTGAACTTGAAACATTGCGCACATCAGTCTCTGTTTCAATCTGTCAACAGCATTCTCCATTCGGCGGCTACAGCGATACCCAACCGTGAGGATAAGCGTAGCAGTACGAATGTCTTGAATACACTAAAGATTTGCGTTTACTATGGTACGGTGATTACTTCTGCTATGCTGTATCCCATACGCAATTTGCTGGTACAAATCTTCATGAAGGGTGCATATGAATAATATCGAAAGAGCTGCAAACCATCTCGGGAAAACAGTAAAGTGAACCGAGTGGTGAATGCCCCAATAGGATGATGTATTGGAGTTATTACAAAGAATATATTAAACATATTCAGCTATGAACAGCCGTAGTCCTCGTACGGCGGGGTCAAGCCACACTGCTAGGTCGTTTCTTTTTTACAAAATTATTCGATGCGTTTGATAACATTAAAATTATTATTATACTGAATGTTGAGCTAGACACGTAACGAAGACCGATATGCCATTCAATATGACACTATATAAGATATTTGGAATACAATGACCTGTTTTACTTAGGTTTCTCACTACGCTATATACTCCCACTGATATGATACGGCCGATGCAGTTTTTGCTTAGACCGATGTAGCTGAACATCTGCTCATATAATGAACATGCAACACAGCTATTTGTAAGCAGCAGACGCTGTCCCCTCACTGTTTTTTTCAGACGTAAACGCTCAGGATAGTCATCAAGGGATACAACATGGCTGATTGCGATACTCCATATTGACCTTGATGGAATTATTCAGGCATGTTGGATCCTCCTTGCGACTGGGTAATGCCGTTGTCGTTCATTATTTAAGAGAACACGACCTTATTGATCAAACTACGTTGGCCACCAAGACGATGACGATCACTAGTGTATTTGTACCATATTATTTTGCGTGGAGGTCACAGTTCAATTAATCTTATCGGTCTGTGTTATGGTTGCCGCATGCTTGTGTTACGGTTAACGGTGGAGTTGCTTATTTATTACTACTCAACATGTTTTTATAATATTTTTAATACAAAGACCGAAATGTGTTTTAGTCGTCCCATAATCTGTGTTAACATGGCCAAGAGGTCGTTTGTTTTTAAAGAACCTGTCCTTATGTAACTCTTAACAGAATCCAAGGCACAAGCTTGGTCGCATTTATTGCCACAATAAGCATCCTGTTAATTTCAAAACGATAATTTGCACTGTGGTAATCCTCAAATATGCCAAGATGTACAAAGATATTATACAAATTTATCTGACTAATATAATACTGGGACGATATGGAGAAATAACTATACCTCGTTCTTATCTTTGGGCCAAATATAGGGCATATACAGGTGCTACCGCTTTTGCAAACATAATCGGGTAACACTGCTTGAAAAGTGCGGTTAAATAATCCAAGCATATGCCATTATGGCAAAACGGTTTATCGGAACGAAAATTCTAAGGTATTCATTAAAACGTTCTTGCATGATTCGATAAATCATTAAATAATACGAAGAGTTATTGTTGGTATTACGAATAAATAACGTTTACGATTGCTTTTGAATTAAAAACCATTGGGACTCTTCTGAATATCCTCAGCTTGCTAGAGTTTAGCTGCCTACCTACATGAAACACCATATGGAAGAATTTGCAGAAAACACTTTCAGCGGCAAAGGTTAGAAGGGATGTTAAAGGACCGCGCTTTATGCATGTAACTCATTTTTCAACAGATCACAAATGGGGTCTTTGTCGGAGTGCCCTACAAATGTTTTCATCATCCATATAATATATATATATACATATATATATGTTTATATATGCATACATGTATAAATATATATAAATTAACATATATATATATATAAATATATATATTTATACGTATATATATACATATATATATATATATATATACATATATTTAAATATGCATATATAAATACATATTTATATATACATATATATGTATATTCGTACATTTTACATTCTATTTGCCATTAATATCGAGAAGTTTTATGCAAATCCGTAACTGTTCAGATCCAGCACCTGTTCCAATCCTATCTGTTTCGACTAGCCTGCTTTGATATCCTTCGTTAACGCATGCCTGACCGTTTTCTACCGAGGCCATTCCATCACTTTATTCCATTTTATATGTGATGTAACAGTGTTTTCATGATACATCTGGTCAATCGGCAGTGTCGGGGGGGCGCTGTGGATCCTCTACTGTGCGCTACTGTTGTTGCTGCTCCCTTCGATACAAAACGGCCCATATCTTAAATTACTACATTATGTGGCAGTCATGACAAATGCTAAAAAGTACAAACACAACGAATTCCAATATATCTAAACGTCCACGGTATCGCAGCTTATTTGGAAGAAAAGTGATGAAATTCCTGACCTTGTAGAGACTATCCGGCCCTTATTATGTTACTGGGGCTCATTGTAATGTGGCAAATAATGATCGACCGGTTTTCCGCTGACGAGCCACTTCAAATCATCACTTGCTGATACTAACGTTATGATTGAATAGGTGTGAGAATGTGGCAGTTAATCAGGTAATTGGAAATCAGTTTGGAGGGGATGGGAGTGCTTTATTTTACGCTATTGTTTACTGTAGTCGTGCAATCACGCGTCATGCAACTAGATACCAATTACACAGGTTGACGAGGTGTTAAAAAAAAGAAGGATCATTAAAATGCTGCTTAGACGAGAGTTGATGAATGAAAATTTCAGCCTTTTTGAATAAATAAAATATTGCTCTCAAAATGCCCTGATTTAGTGGCCAAGATAAAATCCTCTATATTGGAAAAGCACCCGGCTGTCTTGACTGACCACTATGTGGAACTGAAATCGGGTTCTTTGGCACTATTTATCTATTTAAGCAAACGTGTTAGCCAAACGTTCACATTTTGGACAAATGCACTCCTTGGTATGGCATATACCGTTTTTGAGTTGCATCCTTTTATTGGTAACATACATACATTGCTTGATTACTTGAATTTGAAGATGTAATGTCCTGTTTAATTTTAATCCTTTGCAATACGATGTAACCGTGCCATCATATCGAGTAGGCTGGAATTCAACAACATGAATACTCAAATATTACATTGAGCAATTTCCACTGGTCATGTTCTTTGCTAAGGATACTGAGTGATGCTAGTCAGCCTCTTATTATGACGATACCACTAGCAAGTCGTTTCAATAACTGGCCATAAAATATTATGTGTGCACACGACGACCGCGTTGCCTTACTGTTGCATATTACAATTCACACTGAGTGAATTGAGTAGGCGGGGTAGTTATAGGAACAGCTCGTCAAATTACCGCAATACAAAGTATCAGCAAGGGATATAAGAACGGCCGAGCATGGAGGGTCATTTTGTACTGCGTAGCTTAAGGATTAACTCACGGTCATTAATTAATTATCAAACAAAGGGTAAGTATATACATTAGCGGAGTTTATACCAGCTTAGAACATGGCGGTAATTATAATATTAAATAGTTGATATCATGCCCAAAGGAAGGTGTTTTATTTTCTGTGTTGTCTGCAAATGCGTCAACTACTATGCTACGATGTGTTGAAATCACAAAAGTTACATCAGCAAAGGCGCATGCCGTTAAAAACAAATCTAATTATAAAAATCCACTAGGATGGCGTTTTAACGTTATGAGTGAATAGGTGAGAGTATGTGGTAGTTAATCAGGTAATAGGAAATCAGTTTGGAGGGGATGGGGGGCTGCTTTATTGTACGCTATTGTTTACTCTAGTCGTGCAATCACGTGTCATGCAACTAGATACCAATTACACAGGTTGACGAGGTGTTAAAAAAAAGAAGGATCATTAAAATGCTGCTTAGACGAGAGTTGATGAATGAAAATTTCAGTCTTTTTGAATAAATAAAATATTGCTCTCAAAATGCCCTGATTTAGTGGCCAAGATAAAATCCTCTATAAATGTTTCTCATATAGATGCTCGTTTTAAGTACTTATCCATAATTTTTCTCATCCTTGAGTGGAGGATTTCATGTTTTAAAGATGAACAGGTGGCTGATATGGCACATCTGAGTTAATTAGTTGAGTATGATGCTTAGCTATTAAAAGCGACGGTTTGCTTTATTGCACTCAATTATTCATCGGATGGGACGACCAACAATACATCGCATATCAAGACATTGGCTCAACACACTCTCGTTTACAAATTGGATCTCGGCGTCAGTGAAGGTCGAAGGGACTTCCTTTAATCAGCGATAATAGCGGCCAATTTTTTTTGCAAGAATACGACGGAAACGAAGTTTTATTTAGAAAAAAACCCAGCTCCTCTAATTTCTCTATCGCAAATACAAGTAAGACAAACGAGAGCATACGTACCCTACCCTAGATGTCACAGATCAAGAAGCATGATACGGAGTTTCTTAAGTCGAGATAGCGCTCTGCGCCGGACGTCGGTTATTTGTCGATGTCATTCATGCTTCGACTACACAAACACTCAATGTTGCCGACAACGATTGGAATACCCAGCAACGCAGTAGTTGTCGCCATCCAAGACATCCCCATCACTCATGCGATGTCCGTCGGAAGAGCTATATTTACCGTTGAATCTGAGGCTTTTATCTAGCATATCCTCAATCTTCCGATGTATTTTCCGACTACAACACATTTGAGTTACTATGCTTCCTCGTTTACCTGTTGGACGCCAGTTAAGCTATTTTACACTTTTCAGTAAAAGGAATGACTATTTCCATATGACTATTAGGTTATATAAACACTCGATCTGATTAAGCTTGTTAATAGCTAGTTGCAGAACATATAGGGTACTAAGCAGGGATCCATCGTGACTTCCTATACACGATGCAAGTGCTATAAGTTTTGCCTAGATACATACGCCTTGCTTCAACTGGATTATTTAGGAATATGCTTGGTCAACTGGCTTTGGAAATATTACTTGTCAATATAGTTTGCTTTTAGAAAAAATGCAACTCACTTCAATGGGAAGCGAAAGCTGGCTGTAACTACGTATAAAGTCTGTGACATACGAATCCAGTAGGAGAAATGCATATCGGGATGAATATCAAATTCTGCAAAAGTTAAATAGGCAATGCAATAACGGAGACATCTTTTGAGCTATGGTTCCGTACTGGAATTATGTTGATTCTTAAATACGCTTGCTCTATGTTTGTATGCAACCGCTCGCAGACCATGGCAGAGATCAGTGCAAAAGCAAGTGCCAAAGGCAAGAAGTACATCACCTTGTCTCGTATATCACTCAATTAGTAAAACGTAAGACGTAACGATAACGGACACTTTACCAAACCTATCTCAACCACACGACTAGGCGGCCGTATTAATGAGTGGTTTTCCATGCTAACATGAATGAGCTATGCTTACCACATAAGAGTAACTAAACGTACACGGTATTTTCTGCTAGTGACATAAGTCTTTTCCCACCGCCATTTGATTATATAGCACTACACGGATTATATCATTTTTTACTTTATAAAACCTATTCAGATCCTATATCCTCGCCGGTTTTCGTGGCTTGGGCAAATTTCGACTGTCCATCCAAGCCAGTTGGTTTAAGTAAAATATATGGCTTTATATAACAATAGTATTCGTTGTGATATATAATTGGAAGGAGATTTGACGGCTAAAAATTGATAAATTATCTTAGAGAAGAATTCAATAAACGTATTGGAGAAACGGCTAATGCAAAAAAAGAATAATTCCATCCGCGCGATAGATTATTTATCTCAAAAGATAAATGAATTGTTTCGCGAGCCAATAGTGTCCATTGTGGGATAATTGGGCCAATTCCATTTTATCCGGAAGATAATTTCTTGCAATGGCAATTCTACATTAATTCCATGTTATGGATGAGCTAATCTTAATTTCGGTATTTGAGTCAAGGTGCCTGATGTAAGTAAATACATAGTCCTAATTCATCATTCCAGGATTTGTCTCATTTGGGTAAAATATACGTACTAAGTAACTCACTGTATAGCTATAAAGAAACACTGTATCGTAACAAATACACATGATGTGATGAACACCATTCAACGTAGAAACTAATACAATGATAAGCTATGTCAGTAATATAGCAAATTGGGAAATGTATTCGATGGCTCTCAGTAAAAAAGGATCACATGTTTAACCTTTGAATCTCAGGGAAAGGTCAAATAAGGCAGATTATATTGTCATTCTCGGCATATGTAGCATTCAGCATATTCCTTTCTGTTAAACGAGGGCATATCATTGCGTTGGCGTATCGTCCCGGGGACGAACTGATCCGGGGGCGAACTGACCCGGGGGCGAAACGTCCCGGGGACGAACTGACACGTTACCATATATATATATATAAATATATATATATATATATATATATATATATATATATATATATATATATATATATATATATATATATAATATATATATATATATATATGCATATGTATATATATATATGAATATCTATATATATATACTTATATATATATATATAATATATATATATATATATATATATATATATATATATATATATATATATATATATATATATATATATATATATATATGTGTGTGTGTGTGTGTACGATGCATTTTGTCATGCTAACTTCGCCATATATCGTTTTAGTCGTCCAGAAACTTATAGGATTAACAAGATGCCTCTGCCATTGCACAGGACGTTGCTTCTGTAAAGCCCTATGCCCTCAATAGATGCTATGACACAAATCGAATGGAATCATATTTTTATCAGCGTATATTCTGTACTTTCCATTTGTCCTCCCTTGACGGATCCTCCCCATCATCGGTAATACCATCATTAACAGTTGAACAATAAACATTGCACGTTAATTTTGCGGCGATAATGGTAGATGCAGAAGCGCAACAATTGCATAGCCATCTGGGGTATTCTAATGTCATAGCAGTTTCAGGTGTACTAGGTTCCAACAGGATGCTCACTCAGATTAGATCGGCGTCCTGACAGTTGAATACGGATGTAATTCGCAAGAAAAAATTATCGATTCCTAGAATGGATCGACATTCGCTGCTGACAATGCCTGCCTGTAATTAACTAGCAGCTTGCCATTAATAACCCTTACATGGACAGCCACGTTGCAAACAATGACAATGAAGCCGCCGGATAAGCAGTCGTGGCAACTAGTCTCACACCGAACAAACCCACTTACCCCCGGGTACTTGATGGCACTTGGCTATGCCACGAATTGTGAAATTAATCGCGCGCATAATCTGACTACTCAAGGAAACATTCATCACCAAAGTTCTTGCTGATATTTTAAGTTTTTACACCACACCATTATAGACAGTCAGACAATTGAAGCGTAGGGGATGATTGGTACTCACAAAGCAACCTCTAAGCAGCTATAACCTGACTCAACATAACATCAGCGTGCTCTTTGATTTGTAATGTACTACACACAAACTGCAGTCGGCCAGAGTTGATGCGATAACCGTCACGACCCCGGTCTAGGTGTTGCCTGTCTCGGAGCAACGCATCGAGCGAGGCCTGAGGCTCCAAACTGGTATTTTTTATGTAGTGGGTGAATTCATCAGCTGTATTGCAGGATTCTGCAGCAATAAATACTCAAGCTGCAACACCTGTATGTTTGTTCTTCACATCAACATATTCTTTGGGGATGTTAGCAACATTCATCCGGTCGGTTGCAGTGTTATAGCCAGAAGAGAGCCAGTCAGGCGGGCACGGCTAGTAATCGATGACTATCATTATCGGGTACCCACTCACGCGTAGTCCGCTATAGTGGCTACATGCAGGGACAAAACAGTACAAAAAGCATGTTCTATTTGAGGCTACATGCGACGGCCTTTCCGGCATGTCGTAATCTTGCACCCTACCCTTTGGTATAACTAGACGCCCTGGCTGCCTATCGTTGACTCACCGTCGTTTCACCTTTTTGACCCGAAGTTTGCAATCAAAGCGCAACAGGGTAATATTATGCATTCACACATACCCACTTTTTTTGTTTTGTTACCTTCTTCTAATGTTGCGGTTTTGGCAGATGGAATATACGTGCGTTAGATCCGTTAGCTTGCTGCCCAAAAAACATGTGAATCAAACTTTATCTGCCTTTCCTTGCATATCCGCCAAGATAATGATGCAGGATGTATCAATTCCCTGCTCTCGACCTACAAATAATATTGCAGCTATGGCAATCCAAATGTTGCGTTCCGTACATATGACAAGTGCTAAATCACAATCAATGGAATGGGAGTGTGATAGTATGAGCTATTCGTGTATCCTTAATGTCAGTGTATATCCTTAATGTATACAGTCATGCGCAGAACAACTTCCTCTAGGGCTTTACTCGGCAGCCAAGCACATATAACATCACCCTCAGGAAGCAGTCAGTAATAAACGCCTTTATTGTGTCACTACTTGTTCCCGCATCATTACAGGGAGGTGGTGTTAAACTAATGAATAACATTGGTCATTGCGTCGTTGCCACCGAATATATAAAATCTATTTCGGTCAACATGTGTCGTTAATTACAGCAATAAATCGAATTCTTCCATGACCCCAAAGAGGGGTCTGCTGGTACTGAATATGTTTTTACATGCCCTATCAATTATGTGAAGGATCAAAGTTAAATATGGAGGTTTGTACAGCAATCGTGATTCAGTAAAGTGTGAGTATAATATAACACCTTGAACATGATATGATCCTCTCTATGTCAAAAGATCAAATGGTCGTGACATTCTTCATTTCTTCAAGCGGAGCTTTTGTCAGTAGCGTGATAAGACCCACCGACAATTGTGCGGTCGCCGATACTCAATCTCTGCAGGAACGGCAAACTAATTGTGACCTACCCACCGGTAGCACTTACTGATAATAAAGTAAATCACAGACTCAGTCATCCGATTGGGGATGCGTAACAATTTTCTTCCGCAGGCGATTCGATGCATCAGTTCCATTCGAGAGGGCTTCAAAGACTGGCCTCGATAATCAATATGTATAGTAGAACATATTTTGTTATGCCAGTTGTGCTCTTACGATTGGAAACTGCATGACCTACTCCGAATAAATGGAGTGGGATATCCATATATATTTTCACTGGTGTAGAGTCTTGTGATTTGATGTTTTGAACACATAGCAGTTCTCCTGGATGCATTCGGTAATTGCCATTTAGTTAAATAAATTCATTTCCAGTTGAAACCTGTACTTCGACACTAAGTGAAACAAACGGTGAGATAACGCGCACAAAGGCTAAAACACGAATATATTATGCTGAATATGCATGTAAATCGTGATTGGTGCGCCGCTGACTTGGATCAGCACATACGTGGGGATCATGTTTGTCATAGAACTGTATACATTCAGATCCTTGCCACTCCAACAATATTTAGACTGATTTAGAGATCTTAAGGGATATGCTAATCGAACGTCTGTCAAGACGACTTGGATAGCTCACGATGACAATTTCGACGGCGTGTGATAAACCGCTATGTATATATATATCATTATTTGGCACTAAGCATAACTTAATCGAGCGCTTATGTGATGATATTTTCATACTGGGTTAAGCATAAATTAAGGAAACGGATGAAATGCATGGTCTTCATATTTCACGAGCGCTAGTCATAAATCGAAACATGCATAGGTATAAACACTCTTTTTCCACTGTCACATTGTGTAATGGATGTAGTATTTCAAAATAAATGGCGTCTAGTCGCTATCTGCATCGATCTGAATGATTGTGACGTCAATGGTTCACGTTTTATGCGGGCTATATATAAGGTCACTTATCGAAGGTCGCTGCAATACAGTTAAAGACAGTAGTGACGAATCATTGTTTGCGCATGTTTGCTGGCAGACGCTGATAACTGACATCTTGTACATCTGCGTCAGGCTATTCATAAAATATCCTAATAGGCAACATTCTGAATAGAATGTGGTGATGCGGTTAAGTTATGACATTCGGTAACAAGCGAACGTGATTAAGTAGTAACGGTTATGAACGCTTTGCTGCTGAACACTTATGTTTGGCTATAAATGCTTGGTTTTATAATGTCAGCCAATACGTAGTGTTTGATGCACAATCAGGTAATTTATTACGCGCTCTTTCGTTTACAACCCCACGGGGACAACAAATATATACATTAAATATAAACATTATTTTGCCTACAATTGATGTTGAACTGACGTACCGGATATTGGCAGGCTGCATACGATAGCAATTTTTGAATATTTATAGTCCTAGTATAGTAATAATGTAGTTCTTAGAAGCTTAGGCGATTGTTTCACAGAGTTTTTATAGAATGAACTCGGTGTAACTAAGTTTGCACCATGGTTGTCCATTTTTATTAAATGGCACAAACTGGATGTATTGCAGGCATTCAGTATCACTAGCGAGCATTGATCGATGCTCAGTTTCGTGTTGCAACATCGAGAAGCACCGGTCACTTGTCCGAAACTGTCAACATTGTTACAGCTTCGATGTTACAATTGAAACGGCTATAACATTACAATTAGTCCCAGGGGATCGGGACTGTGCCATTGTTTCGCTGCTATAGCGTCCACTATTGCCACATAGTTCACTCGCTAAATTCTTCGTAGCTGTGAAGCTGGCCTTGATGACAGCCTTAAATGGTTTGTAGAATATGCAGTAGAAGATAAAATTTGACGAGATCTCCAACATTTCTAAAGTGTTAGCAATCATGATAAGCAGGGAATGTAGAGGCGAATATACGTAGCACGGGCCAGCCATAGCACCATACACCGCGGGATGAAGGAATGGCTCAGGAACGTGACATATCAAGTAGACAAATGAGATGCTTAGCAGCATAATCGTCAGCTGAACCTGCAACAAATACAAACCTCTGGTAATGCTGGTATTTTCGTTTTGCTCTCAGTTGTAGGAACCTGTTTACACATTGCGTAGCTCTCTAGCAGCAACAGCTATTTATGCAAAACCAATGGGTACGATACATAACAAATATTCCAATGTTGGAAAGCCGAATGTCTCAAGTCTTGTGAAATATGGATCTACGTCATCCTACATCGTATCACTTAAGCCTTCTTTGTGTCAGTTATAGATAGTTACATTTCTAAGCTTGCAGTTCGTTATATCACGCGACTTTCCGACATGTTGAGAGCATAATGAACAACATTGGATAAAGAATGTCCGCGTGATGTGACAAACTTTGAGTTGCGTTCGGCCAGTCCATTTGAACAAAATATCACGCCAAACTGATTATTGCTTGACCGCACGATCTGTATCAGTTATGAGCCACGGCAACTCTTATCCACCAGGAGACTATCCCTGGCGGTGTAAGATCTCGAGACAAGTAGGAATAGTTACATGCCTGTTTGTAATATACGTACTTGTATTTGATGGCGTTTTTCTTGAGCCACATCTGAAAGTGTTCCAGACCTACGCATTGTCTTGTTCATAATATACATGGCCCATAGCAGCATGCAGTTAAAGATGGCAACTCCGATGATTGGTAGGATCTTATTGGTGACCATGCGTATCCATAAATAGACCTCAAAGCCTTCGCTGCTCCCAAACTCTGTGAATATACGAATGCCTTCTGAGCTTACAGTCGACTGGAAGAAGAATGGCAAATTCAGGATAAATGCTGCTAACAATATGATGCCGATCGATTTATGTCGCCTGGATTGTGTAAAGGCAAAACGAAGCATCCATTGAGAGTTGCGAATGATGGCATAGCGCTCAACAGAAACAACGACCTGTGTGAAGGCAGAGGCCGTGGAAAATATATTTCCAATTGGCATGAATATATATGCGGAATAATAGGCACTGGCAGAAGAAGTTTGTGTGCACGTTAGAATGCCAGTTGGAAGCGCCACGATTCCAGCGCACAAGTTGAAGACTGCTAATGTGATAAAGTAATTGTAGTTGCTACCTTTCATTTGACATATTTGGCTGCTAAACACGATCACGTTTGTAACATTGAAAAGCGTGCCAATTACCCCGACTGAGGTAAATACATATATATAACCAAAGCACTTGGCTGGATAATCGTCTTCGGTTGTATTGATACAGTAATTGGGATTATCCATAGCGAACCGCTCCATTAAAGATGATTCATTAGTTAGTTTTACAAATTCTCAACTATTAAAATGATCGCACAATAGTCCAACGGCTATGTAGATCGCACGATTATCCATGTCGCAAACCCGTTCTCAACAAATGGAATAGTTGCATACAAAGCAAGACCAGTAAGGCGCAATACTCTTATCAGGGACTTTGAAACCATTGATCAGATTTCTAATTAGCAAACCATGGTCGTAAATCATTTCTGTTAATGGCTCCTATGTACTCTTAAGCAGCATGCGCAACCCTTCTCTCGGTTGTCGTTTTGGTTGAGCGTAAAGAGGGAAGTTGATATGAATATCAGGACGCAGTATTATACACATCTTGTGACAGTAATACAGCTCCGGGCGGCTCATGGCAGCCACCCAACATATTCCCGAGCCCTTACAGTTAGCTTATTGCGTTTCCATAAGATGTAAAACCCTACAATCCTCTGACAGTATAAAGTGATCAACAGCTCGGGTCCAGCTAGAGTTATAGAACTACGACAACATGGCAGTCTACCTATCATTATCATTTTTGACTTGATTAAGCGTATTAGTTTAACCAGTAACTTACACTTAATTCAAGAAATAATTCATAACTTGCAACGCATACTGCATTGTCACAGTCTTTGTAAATCAGGGGAATAGACGAAGCTAAATGCAAAGAATGACCAATTCTCTAAAATGAACACATCTATGCGCCAAACGCACACATCCGACATCTGTATCACAGCTACATTTATGACGGTCATCGTGTGCTAGATATTTATGATATCTGCCACATTACAATGGAAAGATCACTGGCTCTATGATCTCAAACGAACGGCTGACATATACAGGATATCATGTATTCTGGATTGGTAGTGATATAAATGTTAGGATATCCTTTGGTTCTTACGTCAATTAGCTCCAACTCATTGAGTTCCATTGGTAACAACAAAGCATGCAAAAATCTTTTATAGATCGATATGGCATTTTACGTAAGTCGTTTTGCGGTCACTGCCTAACAAGATTGCCTTTCGATTTGGTGTTGTATTCTACATATGTTGTTTCTTGACCTACTAAGTCGAAAGTGACGTAGTATACGATTGGGTTCATTTCTGGCCGTGATTTCTGAAATATATGGTGATAAGTTACATGAAAGAGACAGTTGCGTTATTCATTTTCTTTGCTGAATGACCCGTGGGTATTCATCAGTGTTTTAAACAATCAATTGCAAGACATATAACCCCACAGCTGTGATTCCTAACTGTGATTTACGGCCTTTTGAATCAACTTTTCAGAACAAAAGTCTGTGCCAACGCAACTGAAAAGGTCCAATCGTTCACCATAGCGTGCAATACTTCTTTCAGACATAATGCATGAAACCATGACTGCAGGGAAAACCCAATAGTTTCATCGGGCATGATAGCTCAGGTTAGCAGTTTTCAAACACACATCATATAGAATGTAAATGACAAACCAAGATGCAATTATGAAAAACAACTGCGTGTCAGTATTCAAATTTATTAAATGTCCAAAATCGTGGGATATGAATATTATACTTTGAATGAACATTTTGATAATATTTGATGAATCGATTGAGATATGGGATGCGTCCCTGTAAATGTTTATAATTTAGAGGGAATTAGAGGGTGATCATAACATCCATAAATATATTGCTGTGACGTGATCGTGTAAATGCTAGTAACTATATGCAAATATGTTTCAGTGTAAAAATGGGAATAGCTAACTGGCTTGGAAGTAACTCAACGCTCAAATAAACTTATTGCGTTTGGTGATTCAACAAGCAGTTAAGCACCAAATAATACATTCGTACAAGATATGTAAATGTATCAATGACTGCGATAATACAAAATTATATATATTTGAGTGAAGATAATATGCAATAGATCATTTAGATTTGAGTCAAGAACATAAACAAGGAGCTCATCTAAACTATGAAAAACATCTAGCTCCTCTTTATTTACTAGAATAATTTCGAAACATTTCAACGCCTCTTATAGTTGTTACTTTTCAAACGTCTGTTGTTGCATGATTGCGGTTGGTGTTAGTGCTACCGATCTAGACCGATCTAGATACGAAACGTATGTTGCCTTTCGCAGGTGGTCTATTTATGTTTAAGCATGCATATTGATATCACAATATTCGTATGAAATAAACACGTGCGATCTTTTATTCGCTAGTTGGTTGTTTCTTTCAGTTAATTTGTGTGCGGTTACCTGAATTATTTACGACAGTATGATACCGATGGCAAGGAATCTGCATTGATTTTAATGTGCCGCAAGCATATACTTACATTTTTGAGGATGTTATAGTATGGTAAATATCATGCAAAGATAATTTTCCACAATATGTGTCATTGACAGTAAAACTGAATGCGCTTTTTAATACAGTATGCATCTATATTCCGCCCATTGGGAAAATACTCCCCATACTTCAGAGTAAATGTACCTTGTAAATACGGTCTTGCTGAAATATGAGAGTGCGGTTTGTTTCGGCAAGTTTTGCAGGTGAAATGCGCTATGTTGGGCTTAGCAAATAGAACGACAGCAAACGTTTTTTCACGCTTCTGCTGCCTGACCGCAGGTGTACCTCAGAACGTACAAATGGGCAAAAACTGTTTGTTTGCTACTATCTGACACATATTTTCATTAGATTAAATACTATCCTTCTTGTTTTTCATCCACCATAGCAAAATATCGGTAGATCAAGCGAAGCTGACTTTGTGTCTAATAGTTATAATCATGGATTAAACTCGCTGCGCTGGGTGCTGTAAAAGATGATAGATTTGATGTTATGATATTTGTAGATATGATGTGTATGGCGATCAAAAGCAGAACTATACCCTATACCGGTTGTATTGATACAGTAATTGGGATTATCCATAGCGAACCGCTCCATTAAAGATGATTCATTAGTTAGTTTTACAAATTCTCAACTATTAAAATGATCGCACAATAGTCCAACGGCTATGTAGATCGCACGATTATCCATGTCGCAAACCCGTTCTCAACAAATGGAATAGTTGCATACAAAGCAAGACCAGTAAGGCGCAATACTCTTATCAGGGACTTTGAAACCATTGATCAGATTTCTAATTAGCAAACCATGGTCGTAAATCATTTCTGTTAATGGCTCCTATGTACTCTTAAGCAGCATGCGCAACCCTTCTCTCGGTTGTCGTTTTGGTTGAGCGTAAAGAGGGAAGTTGATATGAATATCAGGACGCAGTATTATACACATCTTGTGGCAGTAATACAGCTCCGGGCGGCTCATGGCAGCCACCCAACATATTCCCGAGCCCTTACAGTTAGCTTATTGCGTTTCCATAAGATGTAAAACCCTACAATCCTCTGACAGTATAAAGTGATCAACAGCTCGGGTCCAGCTAGAGTTATAGAACTACGACAACATGGCAGTCTACCTATCATTATCATTTTTGACTTGATTAAGCGTATTAGTTTAACCAGTAACTTACACTTAATTCAAGAAATAATTCATAACTTGCAACGCATACTGCATTGTCACAGTCTTTGTAAATCAGGGGAATAGACGAAGCTAAATGCAAAGAATGACCAATTCTCTAAAATGCACACATCTATGCGCCAAACGCACACATCCGACATCTGTATCACAGCTACATTTATGACGGTCATCGTGTGCTAGATATTTATGATATCTGCCACATTACAATGGAAAGATCACTGGCTCTATGATCTCAAACAAACGGCTGACATATACAGGATATCATGTATTCTGGATTGGTAGTGATATAAATGTTAGGATATCCTTTGGTTCTTACGTCAATTAGCTCCAACTCATTGAGTTCCATTGGTAACAACAAAGCATGCAAAAATCTTTTATAGATCGATATGGCATTTTACGTAAGTCGTTTTGCGGTCACTGCCTAACAAAATTGCCTTTCGATTTGGTGTTATATTTTACATATGTTGTTTCTTGACCTACTAAGTCGAAAGTGACGTAGTATACGATTGGGTTCATTTCTGGCCGTGATTTCTGAAATATATGGTGATAAGTTACATGAAAGAGACATTTGCGTTATTCATTTTCTTTGCTGAATGACCCGTGGGTATTCATCAGTGTTTTAAACAATCAATTGCAAGACATATAACCCCACAGCTGTGATTCCTAACTGTGATTTACGGCCTTTTGAATCAACTTTTCAGAACAAAAGTCTGTGCCAACGCAACTGAAAAGGTCCAATCGTTCACCATAGCGTGCAATACTTCTTTCAGACATAATGCATGAAACCATGACTGCAGGGAAAACCCAATAGTTTCATCGGGCATGATAGCTCAGGTTAGCAGTTTTCAAACATACATCATATAGAATGTAAATGACAAACCAAGATGCAATTATGAAAAACAACTGCGTGTCAGTATTCAAATTTATTAAATGTCCAAAATCGTGGGATATGAATATTATACTTTGAATGAACATTTTGATAATATTTGATGAATCGATTGAGATATGGGATGCGTCCCTGTAAATGTTTATAATTTAGAGGGAATTAGAGGGTGATCATAACATCCATAAATATATTGCTGTGACGTGATCGTGTAAACGCTAGTAACTATATGCAAATATGTTTCAGTGTAAAAATGGAAATAGCTAACTGGCTTGGAAGTAACTCAACGCTCAAATAAACTTATTGCGTTTGGTGATTCAACAAGCAGTTATGCACCAAATAATACATTCGTACAAGATATGTAAATGTATCAATGACTGCGATAATACAAATTATATATATTTGAGTGAAGATAATATGCAATAGATCATTTAGATTTGAGTCAAGAACATAAACTATGAAAAACATCTAGCTCCTCTTTATTTACTAGAATAATTTCGAAACATTTCAACGCCTCTTATAGTTGTTACTTTTCAAATGTCTGTTGTTGCATGATTGCGGTTGGTGTTAGTGCTACCGATCTAGACCGATCTAGATACGAAACGTATGTAGCCTTTCGCAGGTGGTCTATTTATGTTTAAGCATGCATATTGATATCACAATATTCGTATGAAATAAACACGTGCGATCTTTTATTCGCTAGTTGGTTGTTTCTTTCAGTTAATTTGTGTGCGGTTACCTGAATTATTTACGACAGTATGATACCGATGGCAAGGAATCTGCATTGATTTTAATGTGCCGCAAGCATATACTTACATTTTTGAGGATGTTATAGTATGGTAAATATCATGCAAAGATAATTTTCCACAATATGTGTCATTGACAGTAAAACTGAATGCGCTTTTTAATACAGTATGCATCTATATTCCGCCCATTGGGAAAATACTCCCCATACTTCAGAGTAAATGTACCTTGTAAATACGGTCTTGCTGAAATATGAGAGTGCGGTTTGTTTCGGCAAGTTTTGCAGGTGAAATGCGCTATGTTGGGCTTAGCAAATAGAACGACAGCAAACGTTTTTTCACGCTTCTGCTGCCTGACCGCAGGTGTACCTCAGAACGTACAAATGGGCAAAAACTGTTTGTTTGCTACTATCTGACACATATTTTCATTAGATTAAATACTATCCTTCTTGTTTTTCATCCACCATAGCAAAATATCGGTAGATCAAGCGAAGCTGACTTTGTGTCTAATAGTTATAATCATGGATTAAACTCGCTGCGCTGGGTGCTGTAAAAGATGATAGATTTGATGTTATGATATTTGTAGATATGATGTGTATGGCGATCAAAAGCAGAACTATACCCTATACCCCAAAGAATGTACCGAGTTAATATGCAAATGTGCATATATTTTTCATACGCGCTATCATTGTCCAATGGTTCTGGAGCTCTTTGAAGATGATTCGCAGTAATCATGCCTGCAATTACTTTATAAACTATTCATGTTTTCAGCTTAACATCAGACTGTATAGGGTTTATTTATTACATATGGAGCTACCCTTCGTCAAAAGAATGTTCTGATGTGTGATAGCACCGTCATCACTAGCATGCACGTTATGATGTGGTAACCATAAAAACAAATCGTCGAAAACATTTATAATAATTAATGTGCGCTGTCGTCGCCTGACATGCATCTCATCTCCTGTGTTATTGATGAAGGTTTATGATGAGCATCGTTTTGTTAGTGAAGCAAGCCTGCGTAAATAGTGGCAATAAAGAAAATGAATAATGAGTTTTTCATATGGGTTTCCTGCTCTGGAAATGCTACTGACGACGCTTGACGCAACATATAAGGGGGGCTTGTGGGAAGTTCTTTAGCTCAGGTAATATTTTTGGGACGAACATACCAAATCATTAGTCAAAGGTGCATCCTTATTAAATATGTTCATACTGTGTTTATGAACAAAGTAAATGTAACTGCCTGTATAGTGAACAAGTACTTTGGACAAAAGCGTAATTAGCAGGGGAGTTTTTATTTGCGAACCAATTGTAACTATTATATGGAATTGTCGTGAGAACACAAATAATAGTCGACACAGAGAATAAGATAACTTTCCTTGCCGAAATACATAAATGTACATATATAATTGTGTTTAGCTTATCGTCACGCTCTTAGAACTGAAACTTTGGAATTTGGGCCAATAGCGAGTCTCGCGGTTAAAAGTAAAGACAGCTATGAGCAAATAATCACGACCCTTATTAGCTTTTTAGGTGATACATGCATAGTGAAATTTTCCGCCCTTCTCGATCACAGCCAGGTTTGTACGTGATATAGACGGTTGGATGCTTACTGATCTTTTCAATAGTCCCAGCCTAACCTAGTCAAATATAATCAAAGCAGGGGGATTGTGTCCCAATTTTTTTTTTTCTGATCAATCAACATTTTCTCATCCATTTATTTGAATTCTGGGCCTTGTACTGTAATTTTAAAGCCGTTGCGAATTCGTGTCTGACGGGTGAAAGGCTTATTAAATAACCCACCTTAGATAGTTGTCATTACTAATCCTCACGTTGACTATTGGCTTCTTGGTTTTAATTTGAGCGACGTTTTTTACGAGTCAGCAATATCGGGTTAATATCAAGTGATTTTCATCCAAGGGAGTTCAGAGGTATTCTTCGCCGCTATTAACCTGTAAGCCCTGTTTTTTTCCATTTCATGAGCAGCGCCTGTAGTGTCAGTATGTATACAACGCTGAATAAGCTCATAATATTGCGGATTTGCTGCTAAGGTACTGTCTGGATATTGGCTTCAAGTTCCAGGCCGTAAGATAAATACCTATGGCCCTTTGCATTTTTAAAAAAATTGATAAATTCGTCCGACTCACCGAAAACTGACCGATTGCAGAATTTTCATTGACTCATGCAGACGGAACATGTATAGCATAACTGACATATCCAATGACATTGACTGACTTCAACATGTTGGTTGGATAAGCTGATTTGAAGCGGACCGGGGCAATGTGCCATCATGTCACTCACGACTGTAGGGCTAAATGCACAAACAAATAATGTCCTCCACCTCCAGCTTAGGCATTATGGACTATAGGTTAGACGCATATAATATCTGATACATGCAAGTCACTTTAAAGGTCACATTCAATCATACAATTGAAATTACTGTATCGGCCATTGGTTTGCAATTGTTTTGAATAGCACATATACACATAATTTCTATGGACGTGTCGCTAAATAACTGTCTGTAATTCAACTCTAGTGAATCAAACATTAATGATTATACAATAAATAAACATGTCATATTTAGTTGCAATCCCTTGTTTTGTATAAAGTCGGTTCTGACCCCTTATGATATTAGCTCTGATGCAAATATGACCGAAAACAAAACTTGCTGTACCTGAGCAAAGTTCTGCAGGCATGAAGTTAATAAAAAATAATGCTCACTTGTAAGCCTCCATCTTTTAATATTTACGGACTGTGTGAAGACGGGAGCATATTCACTTTTAAGACTACATATCCCATGTATTCATACCTGCCCGTTTGCAAAAAAATGATATTGAATCAAATATGTCGTTAAGAGCAACATACATAACATCTGGCAGAGCTTGATAGGTTAACATCTGCATTTATTCTCCCTATGGCTCTACGGTACAATGTGCTAAGTGAGTAGTTGCTATTCAGTGTGTTATAGTATTGTCGTACTTATTTGTCTAGGGATGGACGTTGAAGTTAACACGATACCAATGAGTCACCAAGTCGGATCAGAATTATTTTGAACTACAATTGAACGTTCAGTGGCATCTGACTAAAGGCTGCAAGGCTTTAACCTAAGACAACGGTACGCATTCAGTGGTTTCTTATCATGGTAAGCAACACAATGTAGCGGTCAAAGCTACAAAAAGAAAAACAGAAAATAATCTATTCCATAAGTTGATTGTGTCATAAGAAATATTAAGAGCAATAAATTGCGCGCTTTATTTACCAAGACTCCCAAAGCTACCGCGCATTTCGCGCAATCAAGTTGATCTCACTAGATGTAACCCTTTTTCGCTTTCGTGGATGCTCAACGCGATGGCATGCTTTCACCGTGTGTCAGCGTCTAACTTTAACGCATCAACCAGCGTACTAACTCAGCTGCTGTTTACCCCAAATATATGAAGTAATATTATCATCGGATAAACTCTTATCTAAACCAGGACAAGATATGCTGAAGGCCGCCGGGGTAGTCAACTAATAAATATATCTTTGCTCATCGGGTAACAAGATGATTGCGTACAAATTCAACTAAAACCATGGATATGCGACAACTTTAAATGCAAAATAAGACAATAGCCATTTGTATGTCAAGTATAAAACAAAAGTGTAAAAACAGCAGCCTTGGTACGCGGTCGTCAGTTCGACTCTGTAACCTTTTGTAAGTTTTCAGAACGGTTGTAATCTTACCTGCCATAAACGATTCCTCTAGCGGTAGCAATTTAATGCTAGCCGCGTCTTAAGCCGGCTTACATATACTAGAGATTACTTTTCAAACATAAGGCATTTAGTCATGAGCTATTGCTTTGATATCTTCAACGGAGATTTCCGTCTATTTCGATTATTCTCAGAGTACCTGGCAAGCTATATCCTGTACTTCAATGAATCAAGCCTGTCATATAATTAATCATCGTAATACTCCACTTAAACCTTTGCTTGTTTAAGTGGGATCGTGTGCAGTATTTCATTTATCTGATTCAGACGATGTCATTTCCCCGGCGCTAGGGCCATTTGGGCTTGGTGGAAGACCATATAGCTAAACCTGCAAAATTGATTGATTCGTGTAAATATCAAATTTACTCCCCATCTCAGCTTCACGGATTCAATTTGGCCAATTTATCCAGAGCAATTTCACGGACTCGACGATCGGCCCATTTGTATGGTGTCAGCGACTTTGATTTGCTTTGAGCACTGCGCCTCTTGTGTGGGACACGTGCGTAAATAACTGACCTAAGCATCGCTATCATCATCCCGTTAGTTCACTCATGGCATAAGCATATTTTGTTGTTGGTTCAAATATGACAACGATCGTTTGAATACAGACTACAGATATGCTGCAATAACTACAGTACTTTGTACATATTATATATCCCCACCCCCTTAGCTCCAAAAATGCTACCGGCTAAACAAGGGTAACATCAAACGGGATTGCTAACATGATGTTGCAGCGTTTGGACGATAAGAGACACAATAGCCTTGATCGTTGAAAGCTTTAAAGAACAACGATGCGATAATCGCTTGCTGCTTTGTAATATGTCAACTATAGTCGTGATGCATTAAGATCGATCACCTTGCTTATGGTAATCAATCAAGCACATAAGCATATTTAATCGAACCTACTGCCGGACCTATATGATAATCGCGCCATTCACGCGCAATTGCGGATCTTCAGTTAAGCGATACAGTGTTGCGTAAACCTTTATTATGCAAATAAGTTGTCAAAATGACCGATACTGCATTTTAGTTTAATTTACTCACTAATACTTTGTGACTTATTAGGATATTAAGATGCTTAAGGTTTCCAAATGCTGCATTCATAAGACATAGTTAGATGCGCGTAATCATATTGTATCTTTGCATTGTAAACTTTTTGTTTTGTGTTCAAAGCCAGGCATGTAAGGGGGTGGGCGGGGGTTTGCGCACAATATGGGCATAATGTGGTAGAATGAGCTAATGTGGGGGGTTTGACATCTGAAGCATGCAGTGTTTGGTAATCAACATGTTCTGGCTTTGGATGCCTAATGGTGACCCAGTCGAAAAGGGCTTGTTGATTCGCATATTGAGGGAGCAATGGTTGCTGAATTTAGGGGTAATCAAAAGGAATCAGGGGGTAAAACTGTAAATCTCGTCATCAACGCCTGAGGAACGAATGACTTGGCAAGCTTTGATAAAGTGGGCCATTAATTAACCTTCATTTGCGCAAGAAAAAATGCAGTCCATATTTAGGAGGAAGCTGTGTAAATACAAAACTGGGCTGGGAGGGTTTATATTTACTAAGCAGCTCTTAAATATAATTCATGTAATGCAGTAGATTCTGCTGGCCTCCAAAATTGCCCTGTTAAATCAAAGTTTCTGCTTTAATAGAAACATGAGCGCCTTAAGGAACTGCGAGTCTAGTGTTTGGCTGTTGCAGCTCGTATATGCGACCTCTTAAGCGCTTTTGTGGTGTTGACTATCCTGCGGAAAAGAGCAATCATCCTCGGCATGGGTATCTGCTGGTCAGATATATCTACAGAATGGATCGTCAGTTGGGCAAGGACGGCAGCAAATCTTTTCCAGGCCCTCTATTCCATATCAATAGGCGTCTAGGCTGCCCGGTGTCTATCACACTAAATGCTATATCCTTGGATGCCAAACCCAAACTTGTGGCAGGGTTAAGTCACTCTTTCTAAGTTGTCGTGGTATTTAGCGCAGCAGTCACGTGTGTCGCAGACTGTATTCGCACCGTACATAAGCGACTGGCATTGATTCTGATCATATTTGTCCTTTTATAAGGTTATATATAACAAACACACTCTTGCGGCGTTCGAACCCGGGCCGGCGAAAAGTGGGGGCTGTCAAAGGGCTCCCCAAGCCTTTCCGCGTATGACTGGCGTTTTGCGTTTGCTGGTGGCTACGCGAGCAGCTCGTTTCGATTTAGTCAGTTATGGTCCCCTAGAGTGCTATATTACCAGCCATGTTGCTTCAGTAAATGGCAGAGTCAAATAAATTTAGTGACATCAAACCCCATGGATTTCCGTTGGCTATGTGCGAATCCTGGCAAAAAACTAAGAATCAGCTATCAACAATTATGAACTCAATATATATCATCCAACTTTGCGGTGTAGTCAGGCATAATGGAAAGTCAATATGCTAACATTGGTGGTAAATAAGTCAACGCATGATGCTTCTACCCCTATTGATGCTATAGATACCTCTAAAATATATGAAGTAGCAAACTCATTAATCACAACATGGGTATAGTACGCTTGTGCAGCGAGCAACCTAAATATCATCTTGACATCGAAACTTTTTTCAGCATTTGGGAAAATGTACCGATCCGACGAAAAGCTATTCCATCGGTGTTGTCACCTGACAATATATGTATTGCTGTAATAACATGTGTGGGGAATTTTCGTCGGGGGAAAAGGACGTGTTTGAGGGTGATTTTACAAATTGTTGGGCAAGCTTTTAGTCATCAGACATATAGAACAATCGTTTGGCAAAAAAATACCTATTCGACCTGTTGTGCAATCTGCAACTTATTTCAACTCCTCCTTGTCATTAACAAGCGCTCGAATTAACTGCTCAACGCTTTCACAACATCTTTCATTTTTCATAGTTATAAAAATCATAATTGACACGTGTTCAAGATTTCAATTATTGTAGATGTTGTACAGGCTTGTGGAGTTAGTCCCAAATCAGTAGGTGTGTGGACATTTGTGACGTCATATCGACGTTTCATTTGAAGACAATTGGTTTTGATGAATATTTCAGCCTAAGATTGAAGTTCAAGTACTTCTTCTGGCTCATAGTAAATTTCGGATTACGTAAAATAAACAGAGAAGCTGAATGGGGTAAAGTGTGCTGCTATAGAACCAAAGTAGACACTCTTAATGCTCTTCCTGAAACCCTTAGAGTCAAATGAACAAAACCTCATATGACGTTTGTTAGATTTCGCAGTGAGTAATAACCTGTTTTTCTACTTTCACTTAACGCCATCGTCTGCCGATGCGGACTGAAACGGAGATAATGAGATATATGTCAACGTAAACCTCCATATAGTAACGTATTTCACCGGTTAAAAAATAACTGTTAAGTCGGACAGAGCTAACTTGTATTGAGACGGTTTGTCACAATAGACGATATTTAAGTTAGTTTGATGACCAAGATTAAACGGTTGTGTTTGGCGTCATATAACAGTGGTTAAAATTTCAAATTGGTTGCGGTCGAGTATATCAGTGGAGATGAATTGAGATTCTATCATCGTCTAATTCTTGACTGTATAACTTTGTCCCGGCCCAATTGTGCTACCATCACTTAAACGTTTAGCATTGTCAGCAAAGATAAGGCATGTGCCAAATGTCTTAAGTTTTTGCAATAGGACCATCCGTGTATGTTTTTGACAAAGAACTATATGGAGATTGACATACATGTAAGTTGCAAACAATCATCTAGTTCAGAATGGTGTTGCATACATACACTAGTCATTCTATGTTTTTCTAACAATCGTGACAAAACCAAACTGAGCTCTAATTGTGGCTAAATCGCAAATGTAGAACTGGGACTTTTGAAAGTTCAACATAACATAACTGTTGCTTGCGTGTGGTGATCAAAATCAAGTGTGCACCCGAATCGATTACAAGTTTTTGGGTTTCTTCGGTTCGAATTTCGATTCGTGTCAGGTCTGTGTTATCACATCCATTGGTATGGCTTTGCATTCCCAACTAACAATTTTAATTTTCTTAGTGGTAGTCACGAGAGTGTGCCGCTTGGGCTGCTTGGATATGAAACTTTCCCATATAAATGGACATATATGCGTTGTAGGACAAAAACAAAATATTATTGATCGCATTGCGGATGACAAACACTTATTGAAAAATCTATCAGAACGGTTGAAGAGGAAAAACAAACAGCTCCCCACACGCGTATGCACCACACAATATTGCTAGACCGACTCCGGCTGACCATGGGGTACCTATTTGTCAATTATTGAACCCTACGCCCATCACTGAGTAGTGCTGCAATGACAATTAAAATGGTACTGACGTTCTGACAGCTCCGGAAAGGTGGTCACAAAATATGTCGGACAGCGGGGAAAGCTCAGCGTTTGTTGGTTCACAAAGAAGTGTTCGCTTTCAGCGGTAATGAGGTCTTATTCATTAAACCAGTCGCTACAGTGTTTGCACATTTACATATTGCGTTCGGATAGAGTTGTGCATTTACTTTAGGCCAATAACTTTGACGAGTCTTTCTCAAGACAAAAGCGCTGTATAATATAATATAATTTAATTGCTAAACATATGTGTTCGTTAGCAAAACAACCATATAGGTGTAATCTTTAAAACGACTCCACGTAGGCCCTCGAAATTTCAACACGCTGCAACTTCTGCAAATCAATTGGCTATATGGTCTCCGAGCAGTTTCTTGCACGCAAACTCTGTATATAAATGTGAAATTGCTGAGTAAATAGAGCTCTCCTGTTTATTTGCAACATCACCTCAGCGTAATGAATACCGATAAAGCCTCACATAACTACCACTTATGTCAATGGGAAATGTGCTTTAAGGGGACCAATCCATACTTGGGCTGTGACAGCCTGGGCGTGACTTGTTTCTAAATGAAG
>CM067347.1:39413645-39493645 GCA_034190875.2 Urechis unicinctus | reverse complement strand
GGCCATCTGGCTATCTTACTTGTCAGCGCAAACCGTTTTTGTTTAATTTAACTGCACATCGTACTCTATTCTAAATTGTTCACATTTGGAACCATTCTACTCAAGCCTTGGTCTGTGCACATACACATGTGACCAATGTAGCAGCCATGGCTAGAATTTTCCCATCAATTCATTCAAATTTTGAGGCATAAAGTAAATAAAAGTTTCCATCCATGGTCTTATTAAGCGCCATAGGTGCATCTAGAATGCAGCTGTGCACATCTGAGACTTTCCTCAGTTATTGCGGCACTACATAGTTCAACGCCGAACCGTAATTTGATCATCATAGCTTCCTCTTGATCTGTGAAAAGTGCAATTCATCGGTAATGGGTTGCACTAGACAGGTTAATATGGTTATTTCTAGAAAAGGAGACAATTGTTGACAATAGTGATCCATTTGGAATTTATCAATGAGTAAACACAAGAGTGACTAATTTCGCAGACAGTTTTTTTCCCGATTTGTGGAGGAATTTTTCTCATCCTTTATCCTCCGAAAAGCATATTTTTCTCCAGGCTCACATAATACGTAATATGCGAACTGTTCTTATAGCATAAGAAATTTATATAAACAGCAATGCTTAGAGTTAAAACTGGATGGTACAATGAAATAAATGACCTGCATATTAAAGTGAGTAATTGAATATTAATTCCGGCATCAGACTGAATACGCATACAATTGAACGCTTTTATCTAGAGGGCAACCAGGTAATTACTGTTTTTATGTCATCGTTCATAATATATGCGCTTTTAAGCGCGAAAACGAAAAGAAAAACAATATTTGCCATTACTCCGTTGAGCTATTGCACAATCACTGAGTTATTTACAAAACGAACAAATACCTTTTAGTTCCGTTTATTTCACTTTTTTCAGTGAAAGCTGCTACTAAAATCTCATTATATGGCGCGAAATGTTGGATAAGGCTTATCGATCGCTTAGGGTTGTTTAGTTAACGAATAATCTGTGTTTGCATATTTACTTTCTGTGTAGATTAGAATAGGCTTTTAAATTGCAATTTGATTGTTCCGTAGCGCACAAATATTTAAGTAGCAGTGTGCTTAATCATATCTTATATTTTCACGTGCTTCTCGGCATGTATATGTCGGGTCGCTACGATGTCGGTATCGTTGGCGTTTTCCTACGACGCACATATACCCATTCATAAATGATCCAAAGTGGCTTTGCGTTGACTGAGCACCTTGATAAATTGCGGTTAGCTTCTCATAACTACTACTTAACCAAATTGAAGTAGCCAGCTTTGGACAGCAATCCATAGAAATGATGTGACAGCTTAGACTTGACTTGCATCTAAATTCAGACGCAAGTAGTCCCCTACTTCTATATGTTATCGTGTTAAGTGCGTACCTGACTTAGATCAACACGTGCGTCGAGATTATAATCCGCTTGCGCCTTCAAAACTGTCAGTACCTGAGAGACGATTTAGCCAAATTAAGAGTAACACAGATATTTATTGAGCATCGATCTCACTGAAAATTTGTCAAAGCATCTTTATCTACTAAGCACTAGTGATTATTAGATATGTAGATTGTTAGCTTGATATCCACATGCTCCCTATTCACAAATATATCATGATGCCCCATTGTATGTATTCTTTTATTGCTCGCAAACACATGCCGTCTAATAATCTGCATGGACGTTAATCTACCGTTCTTAACATTTGATTAAATGTTTTTCCTTTTCTCTGTAATTATTTGTAAGATATATGGTTCCATAAGAGACATCACAATAAGCCATATATATTGTCTTGACTGACGGATATCTTCTAAAACTATCGTTTAGTTGATTTGTTGACATTTACATCACTTAATTGTTGCTGACGGTTGTGTAGTTATATCTAGTTAGATTGAAAGTGCATGGGTTTGATAAAACCGAACAGATATAATAATATTCAATTAACCGGGATCCATTTATTGTGTTTTAACAACGGATTCCGCAAAATGTTAGCCTAACACTTATTATGAAGACCAACCTCCATTTTATTTATTAATTACTTTGCAAAAAATGATTGTCAGCTGATAAGATCGTCATTCGTTGGCTTATTTGCAGTATACGCCTCTTAGCTCTGCGAAAAAATACTAATCAAAATTGATCAAAATTGTAGTTTTATTCGCCATCTGCTGCTATGATAGATGCAACAATTTTCGGCCTAAGGAGAGCTTGTCAATCAAATTTCATGTAATAACAAAATAGACAATGGATGTGGCAGAGTAAGCCGTCGATTCTAATGTTTGATCATCATGATTACAGTAGCAACCACATCCTCAATGTAAACAACAAAGATAATCACTGCGGTAAAACACGTTTTGCATGCCTACAACGTTTCATCCATTTGCTATATTTTATAGCGATTAGCAAGTGCGATTAGCAACACACTGGAATCACCAGCCCATTGTCTGATAAAGGCGCCAAACTAATTCTGAATCGTATCAGGTTATTGCTTTCATCTATTAAAGTGTTTTAATGATTCATTTAAATTGGATAATACAGGCAATCTGCAAAATACTTCTGAAGGAGTGCGGACATATGATAATATTGTGTTGTTCAACAATCGGCTCACATATACCAGTGCGCTGCATAAATAAGAGTTCTGTTGGTGAGGTCATAATGATCCGCGGTAATCGTGATTTGTGATTATTATAGCATTGCTTAAATCGAGCAAACATGTTGCAACACAATAATAGCTCAATCGCCATTACAAATTGTACTTTATCGTTAGCCGGTTTGTATTATTAGATTAGTCATTGTATACTCGCTGGCTAAATAGAAATGCTGAGTTTTCGGGATGACCAGACGGACTAGTAACGCAAAAGGGAGCTGGTATCAAACTTTATAAGGCACGTTTTAGTCCTCTTCTTGAATATGCGATACAGGCGTCGATACCATTCCATCATCATGGCAAATATATATGAGTGAGGTTACGAAGGATGATTGCGGTTGTTAGAACTCTCGACTCCGTGAGGACCTTATACATGTTCGCAAAATGATCAATAGATTGGATGATAAGTTTTGATTTGTTTATCCAGCTTTGCAGTGCTGAGAACTCAAGACTCTGGGGACATTCATACACTTTGACCGAACCTATTTTTGAACAATATATGACTATATCTAACGATGGTTTAGGAGTGGCTGATGGTCGGCAAGTGTAACAATTACCAAATACTGAGATAAGCTGACAGTATTACTATTAGCTAAGGGGCCTGCAATTATAGCCTACCAACGATTTGTTTCAACATAACTAATAATTAACAGGTGCTGTACCGAGTTTCTCCTGAAGATCGGATACAAATTGACGGGATTATAGACTCTATAGAAAAGCGTTTTAGCAGGACGCAGATTAGTTCCAGCAAGATCTGGACGAAATGTGAGAGCCAGTCTGGTATGTTATTTGTGCATTGTCTTTTAGTAGTACGGTGTATTAATTTTCTTTTTTTTAAAGAAACAGTAGACTGCGTTCATGCTACTGACAAACGTGATTATCAAAGAAAACTAATAAAGAGTGCAATTATGTCCCCACTTGATTGAACGAGCAACATAACCATTGTCGGTTAACTATGGTGTAATGGTTGCCAGTTGTTAGGCCAAATGATGTTATAAACTAGTAACCATTTACCTCATTTGGTTGTACGATACACCCCAAATCGGGAGGGATGTCAACTGTCAGTGAAATGTACCAGATGTTACCCTTTTCTCTCTGAAAGGAATATCACTGATTAATGATGACCGACGTGCGGTATTTGCACATATGCTAGCCCATTTATTGTACCTTTATATGGCAAAATGAAATACTACCTAAAATAATGGTATGAAGTCGTATAATATTTAAGAACACAAGTGAGATCTGCAGCGCACCTAGTATATGATGAATTGTTAAATCTGGATGATTATTTTAATGCAAGCAATATGGTCTCTTTCGCGAGTGCTTGCTCAAAAACAGTTGATGATGACCTTTGCTGTAGATTGTCTTATTTGGCAGTAATTATACAGAAGGACCACCCTAATTACCTTTGGCAGTGAATATCCCCAGTTATCTTACCGTCCTGCGGCGCAACCAAAAACACCAGCTAATACACATGGACCTAGCCTATGTTGATTTCAGATACATGCTATGACAGACTGCATGCAGCATCAAGTAGGTGTTTAGATATTTGTCGGGAATGAACACCCTATATACAACCTTGTTAAGAGAGTGCAAGCTGTATGTACAGACAAATAAACAAACAAAGTGATACACACAAACATCGATATATAGACATATATAAATATATATACATACATATATATATATATATTAATAGTTAGATATGTATGCATACATTTATATATATAAATAGATATAAATAAATATATATATATATATATATATATATATATATATATATATATATATATATATAATATATATATATATATATATATATATATATATATATATATATATATATATATATATATATACATATGGGTATTTTATGTGCTGTGTGTGTTTTTGCGTGTGTGTGTGCGCACGCAAATATATTGCGCATAGTTCGCTCCATCATGCCGGGCTTCTAGCAGGGATACCCTTGGATGACTCGCCGAACATTATCCATATGCATCCAATTAGAATTGCATATACTAAGATGAACACATCTATACACACTTGAATGCATATTGTACTCAAAAACCACAACCCGTATTAAGAACTGCTATGAGCATTGAACGTAACATTGCGTAATGGGTCAATAATAACTCACACTTCAGATTGCATACCGCCAATCATGGATTCTTCGGTCATTTCGCCAACATTCTGCAAAGCATATGGCAACACACCTGAGGATATGTAAGTGTGGTCTTTAGCATCGTATACATTTGAGCATTTCTTTCCGGGGGTATTTGTTTGTCACCACTATAACGGAACCTTCTACAATTCAACAATGTGCCCATCTCAAAGATCACATTAGAGAAAGTAAAACGTAGGGAGCGACCGTTCTGTAACAGACACACCTGTTTGAGTCATACGGATTAGACATCAGTAATGTTTGTTTATAGTTGGATTTATTGTCCACTTGAAGCTCCTTAATGGTTGATGCTAACCAAAGAACTGTCATAACAACATCGGCTGCTGCCAAAAATCACGAAAACGACCCTATGTAGCCATAAACAACCTTGTTAAGAGAGTGCAAGCTGTATGTACAGACAAATAAACAAACAAAGTGATACACACACAAACATCGATATATAAACATATATATAAATATATATACATATATATATATATATATAGATATATATATATATATATATAAATGAATATATATATATATATATGTATGTATATATACATATATATACCTATATATACATATATATACATATATATATATATATATATAGATATATATATGCGTATATACATATACACATATATATGCGTATATATATATATATATATATATATATATATATATATATATATATATATTAATATAGATATGTATGCATACATTTATATTTATAAATAGATATAAATAAATATATATATATATATATATATATATATATATATATATATATATATATATATATATATATATATATATATATATATATATATACATATGGGTATTTTATGTGCTTGTGTGTGTTTTTGCGTGTGTGTGTGTGCGCACGCAAATATATTGCGCATAGTTCGCTCCCTCATGGCCGGGCTTCTAGCAGGGATACCCTGGGATAACTCGCCGAACATTATCCATATGCATCCAATTAGAGAATTGCATATACTAAGATGAACACATCTATACACACTTGAATGCATATTGTACTCAAAAACCACAACCCGTATTAAGAACTGCTATGAGCATTGAACGTAACATTGCGTAATGGGTCAATAATATGCGTCTTCGATGACTTTATATCTTCTGCATATATCCACACACCTAGGATATGTAAGTGTGGTCTTTAGCATCGTAGAAGAGCCCTTTCAGGGGGTAGTGTTTATACCTTCTAATCCCGTGCTCATAAAGTCACTTGAGAGAAAGTAAAGCCGTTGTTGAGGTGATAACGGTTTTCGCAGAAATAACAAACTGTGACGGACCCCCAGAAAGATGGCATATGTTAATATCAATATAATATAAGAGGAGATATATATAATATATAGGCTAGAAAACAATGTATAGCCTATAGATATAGATAATATATATATAGTATATATACATATCAATGTGATAGCTATGTAATACATATATATAGTCATACTCCATAATATAATCTCGCAGATATATATTATATATATCTCATATCCATATATATACATATACATATATATATCTATATATATAGATAGTCTCTATATATATATATAGATATATAGATAGATATAGATCTCTATAGATATATATATATAGATATAATATAGATAGATAGATAGATAGATAGATAGATAGATAGATATATAGATATATATAGATATATATAGATAGATAGATATATATAGATAGATAGATAGATAGATACATAAATATGTATATACATTGATAGATAGATGTACATAGATAGATAGATAGATATTTTATAGATAGATAGATAGATGTAGTATATATAGATAGATACAATATATATATATATAGATAGATAGTTTAGATATATATATGTACATATATTTATATATTTACATAGATAGATAGATAGATATACATAGACACATAGATTTTTTATATAATTGCTCAAGATATGCAGATAGATAGATAGACGGAGATACGAAGAAATAGATAGATAGATATAAAGAAGAAGTATCAATCTAGAAAAACAATGTAGTAGCCTAAGATAGATAGATAGATAGATAGATTCCATATTTCATAGATAGATAGATAGACGGCTAGATAGATAGATATATAGATAGATAGATCGATAGATAGATAGATAGATAGATAGATAGATAGATAGATAGATAGATAGATAGATAGATAGATAGATAGATAGATAGATAGAGATAGATAGATAGATAGATAGATAGATAGATAGATAGATAGATAGAGATAGATAGAGATAGATAGATAGATAGATAGATAGATAGATAGATAGATAGATAGATAGATAGATAGATAGATAGATAGATAGATAGATAGATAGATAGATAGATAGATAGATAGATAGATAGACAGATTATAGTGAAAGTAGACAAATACATATATACGTAGTTACATATTCAGAAATAAATGTGCGTTGTGTACAAAGGATCTGTTTGAGTAAGCACAATCGATGACAGTATCCGCAGCTATGTACGCCAATCCACATTATACTCCTGGTTTTACCTTTTATTTAAATTGTCTTTCATTGAGGTCATCTGCCAGCACGTCATTATAAATAGAGCAGATTTGTTTACCAGGCACATATCTGTATATGTGTTCTATAACACCTGTAATGGATAAGTCCACGCTGTTACGTTTAAATAAATCGCTGTGGCGTTACAGTCATTCATAGCTGCTCGATAGGCAGAGATTGCAGCTTTGATGAGCTAGTGAGTTGCACAACAAATATCAAAAAGGGTACGATACCCCATACATTTCAGAAAGTTAGCAGCCACAATGCAAGAAACGTGTTTGTGCGAATAAACATCACATTAGCCAATACATAGCTCATTATATTCAGGGATAATAGAATGGCTCTGGGACGTGACAAAACAAGTGAACAGGCGATATACTTAGTAACATGATTGTTATCTGACCATACAAAGACAAGCCTTTTGCCATGTTGATAATGTATCCAATACTCACTTACTGAATTTATTACCAGGATCTCGACTGATGTTAACTTTGCACCGGACCATATCGGCTTCATTTTGTTGCAAAATAGTGCACCAACTAAATGAATTCCCCAGTGACTTTGATTTAAATCTAAAACTATAGGCTGTGGAAACCAAACACGGGAACATGGTCTTTTGTTTGTATCTCTACGATTACGCCCGCCATCATTATACACTGGCATATTAAAATTTCAAACGCTTGCTTGATTAGGCAAGCATACTGCTGCCATTCAAGGACACACTGACACAATATTAGGTTATTATTAATACCGATAAGTTATTAACACTCGCGATAGTTTAGTACATAACGAGCAGCATTTCAACAACATAAGCCAATAACGATGAACCACGTAGGCGCTTATTCGGTATTTAATGGGGCCAACAACAAGAATATAAAATAATTGCCTCAAACAAGGAGCGAAATGCGCTGCACTGCGCTAATTCACACCATAGGAATTCATATTTCACTTAAAATTGAACGTGCAAATCCCACGAGTGAAGGACTGATTAGATGAATGTCACGAAAATATGGCGTTTTCATTTTTAGCTATAACGTATACACTTACCAGAAAGTTAGTACCATAATTGCACGGAACATAATGAACGAAACGTTTCAAAACCTGTTCGTCATATTTAAGAGCGCATATGATAAAGCCTGTATTGATAGAGTTGTATGGTATCAATTGAATCGAAAACAATATTTTTCAATTACACGGCTCATTCATAAAGCGATTGCGATAGAATGCCGTTAGTATGGTATGTGGATTAAAAACATCTGATTGGTTAGGCAGCAATACACGGCTCCTAGAACCACAGCCGATTCGTAATTGCAAAATTCCGAGCCGATTAATTGGGGATTTCCAGTTTGTGTAAATATCAATTGACTGGTATGTGGCAATATCATATATTGTTCTTAGACTACAACCACTTTTATCTCTACCCAATGCCGTAAGAGGGCCTACTCCATTTTATGGTACTCAATTGCCTACCAATTAATTGCTAGGCAAGTTATATTGCTATAACATCGTCAATTGACCTTGGTATGCTTTTAAAACTAGCCGTATTCAACGGATAATACCCCATAGCAAGTTAACTCCTTAGTTATGATTGTGTACCTATTCAAAGGTAAATAAACTCAGTTCCTGGTGACACTCGGTCTTGGTTCTTTACATGAAGCTCAAAGATAAACACGATAGTGTCGTGAAAGACAAGTAGTAGGTTCGCACAATATAGCAAGGTGAGGCACTTTATTAGCACGCCAATTGAAGTGAGCCAGGACAGCAATCATAGATTTTCGTTAAAAAAACGGAAAGCGTTTATATCAAAAGCATTTTGAATGTGATTTATTTATACCCATAACTAGTATTTGAGACGTAAATGCAGTGATAACGTTCGGAGCTGTTAGTATTAGGTACAAGAAATGTACTCATACTTATGCAGACAATTATGTATACGAATAGAGTTTTACAAGGTCCTAAAATTCATATAAATTTGCTGCAATAGTTGGAATCATGACCAGGAACAGGGCATTTGTCCAGCACTGTATTTTTAACGGTTATTCATGCAACCCATTATAATAACGTAACGTCGGCTTAGTATCAAACTAAGCTACCGTAGAGCCGTATAGTAAGTATTGTTGGTATATTATTTCCACGACAAACGATGATGAAACTAGGCCTGATTTCAACAAAATAGATCGGCGAGAAATGCCGGTTAAAGGTGCCAAGATTTTTTGTTCAGGAAGCCAAATAATCACTTCCCATTGCTTTGTCTCGTACAACTTATTTGTTGGGGAGCTAATATTGATCAAATTTGTTTTCCATTTCATTCATGATGTATTTCTTTATTAGATTGGAATTAAACTACATGATACTTTCTAGCTCGATTTAATGCGTTATGCGCCTTTGTTGAAGAATCACAACATGCATACTTTTTAAAATTCAGTTAATCACTGAGGCACTACCCGAAAAACTACTCATTTAATCATCTAGCACATGACATCAATATTGCTGACATATCACAAATTCATCCTTATGAAATGTAGGAAAAAGCATAATTGAAAGTTGAAGTAACTTTGAAAGATGGACGCGTCTAGCTTTGAAGGTGAATTTAGCAATTTCGATTGGATAACCTTGCTATATTACAAACAGAACAATACAAGTTAAATATTACTAACCAGCATGTACACTAACTTAGCGTTATTGCTTCATATGATTCTCTCCGATCACATCTTCCATTACAAGTTCGTTATAATGTTTTATTATTCCTAGTTAAATAGTGTTTTGACCTGCGAAGAGGTGTGCTTTAAATTTTATTAAACTGATTCAATAGGGCAAACTTCTATCGCTAAACGGGTCGTGCCATAAATTGCTGGGCATGTCTTTGTTGCCGTGGCTATGTTATTATTCCAGTAAAGATGTATATAAGGATCATCCTTGCTCTCTCGTAATGAATGCGACCTACACGGTCCATCAAATTGATAAGCAAATTATTCGTATCACTTGTGAAGTCGTCAACGCGAATGCACTCCGGCCAAACCAACCTGTGCGTTATAACTGCAAACTGTATACGATTCAACAAACACAGAACGAACGACGTTTGCGACTCCTATAGGCTATTTCCATATACGGAGAACAGTAGGTGAATGGCAGTTACTTAACAATGTCATTCGTGTACAATATCCAAATAGGGCATGTTTTCATTAGATTGTGTGCTGCAGAAGCGACATACGCTGCTTTTGAACCCCATCACAATATTATATGACAGCGAGTGCAACAGTAAAGCTCCTATCATACGAGCAGGGACATCAATAGACACAGCATTAGAGTGTGAACGAATTCAACCGCAACATTCGATTTGTCACCGTTAATGGACCGTCAACGGAATGTATCTGGCTATATCTAAGAAGCTTCACAAGTGAGCTGAACGTGGAAGCATTAAGTCATCTTGATAACGTCGATCGCTTAGTGTGGTATTGTACAACTGCAGGCTTACAACACATGGGAATGCTCTTAAGGTTGCGAATATATATATATATATATATATATATATATATATATATATATATATAGATATATATAGATATATATATAGAGATAGATATGTATAGATATATAGATATATAGGGATAAGGTATATATATATACATGTATACGAGAGATACATATACATATCTTAATATATATATATGTATATAAATTTATATATTAAATACATACTATTAATATATATATGTAAACATATATATATATATATATTATTCATATATATGCAAATATATATGCATATATATCAATATATTTAGGCTCAAACATATATAATATATATATATATATATATATATATATATATATATATATATATATATATATATATATATATATATATATATATATATATATATATATATATATATATATATATATATATATATATATATATCGTATATACTTGTTTTGTCGGTCGTCCGTTTATGTATATGCTGCTCTCTATATAAATACATATTTATTAATATATATATGGGCGCATTGGAATATGCTTACGACATACCACTCCTTCCCCCTCAGTCATTGCTGCCGAGCTTATGTATGCGATATTCGAAGAATATAGAGGAGTTTTCAATAATGAAAAAGGTTTGTTGCTGTGCTGCAATATTCTACAATGTAATACCGATTTTGAAATACTGGTAAATGGAGCCATTTGAGAAAAAATTCTCCGAGGCTGTTTTCCTTGGAAAGTATGGCGGTCATGAAAATAGTGATGCGAATATTGAAAAGGCTGTAGTCGAGTGATTGTATCGTTGGATCATTTGGATGTAAGGATTCGGCGCTCGTCTCACCGACGTTCAAACCAAGCTTCTACGGCAGTTCATTATGGAAGTTGGATTTAAAGTCTCTTAGAAAAAGGTAATGCTTGGCAAAAGTGTACAAGGAGAGCTCTTAAGCTTCATAAAAGAACTAGGTCTCATTATTTACCGCTACTTGTAGGTTGACTCGATATATTTATTCACGTACTGTTAAGCAAAGTTTGTTTTGCCACTACGCTCGCGAATGTATGCTCGTTTTTTTTTTGTATCAGAAAATGAAAAGCATCTATGTTAAGTTGGGCTACCATCCAATAAGTTTAATAAATGAATGTAATCTGAATCATGCGCGTGAAATGTTTTTAGAGATTATTGAAGTATCTCGCGAAGAGAGGGCAACAATATGCGCTTTGCAAGAGCTGTGTCAGCAGCGCTAATGCCGTTGGTTGACCTATCATACCCTCACAGAGACAGATACGCCTCTTGTGTTTATATGCACATAGTAATTATTGATTTGTGCATGTTATATTTTTTTTGCCTCTTTTAAACGATTTGCGAATAAATATATATATATATATATATATATATATATATATATATATATATATATATATATATATATATATATATATATTCGTATATATATATATATATATTCGCTTATATATATATATATATATATTATATATATATATATGTATACATATATACAAAGCGAATATATATATATATATATATATATATATATATATATATATATATATATATATATATATATATATATATATATATATATATATATATATGTATATATATATACAAAGCGAAGCTGTTCGTTTAAGGATGAATATGTGATATTAGGTGAGGCATCTTGACATGGTTGAAAACTTGAAAATAACTAAAATTATTTCAAGGTGTATTGTTATTTGACTACATTTTCTTAATAATCTATTGAAATTGGTGTGCACTCAATGTCTACGGGATGCGTAGTTAGAATGGAAGTAAATACCTATGACTAAGCGTCAAATATGTAGGCCCCACTTGGTCCTAGCAATGGCAAAAAAGATTATCGCGCCTTGGGGTTAGCCTTAGATATTATTATTTGCTCTTCTATTGCGCTTTCTGTTTTACTTCAAATTACCAACACGGTTTGTAGGTGCACAGGTAAATGTAATTTCTAGTTCAATCCACAAGCAGAAAACAAGGTAGAAGTGAATTAGTCTCTTTTAAAACCTCTCTTGGAGTCGACGTGAGTCAATCTCTTTTGGAGTCTTGCTGTCTTCCTTCTGACTTCTGTGTTTTGTGAGGGAGCGCGTTTTTGATGGCTCCTGTATACCCTAGAATTGGCTTAACCATATAAGGAAATGAATAATCAACCACACAAGAACTACCTCCCCATCCAATGCATTTTGATGGTATGCATTATGCGAGGCATCCGAATCAGACTGTAGTTGGGGTGAAGGGGGCGAGGAAATGGCATGGCAGATGAAGCATAGCCGATTGGTTGGGATAGGGGGTTGAAATGCTAGCACACAACACTCCACTACCAAGGTCAGACATAAATGGAAAGCCATTACTCCTTAGTAACCTAGAACATTCCCTGGTAACCAAGATGAATAAGCAACAAACATGCTGTGCAGATTTAAATAGATCTACATATAGTAACAGCATCACATTTAATACTGCCCACCAATCTCGCCATACAATTATTTGCCTAACCGGCGACCATCTTTGTCATAAATAAATAAATAAATTACTTCGAACCAATCAAAATACAAAATCACATTAACAAATCAAAACAGGATCGTTACAACGATCAAGATGCGATTTCTGTTGCAGCCCAAGACGGTGCAATCAGGTCATCGCATAATCTTGACAACGAAATGGATATGTTGCTGCTTGGAATAACCTAGTTCTTGTCTTTATCGGCCTGAAAACATTTAACGATTGCATGTATAATTCATCAATTGTCACAGAAGCCTATACTAGCTAAAGCAAGTTTATAATTTCAGTTAACGGTCTTGTCTTTATTGACTTCATGATAATTCTTGAACTATGAGTGATGTGGTTCTGTGTCAATCTGTGCTTTAGTGTGATATATCTGCTATTTATGTGAGCCTAACTTAATCACAGATTGAACAAACATCCAGTCCACGTGTTTTGGCTCATTGTTTAGAAATGACACTTTCCGTGCTTGACGCGAAATGACTCACATTACTTAACCCTGGTGATTTCTAGTCACTCATATGGACTAATCAGCACTGTCGTTCGAAAAGCAATATAACTTTTTTCAATCTCCTTGGCAGGATCATAAATAGGTTGATAACAACCAAATTGCCTTTTCAAGAAAGACGTACGGAATGCGATCTGATCGCTAAGCAACCAAATGCCTATTCAATCAGTAATATTCTCACTTAACATCAAATTAGCCGTGCAACTGCATGTAAATATGAAATAGAACGCAATGCTCGCCAGCATGCAAAGACAGTTACACAAGAACTATGGAAGGGCCATATGTTCTTCGCACAGAAACTAAGAATCATAAATCAACGTAGATACATCTTACTTCGCGGTGGTGCAAAGTTATCTACATTGCAGTATTGGTAATTGTTCTATTCTCCAATTAATAGGAATAATTACTTCTCATGCAATAATAGCAAATAAAATTGCGCGTTCAGTCATCAAATACCTTCGAGGGTGTTAGGGACGCAAGAATGAAACAACTCTCACTAATGTTAATGCGCTGCATTTATCGGCCCAGTGTTCAGCCAGTCCAAAACATTATGCACACATGTACACGCGGGAACTGCTAGATAATTATATTAGTCTCATTTCTGCATAACTACGGGACAGATGCATCAACACGCACCATATTTTAGACCTTCCTCGGCAGCTTATTTGTACCAAATGCACACTAGCTCCATTCCAACATCGCCCAAAAGAGGCGTCGGTAATATTATTGCTTGGATATGGAGCTTTACGTACTTGATTCACACCAGCTAGAACCAACATATGTGAGCAAATATTAAGCATTTGCACAGGTAAAGACCCCTGACATATTCTGCCGCTGTATTGAAGAGTTGCTAATATCGCTTTTCCTACTGCCCTGTAAAATATATTCTTAAGGACGGGTCGGGTAGGTGCTCGTGTCACATAAACCATTGTAATACGTATGCCTAGTGCTTTTCGGTACAGTTACGCAGGCTCAATCCGTTTGGGTTCTCAATAGCCTTTATAGCCGCAAGCTACTCTTCCGTCGACAAACACAACGAATAATTCAATTTGATAACTTCTATCTTGCCGTAGTAAGTACATGTATTGACACCAAGAACGATGCTATTAGTCTTACGATAGGCAAAATCGGAGGCGTGTAATAACCAATTGAATAGAAGTACCATAACGATCTATTACACGTCCATCGACGCAAGGTTATTATAATATAACAGTTGTAACATTTACCGTTTCACGTCTATGCTAGCAAGTTTCGTACTCACTTATTACGAGCATATTTATTCAATTTAGAAAACACTATTAGTTTTGCCTGGGTAACACAAGATTATCGTGTCTTTTACACAGTGCGTCTGGCTACATGGTCATGCGATATTCTGGATGTCATACAAAACCATGTTTTGTGTTCCTGTTTCAGTTAGGTGACATGGTACACCGCTTATAGATTCATGAAAGTCAATAATATGCCTTTAATGAATAAGTAAATGTGGAGATGTTGGTTTAATAAGGCAATTTTTACGCTCGTTATAACAACCATTGCGCCTAGGATTTGCCAATAAATGTATTACTTCTAAACGCATCAAGCCAAATACTGCTATTTTACAACGAAATCTATAAGTTACATAAACACAAAGAAAGCGACATATGTTGAGCTGCAAATTATAATCAGTGTCCGGCCCATTTAGCTATTTTACAGGCAGTATATATCAACAGGAAACCCTTTATTCAAAGCGCTAATGACGTTACCGCAAAATCGTGTCTGAAGGCACTGCGCATCTGATTGATCCATAGGCACAATACACTCAACTGTTCACGCGAACACAAATCAGTTTGCGAAGCTTAACTATAGGTGGATGTTGCTCAAACACACGTTTGTTGACACTTTGACAGACTACTGACCGCCAAGATATTACTATGACAGACTCTTTTCCGCGACTCATGATGTTAATAGAGCCTGCCACTGCTGGAATATTTGGTGTCAAGTGCGCAGAATTATGAGCCTAAAAGAAAACAAAGATACCCCAAACTGCGTTCCAAAACGTTAGTAATGCTTTAATACCCTTTCCCATGTGAGGCGGAAAGTGTGACACATTAAACGCACACAGTGGAAATTTAAGGGCCGTTATTGTATCAGATCGTAAGGTGATAAATCCCCTTTCAATGTATAAACATACATACACACACATATACATACACACACACACACACACACACACACACACACACACACACACACACATATATACACACACACATATATATATATATATATATATATATATATATATATATATATATATATATATATATATATATATATATATATATATATATATGCTTGTATATATGTATATATATCTATGTATATATATACATATAGGTAAATGCACACATAGATATATATATATATACATATTTATATCAATCTACACTTATATATATTTATGTGTACATATATTTACATATAAATAAATATATATATATGTATATATACATATAAACGTATGTATATATATACGTATAAGAATGTGGCCATATATATAAGAACAATTGAACCTAAATATATATATATATATATATATATATATATATATATATATACATATATACATATATATATGTATATATATAAATGTATATATATAGATATATATATAATATATATATATATATATATATATATATATATATACATATATACAAATAAGTATATAACTATGTATGTATATATATACATAAATAAATTTATACAGGGATTTACATATATATACATATATATATATTAGTATATATATATATATATATATGTATATTTGTATATATATATATATTTATATTATATATAAAAATATATCTACATATATTTATATATATATATATATATATATATATATATATGCAAACATACATACATATAGATATACAAATACAAATTTATACATATATGATAACAAAAACAATATATATGCCCACATACATATATATAATCATAAAAATTTTCATTTATATTTATTTATATGTACATAGATATAGATATACCAATACAAATATATACATATATATATATACAAATAAATATATATGCCCACATACATATATATATATTTATATAAATGTACATTTCTATTTATTTATATGTGAATATATATACATATCAATATCTATATATATCTATATCTATATATATATATATATATATATATATATATATATATATATATATATATATATATATATATATATATATATATATATATATATATATATATATATATATATAATGTTTTTCAACGATAAATTAACACTTATTGTTATGTCAATGTTACCATCCTAGATAGGTTGAAGGAATTAGTTACTGAATATTTCAGGAATGACTCTCTTACAGATTGTCGAGAGGACCAGTTGAAATATGCGGTTCAATAATCCCAGCTTAGTGTCACCGATTCTCTAGAAGGGTTGATTCATTTAGACAAAGCCAGCAGCGTAGTACCTTGTTTTGGGATGACTCACCATTTGTTACTGTCTCTAAATCAGGGCATATGTATTGCATCATGGCTATGACCGCGGCGTTCACCCGTGTAGATTTGTAGGCATAACACCAACAAATGTTAAGATGATATTTTAATGTCCATGACCATGCGTACAAAACTAACCAGATCAACATAGGAGGCGCGACTGCGCATGATCAAGAAACAAGTTTGTTTCATGCACAAGTATTACAACTCAAGTAATCTACAACACGCATTGCGACAGTGTAATGATTAGGGGTAAAAGCCGTTTCTCGCGTAAGGAATTAAAACAGTGCTGTATCATCTTTACTCTCAGCTGTGACAGGTTAATTAAACTATCGATGCATTTAGATCAGTGGTTCCTTTTGGTCTGCGAGGATCCATCAACGGCAAACGCATAGCTAGGCCAACCTAATGCCGATGAAATTATGTATTTAGCACTTCAGTATACGATGTTACAGGTTTCTTCTCAGACAAGCACACCGTTGAGCTATCCTTCAAATCATGGAAAGAGTCTATAATATATTACACAATGTGACATCCTCTTAATCCATTCGTCCAGCTAAATGTTCGGGTAAACCATAATGTCAGGATGCCTGCATGTGATTGATTTTCGCACGATGTTTTAATCATAGATGCTATGAATGAATTTAACACTGAATACTGCATATTCAACTTCGCCGACGGCAGGGCACGCCTGTGTATGTAGAGCGTATCGCCACCATCGAAAGTGCTGAAAATTAAGAAATTGTTGAGGGCAAAACGACATTAGCCGCCATGTAAGGCGTAAGACACTATGTTGTGCCTGGTATATTATACTAAAGTCAGTAATGCAACCCATGGCTTTGGTAGTAAATACTAAACATACTAGGTGGTAACCTCAATGTTTCCTTCCTTTTCTTCGTCCCTAATAACTTTATTCGTCCTTTTACATTGTGGCTCCGGGTCAATTCGAAAAAAGCGTGGAGAAACCGCAACCGATACTCATGATCATGCGTTTTAAGTTGCATATATTCCTTAAATCATGGAAAGAGTCTATAATTTGTAACATCCTCTTAATCCATGCGTCCACTTACATGTTTATTACTCAGCAATCAACATCGGTCACTAAATCCGATTCAGAAGATCACATTTTAATTACGCAGATACGCAGGGGATGGTTAGGCGCTGAACAGTCGGAGGTGTATCGATGTGCATGCTGTTTACTCGGCCGTTATGTAACATGGCTGATCTTCTAGGTTTCGTGTTGATATTTCAATGACACAACAAAATATTTATGCTCTAGCGCACTGTGTGGACAATGAATTTGTATAATTCAGTGAGAGTACAAGTTCTTTTCTTTGACATTTGTGTCAGTCTGTGGGCATTCTGCGCGCTCTATGATACAACTCAGCCGCGATTGTATAAGAGGCTGGACGCCATAGAGCGGCATTTGCTTCGCAACCGTGACGTCTCAGACAAACGAGGTGTGAAAAAACCTCCAAACGTGGGGCTCATACGGCTTAAACATGGGAGCAGGGAGTATGCAACATTCTTACATAAGCGGTTTACAAGCTTATGTAAATTGGTCGACCAGCTCTATTGTTACACTCAAGTGACGTCATGGAAGGTTATCTTATCGATTGTGGACGATTTTTCATGCCGAGGTGTCGGGCAATATATATACACTATATATATAAAATAATTATGTAAATATATATTTTTATATATATATATATATATATATATTAATATATACATATAACTATATATATATATATATATATATATATATATATATATAAATACATATATTTATATTATATATATATTTATGTTCATATATATATATGCATATATTCATATATATATATATATGCATATATATATATAAATATATATACAAATATATATATATATATATGTCACATGATCAACGTCAGACATGGGTCATGATTCAATCGAATTGTCTGGACATTTAGCTTTCTATGGAAACAATTCAACTAATTCATATTCCAAATCTTGGACAATGTGTACCTCAAATATGGCAAGACACGTCTATGTGTACAAAGTCTAGTGATCGGCATTCTATATAATTAATGGCACATAAACGTTGCTTAAAGGAAACGCTGGCATCAAAGAGCTCACGCGTAATGATAGTATAATTCTCTATGTAGCCATGTTTTCTTGAATGGCAAATTAGAACATTATTATTCAGAAGCAAAGCGTGTGTGACATATCTGAACATTTCTCACCTGGTCAATATTGAATATCATCGTCAGCCGTTTTGCATTCCTATTGGCAATCCAATAGAAATCAGATACTACTGCGAAGAAACAGCATCAGCGGCTTACAAATGTGTGTATTGCATGTTGGTTATATGAGGAGATGCTCAGAAAGAGAGCAAAGAAACATCCACGTTGACCGTATTTAACCAATGAGATTATATAACTGAGACCTATTGACGCAATTCAATCATGTAATTGAAATTACCTTATGCACTATATGCTATACCTGCGACCTATTGACCTTCGTCTACGCTCGAAACCACGAGCGCATGAACAGGAAGTCACATTTCGACTGCGTTTAGAATCACGAACATATGAAAAATATTGTATCGAAAGTTCTGACGAGCTGTTACATCAAAATAAGAGGTCTTTTCTCGCTATCTGCGTGCGATTGTTATTTTGCGGGGTATCTACAAGGTCCCTTATCAAAGGTCACTACCATAAAAATAACGATACCTGAGACGAACACTTAATTTTGGCTATAAAAGCGTAATTTTGTAAAGGCAGCCATACGGCATGTTGTAAGCAAAATGAAGTAATTAATTACATGAAGTTTCGTTTACAACCCCCCGAGGGCCGCAAATATATGCATGTAATATACAGATAGCGTGTTATTTTGCCTGCTATTGACGTAAAACTGACTGAACATTTGTTGTCAGAGGTATATATTAGTCCTTAGAAACTCTGGCGATTGATCCTGAGAGGGTAAATTATCCACAGGGAATTGTTATAATTAGCTGGCCCTTCTTGACGCATGTAGCCTATTATCTCGCATCACTAGATGACACACTGTTGAATAATACACCATAGCTACCTTCCATTCAGCAATGCATTCTAATTTTGTTGCTAGGCCGAAATTAATAATAACAGAACACAATTAAACACATGCTCCTGAGTCATAATTCTTTTATTGTACTAACTCGTCTCTAAGAGTACGCGGACTTCCATGTCCTTTTGACGAATATTCATGTTCCCATTATAAAACTCTGCTATCCTATACGTACATATATATACTCACGTTTAATCTCATGATATATGTTATATTGTGCAGCTGATGTGGCATGCTTACCAGGCATTGCAAAACTCATTTTCGCCGAAGTAACGTGCATTTCGATGGATAGCTCATCCATAGTGTGCGCCGGACCGCAAAATAAGAAATTTGCCGATATGAAAGTATATACATGATATGTACAGTTGCAACAAAAATATTTCCGATCGTTCTTATTCAAACTCAGCGCTACCATTTTTCCTATGTCCGTTTACCGTATATATTACGAAAAAGTGAGTCAATTGAACATTGCTTTCTGTGGAATGATCCCCCGAGGCTCCCAAGTTATCTTGTAGTGTGGTGAGATAACACACAGTAGCAGCCCCGACATTGGTGACGAGTACTCAGTGTAAGAATAAGTATTTGATTAATTGCGCCAATCATGTTAGTTAGGGAGACGGGATCGAGACGTCTTGGCCAGCACAGGAGAGTTGATTATAGACCTTATCAACGTTGTTTGCACCGTGGTTGTCTATGTTAATAAATGGCGTTGGATATATGAATGCAGTATCACCAGCGAGCATTGATCTATACTCAGGAGTGCAAATCGAGAAGCACAAGTCACTCGTCTGAAACTGTCAGTGACCCAGGATATATACCAGACAAATGAGCCAATGGATTTCTCGCAATTTATGAATTGCATCCTCTTTGCCATTGCTACAGTGTCGATTTTACAACTGAAACATTGCAGTAGGTTCCAAAGCATGATAACTGTGCCTTTGTTTTCTCTGCCGTAGCGTCCACTATTGCCACATAGTTCACTCGCTAAGTTCTTCCTAGCTGTGGAGCAGGTCGTAATGACAAATGGTTTGTAGCACACGCAGTAGACGGTAAGATTTAAAGAGATATACAACATCTCTAAAGTATCTGTAGCCGCGAGTGTCGTGACAAATAAACGAAGCGTGGGCCAACCATAGCTCTTCACACCGTGGGATGAGAGAATGACTCTGGAACGTGACATAACATTGCAGACGAATGAGATGCGGCGCAGCATAATCGTCATTTGAACCTGCAACATATACAAACCTCTGGTAAAGCTGGTATTTTCGCTTTGCTCTCAGTTGTAGGAATTCGTTTATACTTGTTCCACTTTCCTCCATTCAAAAGTAATTGCTGGAATTTTAAAGGTAATTCAGTGCAGGTGTTCTGGGTACAATGATGAACATCTCTATAACAAGGACCCGACACTATATCATGATTGGCTTTAAAGTGATTCGTTCCACAAACTTCACTATTGTTGTCTGACGATGATCCGAATTTATCACTTTCATATTTTTTGTCACTTGACAGGCCATCGATATCTCAGCATATCAAAATCAAAGTGCCGATTGTCCTTTTAATTATTTAGGTTTATATGAAGCCCAGATGCATTGTGTACTGAATAATTTGTTTCGTGTCCTACCAGACCGAAAGTAACGTAGCATGTGATAGGATTCGGTCCTGGAGATATGATACTACCGTGATTTCTGAAATCATAAAAAAGCCCCCTACTTCTTTTGATATGTTCAGAAGAAAGTTGCACGAACCTGTTCTGATTGATAGGTTATGGGAAAAAGTTATTTGCGTAAATCATTTTTCTATACTGAATGACCCGGAGCATTTCGTCAGTGTTTTGAACATTGACTTGCAAGACATCTAACCCCACCGCTGTCTTTGCTAGCTGTGAATCACGGCCTTTCAAATGAACTCTTCGACAAAGCTTGGATCAATGCCCCTGTGTGTGTGTGTGTGTGTGTGTGTGTGTGTGTGTGTGTGTGTGTGTGTGTGTGTGTGTGTGTGTGTGTGTGTGTGTGTGTGTGTGTGTGTGTGTGTGTGTGTGTGTGTGTGTGTGTGTGTGTTTGTGTGTAGGTGTTTTTCGCAAGCGCTGACAGACTATCAACAAGGAGCTAAAACTACGACGATGAAGTATGAAAAAAAATGCTATGTCACGGAATCATAAGTAATAACGAGTAAGGATGCAAATGCGTTTGCATAAGTTAGCATGAGTTACACTACTATTCAACATCCCATATAATCACCTCCTTGCATTGTGTCCCTTAATATTGCTATTGGGATATTGCATTGCAGCATGATTCATCAGATTATCAAGCATTAATTTCGTAACAACAGCAGAATAAATTCTGAGTAAGGCCATGAATCACTGAACTGCAAGTTTCGGGAGAAGTAAGGTCGCATGTGGGTCAATACTCTGCACACTGATTAAGTCCTATATGTGTAAGAAATCGCTCCGATAAAGCCCCCGAAAAAACAAGTAGTGATACGAGTAACATTTAACCCGTCTTGAGAATATAAGTCATCTAGCAATGATTTAATAGCATAACAAATTGCGGTATGATTCCTTTTAATTGCTTGAGATATGGATTACTGCGTTGCTGCAATTGAAAGATGTTGCGTGATAAAGGAATCCTATCTGCAAAGAGCACGGCGAAAAAGTTGACAGTGTAAATTGCAGTGACATTGAAAAAACATAGTTATAATGCTAAATATTAACAGGTAGTCAACGGGGTACACCTTTGGAACCATTATTCAAGGACATTAAAATTCTTCCTGATGATAAATTGTTTAAATATTGTATCATGATTTGTGCTTATAAGTACTACTATGGATAGTTACCGGCCATTATGAATATATTGTTTAAGAAAAAATCCGTTGGATCTAATAATGGTACACGTAATGAACACCTCTATGTAAATCTGATAGGGCCAAAAAGTTTACACCATTTTAGGGACCAAACGTAAAGAGGTTTGTTTGCATCCTACTAGAAAACAAATGTAGATTTTAATTGTTTAAATATAAATTACGTGCATATCTGTAAGCATAGTATGTAAATATATAGTCGTTTGCCAATTGCGTTGTGTAAAAGTGCCTTATGGACATGTGTCGATTGATCAAAATGCACTCATGTAATTAGTCCTGAATTATGTTTGTGTGTTGCAATAATGTATATAAATTATGGATTTTTTGCATATCACTCACTGATAATGATATTGAAATTGTTACTAAGACACATAAATCATTAAGTGTTAAGTCCTCCTGCCTGCGGCACATTAGCGTGCATTTTAAATTCAATATTATATATTGCTGCATAGAATGATGGTTTACTGCGTCAGTGGGTAGAAAAACGAATCCATTATGATTCGGTTAATCAAACATACATTACAGCGAGAGGTGGAGTACGAATATAGCATGACATGCTGGTGTCAGAAATGGTTAATAATGTGCCCGTTTGGGAGTGTGTATTTTCCTTCTAAGCCAAGTTTTGAGAAAACCAACTAAATCTGTGTTCCCAAGCGTAAACTTTTGCATAAGATGTGTTTCTGCGTTTTCTTCGGTATTATTGTTAATGTATGAACGTACAAGGGGTTGCTTTGTTTGGATATTGTGGATTTCTTTTCAGCTTCCATCATCATTCTCTGCGCTGGAGAATATTATTCCGTCTGCCTGAAGCGAATATATGCCCTTTTGTTTGGACAGGCTACAAAATGTTTGAGTTTAAGGTGCGTTGCAATTGACGTACAACCATGAAGAATGAAGGCAAGCTTTGCTCATAGCTAACACTTAAGCAAATAGAAAAGGTTGGTAGCGGTGAGCAGTCTATAGCAATAATACTATAGTAATAGCTCGGACGTAACGCGGATAAAGGTTAAGGCATCAGTAAATGTAAGCTGCATATGCTTGTAAATCGTGATTGGTGAGCCGCTAACTCGGATGATGTTTGACACAGTATTGTTTATATTAAGATCCTGGGAGTTCCAGTAATATTTACTCTAATTGTGTGTTCTGAAGATATATGTTATGCGAAAATCTGCCGAAACGACTGGAAAAGCATGAGACGAGAATTTCTGTACAACAAAATATATTTGCTCTAGTGCACTGTGTGGACAATCAGGCCCATAGCCAGGGGGGTGGGGGGGGGGGGGTTCGAGGGGTTTGAACGAACCGCCCACTTTGCCCAAAAAGGTCCGCCTTACTCTAGCTCATTTGTGTTTCTTCGCATAACAGTTTTCGATCAAAACCTGCCGCATCAGAAATGACCCCCCCCCCCCCCCCCACACACACACTCTAAAAATCTTGGCTACGGGCCTGACAATACATTTGTACTTTTTAGTGAGAGAACAAGTTTTTTCATCGAGAGACGCGCCAGTCTGTGAGTATTGTGCGATCTCTGTGACACCACTCAGCTGGATAGGTATTTAAGATGGTCGACGCGCTAGAGCGGCATCTGTATCGTATTCGTGACATCCTAAACAAATGAGGTTTGAAACACATACACTAAGAGGTCTCATACGGCGGGAAAATAGGGTTAGGGAGTATACAACATCCTTGTATGAGCAGTTTGCAATGTAATGTAATTTTGTTGACCAGCCCTATTGTTATGCCCTCTGAAATTGACAAGTCACGTCATGGAAGACAATCTCATCGATTGTGGGTTAAGCTGGCGCAGGGTGTGACTAGATTAACTACAAAGGTTGATTATGATTCAATAGAATTGTCTGGGCGATAGGCTCGTTGACGTTAAAATCTCAACTTATTTATTTCCCGAATCCTGGAATATGATTAAGTGGAGACGCTTCTATGCCCAAAGTCAAGTCATCTGTATATTTTATTGTTATTGGTTGTAAAACGTTGCGAAAAGGAAACGCTTGGATAAAAGAGCGCGCACGTTGTCGTGTTTTCAAACATAAGAAGTTATGATAGCAGAGTTATCTATGAGGCCTTGATTTTTTTAATGACAAATGACAACATTATTTCCCAGAAGCAAAGGGTTAATGACGTATCTGAATGGTTCACGCTAGGCCAATATTGAATATCACAGTCATCTGATTTGTATCCCATATTGGCATTAAAAAAATATAATATTACTACGAAGGTACAACATCAGCGGCTTACAAATATTTGTACGGTATGTTGAGAGCAAATGAAAATCTACGTGAACCGTACTGATCCTGTGAGATAATATAGCTAAGGCCTAATAACGCACTTCAATCATGTAATTAAAATGATCTTGCGCACTATATGCTTTATCCGCGACCTATTGACCTTTGTCTAGGTTAGAAACAACGAGCGCATAGACAAAAAGTAATATGATGGGACTTGTTGGAAGCATGTTACGAACCTATCGCATTTTAAATGCTTTTAAAGCTGCGAACATATGAACAATAATGTTTTGAAAGTTCTGGCGGGCTGTTCTAAACAAATGATCACTTTCTGCATTCTTTGCATCCTTGTTTAACGACCTGAATAATCAGCTCTTACTTAAATTGTGACTTAAATGGCTAATGTTTTATTTAGTGTATATATAATGTCCCTGATCGAAGGTCACTGCTATAAAGTTAATGAAAGCCGGGACGAAACATTGTTGTTTGCTGGTAGGTGTTGGTAATTGACACCAAGATCATCTGAATCAGGCTATTAGAAGATTATTCGGGCCCCCAATGGCATTTTATGCTGCGAGGTGGATAAGTAATGATATTAGGTTTCAAGCAAACGTTAGCTTGGGCGATTATGAACGCCTCGTTTTGTGCAACACTTATTTGTGGCTATAAACGCGCAGTTTTATAATGCAGACAATAAGTCTGGTAATTAATTACATGACAACCTTCCTAAGACCTCAAATATATACATGTTATATAAATATCGCGTGCTTTTAAGATGACACACTGCTGAATGATACACAGCAGCTACGTTCTATTCAGCCAAGCATTGCAATTTATGTAAAGACAATAGCGCTTTGATACAATTTTGTTGCCAGGCAGAAATAAATAATAACAAAACACAATTAAACATATGCCCAGAGCTACTATAATAAATCGTATCGCAGACGTTCACGTCCTTTCCATGAATGTCCATGTTCTCAATGTTAAAACTCTGCCATCCATTATGTACCTTTAAATATATATTTACGCTTTATCTGGTGATATGCTATGTAATATCGCGCGGCTGACGTGGCATTCAACCATTGGTGCTTACGTTTAATGCTTACCAGGCATCGCGAAACTCATTTGTGCCCATGATAATGAACCATTTCAATGTGCATTCAGAAGGATAAGTCAACCTTAGTGTACGCCGGACTGAAAAATAAGGAATCAGCCGATATGAGTGACCATACGTGGTAAGTACAGCTGCAACCAAGAATCTGTCCGATCGCTCTCATTCAAGCTCAGCACTACCTTATTTCATAACTCCGGTTCTATGTCTGTATTGCGAAAATGTGAGTCAATTGAACATTGCTTTCTGTGGAACGATCCTCCGAGCTTCCCTAGTTATATTGAAGTGTGGTGTAAAAAACGCACAGTGTCAGCCCACACATTTGTGATGAATGCTATGCTTGAGCACTCCGTGCAGGAATAAGCGCATGATTAATTGCAACAATCGAGACATAATTAAATGCTGTCAATTTCTTCATGTTATTTCGGGTGACGGGGTCGAGAAGTCTTAGCCTGCACAGGAGCATTGATTCTACACTCTATCAAGATTTTGCACTGTGGCTAGCTTGCTATTTGCTTGCCTTGGTCGCCCCTGAGTTGAAGGAACTGGCAATATCATTAAGATGTGCTACATACGAATATATATAAAGCATAAATTACATATTGCATCGAATAATTCATAAGTGATATATCCACAAAATACTGGCATATATGTTGGCATGTTAGAGATAAACATTTAATATTGTTTGATTTAAGTATTATAACGGTGCATGTTAATCATACGCCTAGAATCAACCGGGTTTATAGGGTAAAGTTAACAGCATGTTCATAAATCACGACACTTTCGGTTTTATTCGCTTAGTTACGACGATAATAACGGACATAAGTTAGGTGTACTAAGTACTACCTATAATGAGGATGCCTGCAATGTAGAAGCGGAACTAAAATGGAATCAATTTGCGTATTGCTCCCCAAAGGTGATATGCGCATTAAGATGGGTTAAACCTGAAGTAATAAAACTCGTGACGCAGCTCGAGCAAGTTTTAGTTAAATACAACCGCCCATAGTCAGTTATTATGACCATGCCGTCCGTAATAGAACACACTCATTTAGATCTCTAACCAACAGTCCAAGTAACTAGTTCACGCCTGGGTCACTCCATATATTTATAAAATATAGCTTATGTTAAACTTATCAAAAGTGTAACAATGCACGGGCAGCTATCGTACGGACACACGCTTACACGTCTCACGTCGAGTTGTAATGTTAATCTCAAAATCAATATAACCAATAGAAATATGAATGTTCTGGTCGATCTTAGAGAACCGTGTCTCTGTTGCAAAATATTCGGCGATAATTTACAATTGTAACGTTATATCAAATTTTTGAGTTTGCACGATGAAAGTATCATGTAATGCCGGGATAGCTTCGATATATGTGCTTCCATGGAGACGCTGATACAGTCTGAGTGCTCCGCAATCGATAACATTATTCACCAATACGTTATATTTGAGTAAAGTAATGGTCGCCTCAATCGGCCAGCAAATGTCCCCATTTACTAGACAAACACTTGTTCAACGTACCAGACAACGATGAATTATTTTTAGCAATGCCGTTTTATACCAGTTAAGTTCATTTTGCTACTAATCAGAATGCTTAGCTCGGCGTACTTGCTGCGCCTTCTCCCGTTATATTAAATGTGAGCCTCTATTGTACCTGAACATATGTTATTGACGTATATCTCCTTCACCCCGCTGGAAGACCCCGGATGTTTCCAAGAACACAAACACCAAATACCTTTCAATCTACGTCACAAATGTCCAATAAGACCTCCTAGAATTGTCGGGATTCGACAAGACTTAAGTAGTGACAAACACGCGATATCTGACGACAAATATTAGTCCTATACCGGGACAGCCTCAACTCGCTACAAAACATGGCGCAATATAACGTGACTTATCGTCTCGTAACCGATAGGTTGTCATCAGGATTTAGTGTGATGAGAGTTTATTCAATTGCACTTTTATTTCATGTTCTAACGCTGAGAAAAACACAATCCACGGGGATCATTTTATTGCTGTGTTTACCTGTAACTTTTTCATCCGTTCAGAAGTAATTTCTGGTATCTTAAGGGCACCCAATTGCAGGTGTTTTTGGTACAATATGGAACATTTATAATAAGGAACCTACCACAATGTCACAGTTGCTATTGAAGTGGTACGTTCTACCAAGCAACGCAACTGCTGTTATTCAGTATTCTTGTTTGACAATAATCCCATTTTAATAATTTCATTTTTAATGACACTTGTCATGCCATCGATATGTCAGCAGCCTATATATCGATCGATCTGCTACTGTCCTTCTCATTAGTTAGGATTATATAGAGCCCAGGTGCGTGGTATACTGAATGTGTTGTTTCGTGACCCGCCAAACCGAAAATAATTGATCATGCGATACGATTCAGTCCTTGCATTACGTTACTATAGCGAATTCTGAGATAATAAAAACTTCTATTGATATGTTCGGAAGAAATTTGCACCAACCTTCTCTGGTTGATAGGTTATGGTAATGAGTCATTGGCGTAATTCATTTGTCTATACTAAATGATATATGGGACTTCATAAGCGTTTCGAACATTGACTTGCAAGTCATCTAACCCCATAGCTGTCATTTCTAGTTGTGAATCACGGCCTTTCAAATGAACTCTTCAACAACGCTTGGGTCAATGCCCCTGGAAAGACCCAGGCTTTCACCTTAGCATGCAATATTCCCCTCGGACATGATGCATGGGGCCGTGGTGGCCAAATCACCAAGGCCATGTATTTTATAATAATAATAATGGTTTATTGTCTCAAATAATACAAATACAACAACAACAGTTTGCAGATTTAACATCAAGTGTATTGAGACAAATGGAAACTGGAACAGTAAACTGTTTTTTCAGTTTTCTTGATTAACTACACTTAATGACAGAAGTAACTTACAGCTGAAAGCAAGAAAAAAAACATATATAAAGTATATATATACTTATTCAAGGATATAATGTCACATAAATATATAAATATATTGCTATTGAAGGGAGGATATAATGTACAGGAATAAGTGTTCCTTAAATATATGACAGCTCTTATTGATTTCGATATTATGTAAAATGACAATTTCATTCCAGAAATATGGTGCCATATAAGTTAGCGATTTTTGCTTCAATGTTGTATGACAACAAGGTAGTCTATATCCTGATAATTGCCTTGTGTGATAACCATGTACAGTATCTTTAGTTCTGAACATATTAAATAAAGTTTCAGGCAACAAGTTTAATCTATACTTGAACATAGATAAACAACCTCTTAGTATGTGCAGATTAAAAATATTTAGGATTTTACATAGTACAAACAACTCAGGAGTATGTGCTCTGAATTCTGCATTACATATGATTCTTACAGCACGCTTTTGTAGCAAATGTAACCTCATTAAATATTTATGAGCTGCATTTCCCCAGATTAGATTACAATAGGTCAAATACGGATAGATAAATGTATAATACATATTGATAAGAGTCTCTCTGTTTAATTTATTTCTCACCTTTTTGAGAATACCAATATTTTTCGATACTTTATTTGAGATTAATTTTATATGACTAGACCATGACAGTTGATTGTCTATAACAACACCGACATGGTAGTTGTTCTTACTACGGCAGTCGAAAGAGCGCATATTTTCACACTCAAAGTATCCACTGCAAACTATCGGTCGTCGATTGGAAAGAAACCGTAACAACCTGATTCCCGTATTCTAGTAAATAATATGTCCATATCTAGCCGATATAACCCCACTTATGCTGCTTACTCTGTTCCAAATGTATTACACATACGATCATTGTATGGTTTGAATATTTGAATGTAAGCCTCATAAACGAACGCACGGATAGTGCTTAACCTATCCCGTATCGAAAAGGAACGAGATCTCCCCTAATTCTTTCCAATTGCCCACTACGACCTACAACAAATTTGACCATACAGCTAGTTTGACATATTGTGCTTACACCCGAGGCAGTAAATAGCCTGTCAACATGAGACAAGCGCTAATTGGGATAGTAAGCTACACACCAAGCATTCAGATAGCGATGTACAATAGTTCAGTGAAGGAGCTAGTGACTGAAGGCCGTTCACTCGGTTCCCTATATTATACATAGAGAGTATACAAAATGAGCGTATCATTATACGGATCTCTTGACATTAAGTAATGATATAATTCACCTCATCTTTGCTTCATATCTAAGTTAATGATGCAATTTTATTCGTTGAACATTATAAAACATAAATGTTCAGGTACATTGTGCATTTTGTGACCAACAGTCCATAATGATTCCCCAATACTTCGGTGTAAATATACCTTACGAATACGGACTTTCTGAAATAAGAACATGCACAGAAGTGTGCGGGTTTATTTCGGCAATGGAAATTTAGCTCGATATTCTATACTTATTTGTTAATCCTTTACTAATTTGGCGCCAAAGTTTTGCATGTGAAATGCACGATGTTTGACTTAGCAAATAAATTGGTATCAAATGTTTTTTCACGCTTCTGCTGCCTAATTGCAGGTGTGTAGCAGAACGTACAAATTTGCGAAAATATTTTGTTTACTACCAACAAATATATGCTCTCGTTAGATTAAATATTATTTTCTTTTTATCCATTATAGGAAAACGTCTCTAGTTCAAGTAACGCTGATAAAAACGCATGGAATATATGGGCCCAACTGACTTGTAACTAGCTGTTATTCGATTCACGCAGAATCTATTGAGTACGGCAAGCGAGAGGGATATGGCCGAGTATCAATGTGATGTAAAGAAAATTTCGAGGAAATAATCGCGATTCTCATAGCTTTTTGGGTGAAACATGCATAGTGAAACTTGCCGACCTTCTCGATAAGAATCCGGTTAGTACGCTGTTCTTCGCCACGGTTCAAACTATCTACTTTGAAACCCAGTTTTTCCATTCCCTGAGCAGCGCTTTAAGTGCCGGCAGGTATAAAACGCTGAATAAGCTCTTAATTTATTCTTTCGCATATCGCGGGTTTGCTCCTAAGGTTGTTTTCGACAACTTAGTGGCCAAATAATGGCCGATTGCAGATGTTTAATGGACTCATGCAGGCGGATCTTGCCTAGCAAAACTGTTACATCCACTGACATTTACTGACTTCAGCACCTCGTTTGGGTAAGCTGACTTGAAGCAAACCATCGTGTCACTCACGACTGTAGGGCTAAATGCACAAATGAGTAATGTTCTCCACCTGTCAAAGTGTATAAGCTTATATTAGACGCATGTTATATCTGATATTGTATATATAATCTTAATCAATATATGCATGTAATTTTGAAGATCACAGTCAATTTTACAATTGAAATTAATGTTTCTGCCATCGTAGAAGGGTCTTAATACCACATATACGCAAATTTCTAGGAACAAGCAGGTTAATAGCTGTACGTAATTTAACCCTAGCGGACAAAAATTAATGACATGCGACTTTGTGATAGATATAGACGTCATATTTAATTGCAATCCTTAGTTTGTATAAATCGTTTTCTGAAGCCTTATGATATAAGCTCGGATGAAAATATGTCCGACACCTAAACGTGCTTAACCTGAATCAAAGGAAGAACCGAAGCTCACGTTTCATGTATATACATGTTTGTAGTTAATGATAACTAATGCTCACAGGAAATCCTCCATCTTCTAATACGGACCATGTGAAAACGGAAGATCATCTCATATTGGAATGAGCCCATCGGGATGAAAGGTGGTTAAGTACAAATCTGTTGTGTAACACGCCCGCACAAGGAGGACGAACAACTCAAACCGTAGATGTAGAATTTCCAATGCAGAAAAAAACCCAGCCATTAGTATCCCAAGCAAAAAATAAAAACCCTGATATGGGACAACTTACTTGTCATTTATTCGAAACGTTTCTAAGACAACATAGCAATAACATCCAAGTCATCCAGACCGGCGGTAGAACAATAATAATCGCAGTATAGTTATCAGCACGTTATGATTAAACATTATGACATCCCCTTTCTACAAAACTTATTGTTCAAAAAGCCTGTCTGGCTTGCCTCTAACACGTTCAGATCTTATATGGAAAATGGTGGGTGAATTTGGTTCAGGTTCAACAGCTGGTGTGGTAACAATATATGATCTAGGTTCCTTAAACACTGATTTTATTGTAGCAGGTTGCCAGGTTGAGGAGTTTTAATCCTGCAGTAATACTTTCATTCCAGGTATCAATTACTGCGGACTGTAAAAAATCTCAGTGCACTTGACTCGAGTCGACATCGCGAGTCAAGATGTGCAACTACCAACGCTGCATTGGGGATATGACAACCAAGCGATTGCGTGTAGTGAATTAATAGACTTTCTCGTAAGTTCCTTTGTAATTGAAGGCGTGGAAAATACGAAGAAATGGCATTACATTCTCTTTTCTTCAGGACCGAGAGGGAGAGAGCTGTGGACCACGTGGGCGCTGAGCGATGTTCAAAAAGAAGACACAGTCATAGTTTTCAAGAAATTCAAGAACCACTTGATAGGTAAGCCAAATAAATGGGTCATGCGACTGGAACTAGCCTCACTGCTTCAGATAGTAAATGAGCCTATTGATGATTACATTTGCCGGTTAAGAGCCAAAGTGGGTGAGTACAAAGAAATCCAAAACGCAGAGGCTAAATGGAAACTCATCTCGAAAAGGGAATGAACTTACCTTGAACATAGCAATCAAATGTGCTTCCAACAGTCATTTCGTCTGTTAATCTGAGAGACAAATATATGTTATAATGAATAATGTCTTCAAACTGTTTTTGTTGATAAACATTGGACCTTTGATTTTGTTGACAATTGCACAGTAATCAGTGCGTTGGTAGGTGGGGTCAGTTCGACGCACCGTAATTTTTTGTATGTTGTCTAATCCGTGGTAGACACATCATGAAGCACTATCCCATCCAAATCCTTTGTAACTGAACAATGGTATGCTATATGCGTCTTAGGCCGGATTACATATCCAATACAGTATTTGTCAAATATATGGCATTTAGTCATTAGATATTGCCTCGATATCCTCAAACCGAATTTCCGTATTTCTCGATCTTTTTCCTTTGCAAGCATTGCATATAACTAACGATCGTAATACTCCACTTAAACCTCACTTGTTTAACTGGGATCGTTTCCAGTTTATCATTGATCTGATTCAGACAAATTTTCCGGCGATAGAGCCATTTGAGCGGATATATTCGTGGTGGGAGCGCCTTTTGCTTGACCTGCAGCTTCGTGTTAATATCACATTTCTTTCCCATCTCAGCTGAACGGCTTCAAGTGGCCGATTTATCGCCAGCAATTTCGCGGAATCGCAAATTGGCACAGTTTTATGGTGTTATGATCGATCCGGGCTGTTTTGAGCACAACATCTCTTGTATTGGACAAATACGTTGGTAATTGACCAAACTCTTTAGCCTCACTACGCTTATTCACTTATGTCATAAGCATACAGCCAGTACAATTCCTCCGCTCTTATGAACACATGTATGTGAGCATTAAATTAACACAACGACTGCAACGTGTTTTATATGATATGCAAATTAAATCGTTTATAGACTGCAGATTGCGCAGACCGTCATGTGAAACGCTAAAACATTGATTATGTTCATGACGAAATCTGTAAAATGTTTTTGTGTAGTACTGATCTGATTATGAATTACCATTCAATGCTCGACAAGGTATGTGAGCCGAACACTGAAAGCAAAATATATTTGTCCAAGTATGTCACATGCTCACCAAACGATCGAGTGAACCATCTAGTCGGGTCAATATATGGAAAAAAAGGGGTCAACCCCCCAAAAATTGCAAGAAAACGTTTCTTGGTTGTTTTTGGTTCCTGAACTTCTGTAGATTAACATACTAAAAGTTTACCAAACTCGGATGACCGGAAAGTGGGTTAATTAGGCAATTTCCAAGATGGCCGCCAAAATTGTTGAAATGCTTGAATATTTTTGGCTGTCCATAACTCAGCCATTTTTCACCCAAAACTGATTATGTAAGTATGTTTTCTAATGTTTTTGAGGTCAACCTTTCACCTGAACCTGGTTTCTTTCATGTGTGACATCCCGATAGGGGGGAAATAGGAGCACCCCTACCCCAAAACTGGTATTTTGGGTACATATTAGGGAAACCTTATATTTCCCAATTAATTAAGCAAGAGCTATATTTTCTTGGTTTTTCATTGTTCTTTAATGTCTGAACATTAAGATAGCAAAGGTTCCCTAAAATTGGAGGGTAATTCTTGGTCAATTTCAGGATTTTTACCCCTGTTTGGTATTTGTTTGAAATGGCTCCATGGGTCATGATTTGTTATTTCTCACACGAAAACGCTGTTGTAAGCATGCTTTTTGGGTAGTTTTTTTCCCATTTCAGCTCAGTGTCATTGAGACAGAGTTCTGATGAAGGTGCCCTGTTCGTTAGGGGAAATCCTGGCTGACCCCCATCTCCTGGTTGACAGGTGTCTCAATCAGATCATTCTAGGTGGGCTAATCCAGGATAACCCAGAATTTCGCTCTACGATTGAAAGGATAGAGACTGTTTATTCTTCCATTGTGTCTGGTGAAATGTCCTACGAGTCGTTAAAATCATTAGAAGGAATCAAGCACATTGAACAGAAAATCCAGTCAGCAAAGGTTAGCATGGCAGCTTCATCCAAAACCAGTCAACTTTGGATCGGATATCAGGAGATGTTGGAAATAGCACGTGCACTGATCAGAGCTGATCGCTCAGGCGACTGGAGAATGCAATTCAGTGCAGTGTCTGTTTGCATTCCGATATTCGCAGCTGCTGGACATTTCAATTATGTTAAGTCTGCATACCTCTACCTACAGTGCATGAATGAACTAGGTCACAAGCATCCAGACATTGTTACAAAATTTGAAAACGGCCTACATGTTATTAGGAAGACGGACCAGTTCTGGGCAGGATTGGGATCGGATCTAACTATTGAACAGACTCTCATGCGTTCCCTCAAAAGTAGCGGTGGTTTAACCAGAGGAAGTGGCATGACAGAGGAACTAAGGACCATCTGGACACTGTCATCATCCGTGTCATCTACGTACAACCTTGCGATGCAAGAGTTCTCTAAACAATCATTTACCTCAAGTGAACAGCACAAAGACGCCACAGTGCCAAGGATGCAACGTGATCATGTAGACAGTACTAAACTGCAATCCATTTGCTGAGGATTCTTCATTAAGAAATGTTGTGACTGGTGTGGTGGCCAACGCAGGTGTAAATGTACATGAATATGGAGCTGTCGGCAAGGCCATAGTACAAACAATGGTTGGGCAGCCAATATTCACTTATTCCTTTAAACGAAAGGACAAAGCCAAGACTCTTGGTGTCAGTGAAAGTGAATACCGAACAAATGATAAATTCTGAACTCCTGTTCCAGAGATTTCTTGTAGTTTCCCAAGCTGGCGACTTGACACTGCAAGATATCATGGACTACGAACTTAGTCCATATCCTCCTCCCCTATTCGCGGCAAAACATGTGTTCCAGAAGGCTGACAAGCCACAGTTGGCTGATGCTCTACGGAATTACGCAAATGAATCCTCCAGCTCCAGCAATGCCGTTCTAACAGATTCGACGCCAGATTCCGAACATTTTGTGCTTGACGAAGGCTCCTTACTTCACCGTCTGTCTTGGAAAAAAGGGATGACCTACGGGGAAATTGCCGAGGAGTATGCCAATCTCACCCTTTCCAAGTATGGACAAGCCACAGTAGTTTTTGACGGATACAGTGAAGAGCCTGGCATCAAGGACAATGAACATCAAAGACGACAAACGAAATCACACCCGCTTATGTCTTTTGAAATGAATACCGTCTTTTCCTCCGGCAGAATGGAGGATTTCTTATCAAGGGACTCTAATAAACAGAAACTAATCCTCCTCATCAGTGACAAACTGAAACAGAGGGGTTGCGAAGTCATCAATGCGCATGGAGATGCAGATGTTCATATTGTGAAGGCAGCAACAACATCTGCAAAAGTTCAAGACACAACTTTGATTGGGGAAGACACGGACCTTCTGATTCTGCTTCTACATTACACTGAGAGGGACAGCAGGAAACTCTACTTTCGTTCGGACAAAAAGAAAGCAAAACATGTATATGATATTGTCCGTCTGAAGGAACTCTTGGGAAATGACATATCTTCACAGCTGCTGTTTGTACATGCTTTTACAGGTTGTGATTGCACTTCCAGGATTTATGGTATTGGCAAGAAATCCCTTTTCCAAAAAGTGATGAAAAATGATTCTCAGATTAAAGCTTGTGCAAAGACCTTTACTACAGCTGGTCAGGATGTGGCAACAATAGTTGATTCAGGATGCAAAGTCTTTGTTTCTTTCTTTAGAGGAAAAGCTGGCACATCTCTGGTAAACCTTAGAAATACATTGCTTGCTAAAGAGGTTTCATCTGCTAAATCATTTGTGAAGCCCGAGAGATTGCCCCCAACGGAATCTTCGGCAAAGTTCCACTCTTAACGTTCATTTTATCAGATCATGGTGTGGATGGGAAAGGATGAAAACATGGGCCCAAAGGACTGGGGTTGGAAGTGTGAAGACAACATTTTGTTACCTGTTATGACTGACCAGAAAGCGGCTCCAGAAAGGCTTCTCAAGGTTATCCATTGTAACTGTACAACAAGTTGTAGTAATACTCGATGTAGTTGCAGGAAGTACGGTCTTCCATGTACTTCTGCTTGTGGACCCTGCCAAGCTGAGTCATGTTACAATCCGCATAATAGTGATTCTACCATAGACGGTTCCGTGGACGAAGATTGTGATGATAATAACCATGCTGTGTTTTGAACAATTATATTGTGTGAATGACACTTGAACTTGATAAGAAAATTCAGGTGTGTACTATGTGAATTATTTGGGACATTTTGATAATTTATGATGTGTGACGTATGGCGTATGACCATGACGTAGATGGTTCAATAGCCCTTCCAAGTTGTGGTTCCTTGTGTATGTACATCTGATTGATTATCAAGAGCCGAAATGTTGGTTTTCAACCAGTTCTAGCGTTCTTGATCTATTCAGCAACCCACTACGTCATGATGATGCAATACTACGTCATAGGGACATCCAGGTAAATTCATCATGACCTTATTTGAATCTAAGGTATCACATTTATATATGTTTGTAATACATTTATGGGGTCTAAAACCAACCATTAAAAAGTTTGCTGTACATTCATAATTCAATGGCGGCCATATTGATTATTATGTATTTTCACCACTTTCCGGTGGCTCAAATTTGGTAAACTTTTAGGATGCGCTTAAGTACAGCTAATTGAACACAAAAAGACAAAAAAAGCTTTTCTTGCAATTTTTTGGGGGTCAAACCTTACTTTGACTCGCCTAATCTACCCTCACTGTGACAAAAGCCCCCCGCGAAGCCGAAAGCATGCATATTATAGAAGGTTGAACAACGCTGTTCACGCAGTGACAATGATTCCTTAATTATTACACTTAAATATATACGCTTGAAGCCATCATTGGATATTTAATAAATATTATTGGTAATTAGCGACATTGTTTTTAAATGAATACTAATCATTGTGAAAACGGCCCTGAAAAACATTGAGGGAACAATCACGGTAAAATAATAATGTTTTTGTTAGTAGAAATTTTTGGTTATACTCGACTGAAAAAACACCTGCAACATATGTGTTGCGGTTGATGACTCATGAGGAAGCCACCAAGTCAATTCACCAATGCACAGCACCACCAAACAAGTAGCAATACGTGTCAAGGATGCTCTTCCAATTTTGTCTCAGAACCAACTTCACTGGCTAAGCTGAAGTGAAAATTAATATTAGAGACAAACAATTGTTGAAGAGGCAATGAGCATTGTTTTTGAAGCACTCCATATGGACTAATGCAGCTATTGACATAATATATACAGGTGGTTCCGAAAGTTGTTACAGTACCTATATCACTTATGTTACCCATTTAAAACCGTGGAAAGCTGTCATGACAGGTATCATTTGTGTATCAACTAAGTCTATGAAAGTTGCACATGCCTCAAGTAGAATAAACTAGCGGAAAAATAAAGACGCTTTCGATATTTATACAATTGCTGTACTCTACAGACCACATAAATCACGAGAGTCGCCATCGCCACACAACCATATCAGCCGCATACATCACTTGATGTCTCAATATAAAACACATTAATATATATTAACAACACATGTTTATTTGTATACTCATGGTATTTCTCATCAGGTGTTGCGTTTTAAAATGAACATATCTACTATAGAGGGAATTTTTACTAACTACATTCTAACCTCCTTGCACATTAGGGATTCTGGTGTAAGCGCTACATTGGCGTTCGCTTATGTTGGTTATCTTTCGGCGCTCGAATCCGGGACGGCAAAAAGTGAGGGCTTGTCCTCGGGCTTTCCCAGTCTTTCCGCTTAAGATTTCGCGTCTAAAATTTGTTTTTGGACTGGTAGCCATGAGGCCAGCTCGCTCTGGTTTAATCAGTTTTAATATATTATAGCGCTCAATTGCCCGCCATGCTGCTTGGCAGAGAAAAATTAATGTAATGGCATATAAATGAAGCAGCAAACTCATCAATCACGACATGAGTACAGTAAGCAGTAGTCAACAACCTTTACATTCTCTGTTTGTCAGTATTTGGGAGAATGTGCCAAATCGACGAAAAACTATTCAATCAGTGTTGTCCGATTCTGACCGTAATAACGTGTGGGGAGAAGTTTCGGCGGGGAAAAGGACGTCTTTGAGGATGAATTGACAAATTCTATGGCGAGGTGTTTTTTCAGCAGACACATGGAACAATCGTTTTACTAAAAATGCATGATTGATCTGTTGCGCAATCTGCAACTTAGTTCTCCTTTACCTTGTCACTAACAAGCGCTCAAACTGCTCAGCGCTTTCACAACAGCTTTCATTGTGGATAGTTATCAAAATCATAACTGACACGTGCTAAAGATTTCAATGATTGTAGATGTTGTTAACGCTTGGTGAGTAAGCCCCAATTCAATCTATGTGTGGACATTTGTGTCGGTGTCAAATCGAAGTATCAGATGCAGACAATGGGTTTAGATGAATATTTCAGCCTAAGATCCAAGTTTAAGTACCTCTTCTGTCTCATTGTAAACTCCGGATCGCGTTATATCAGCGGAGATGATAAATGAGGTAAAGTGTTCTGCAATGGAAACATGATGAACACGCCGGTGAACACTCTAACACCCTAGGATACACGAGCCAAATCAATAAAACCTCATAGGCCGTTCAATTTCCGCAGGGAGCAATAAAGCAGAATAGATCTATTTCCTGTTTTTATACCTTCACCTTAAGCCAGCTTCTGCTCATGCGGACATAAACAGAGAAAATCTGTCAACATAAACCTCCATATAGTTACGAATTTAGGATGTAAAATAACTGCTTTGTGGGACACAAATGTCTTGTACTGATATGCCTAATAGCAGTATGCGATATTTAAGTAAGCCTGATGACTGAGGCATAATGCTTTTTTCTTAAAAAATAATAACTGTCGCGAAGCGCTTTAGTTTGTCAATCATCATATCCTTCAAATGAACCTTTTGAACTGCGACTGCCAAGGCTATTAAAATTAGTTAATTCTAACGGCCTTCCAAATCAATGAATGCATCGTTGGAAATGTACATAAACGTCTGATGCTTTCCATGAAATGTGGTGTTCTTTAATTGTGTTTACCTATAATACTATGTTTTGGTAGCTATGCTCAAAACCTGCCAAACGTTATTCAGCATACCTAATATATGCAGTTGTCAAGGGCAAACTATATTTTCAGATTAAGAAATAATGCATCGCAAACCCAAATTATACATACGATACACAACGGGCCAGAGATTTAGGCGATATATTTATTGCTGCATTGATAGATCAACATGCTAAAATACAAGTGAGGATAAAGGGTCTTGAAAAGCGTTAATAAATCGTTTTGTTGCATCGATATATTTGTAAGCTGTTACTATACATGTACATATAAGTAAATATGTATATATGTATATATGGTTATATATATATATATATATATATATATATATATATATGCACGTTTATATGCATATTTATGTATACACATATACAACACACACACACACACACACACATATATATATATATATATATATATATATATATATATATATATATATATATATATATATATATATATATATATATATATATATATATATATATATATATATATATGTATATATATACACACACATACACACACGCAGATATATATGTATATATAAATATATATATATATATATATATATATATTTATATATATATATGTATATATATATATATAAAAAAATTATATATATATATATATATATATATATATGTATATATGTGTATGTATATGCATAAACATAGATATACATCTATAAATGTATAAATATATATATGTACATATATACTTATATATACATATATACATATATATATATATATATTTGTATATATGTTAATATATATGTATATGGCATTTTGCACTCGCTTTGATATGAATTATGATATGTATATAGAGATCTGTTTGTCAACGTTGTATCCATGTAAGCTCAAATGTATCGATGTCTACTGCATTTGCGTAGCAATAAGGTCACTCAAGCCACACCAAACCCATTGACACATTATGGTTCGATGCAGCTTTTAAAGCATTAGATTTAAATGCTACATGCGAATGCGAAACTGTCGACTCTTATTAACAATATTTATATCTCATTTCACATGTAACAGAACTATATCGCCTCGTTACCGAAAATAAGAATATCACAGGTTTACGGGACGGCTGTTCGGGGCTTGATAAATGGAAGAAATGCCTTTCGTTATGGTGAAAATATATGTGACCCTGCCATTACATTAATGTTTATTCTGCTTTATTATTTAACTATAAAGTATATCTTCTGCATTTTACGAATTTAACCGACGGATTTGTTTGCACTATTTTTTTTACATCAACACACATCCACTGTATCGTATACTAAAGTTATAATTCCATGCTTTGGTTGAATTGGTGCAGCAATTACACATAATGTCGATAAAACAAGTTAAGACTCACAGCGCTGTATACAAATCATAGCTGAATTAGGCTAGATTAGCATTACCAGGGACCAACACTTAGAAAATAAAAAACCAATAATTATCAGGCTAGGTTAGATTATTGATATACCATATGCTATTTTCAGATTACATGTTTGCCTCGAGCCTATTTTGGCTAATCTTACTTGGCATCAGAGAATATGGCTACTTATTGGGAATCAAATTTTTTTTGGCAAACAAAGCAGAACATATATACAAGTAGTGGATCATGAACGATATCAAAATGCTGATGTGTTAACAGCAGGTTACTAAACATGTTATGAACTGAGAACGATGTAGATATCTATAAAGCTAGGGGAACGCTTTGAGATTAATCATATTACTTAAGGAAGCATTGTGGTTGTTTTACACTTTTTCCGGGTACGTGCTGTACTGCCTTCTAAAATTCATGAAATATGCGATAGTCTAGACAGGCTTTTTGTGGAGTGGAAAGTTCCTTATAGACAACGCGTATAATATATCTTACGACGAATGCACACATGCAACCATTTTAACCATCATATTTCAACGACAAACAAAGCTGAAACTAGTCATGATTTCAAAATATGAATTGCCACAAAATGATGGCAATGAGTGCAAATATTTTGTCCCCAAGAAATTAATATACATGGCTTTGTCATGTACAAATAATTTGTGGCAGAGCTAACATTGATAAAATTTGTTTTCTATTTTATTTACGGTAGATTTCGTTAATAAATTGGAATGAAACCAAGTGATACAGTCTAGTTCGACTGCGCTTCGATGATATTGTCAGAAGTTGCTTTAGTCAGGCAATGATAAGTGTGAACTATTCCCGTCTGTAATGGAGCTGCCAGTAGGGATCATGAATGAGCATATCCACTTATGGAACGTATTATCTCTCAGGTACTATCATTAGATTTGACTCGAAATACTGCTATGCATATTAATGCATGGCTATTTGTTGTCGATGAAAGCGATAGCCTGATAATAATGATAATAGTTCAACCTCGTCTATACGTATACCTTAGCTGTCAAATTAATGTCTGGAAATGATATAATACGGGAGATAATTCGTTTGTTTAGCAACATGGCACTTATTTCTACCCTACCTTGCCACTACGAGTCAAATGAATAGAACCTAACCTGTCTCAATTTCCGCAGGGAGCAATAAAGCAGAATGGTTCAATTTCCTGTTTTTCTACTTTCACCGTATGTCAGCGTCTGCTTATGCAGGCCATAAAAAGAGTTAATGAGTATCTGTCAAAGTAAACCTTTGTACAGTTTAGTATATCGTAAAGAACTGTCTTGTACTGAGATATCTAATGCCGTTTCTTAAATAGTAACCACTGTTGCTCTGCGCGTGAGTTTTTTTATCATCATATCATTCAAATAAACCTCATGAACTGCGTCTGGCATTGCCAGGAGACAATCAAAGAATATCACATGTTTACAAGACCGATGTAGGCGGCTAGATAACTGAATGAAATGTCTCTCTTTATGGTACAAATGTATATGACATGTTAAAACATGACTCTGCACTTACATTTATTTTTTGTTTCTGCTTTATTGTTGGTAAACATATTATATCTTCTGCGTTTTACGAATTTTACCAAAAGATTTATTTGTACTATCAACTTTATACATTATGCTGACATCACCAAGCATAAACTGTTTTTATTACATAAATCATTGGTACTATCTAACCCATTGAAAAATAGATGAAAGCAGATATAAACTGTATCATATACCAAAGTGATGACTGGATTCAACGCTTTGGTTCTATTACACAAGTTAAGATTCACAGTGCTGTACACAAATCGCAGCTAAATTAGGTTAGTCTTGCATTATCATGGGCCAACGCTTAGAAAATAGGTAGCAAATGATCATCAAGCTAGGTCAGATTATTTATATAACATAGGTCATTTTCAGATCACCTATTTGCGTCGAGCGGGTAGAGCATGTGGCTATTTATAGGTAATCACATTATTTGTGCAAACAATACAGCGGATATAAATAAGCCGAGGATCATCAACGATATTAAATTTCAGTTTTACGATCAAAAGTTAAATAACTTTGGGAACTGCAAAACAATTACTACACACGGCAATCATGTACGATACATCGAATACAAGCCTAAATTGAGCAATTATCTGCCAGGGGCACAAATGCTTGATTGAACGGTTTCAAATCCCGGTCAGGATATATTAAATTATAGCCACTAATGGAACATATCATGATAAGATTGATAAAGTGGACGCATTATATAATAGGTTTAGGAAACGTTATCCCAGTCCCACTTTCTTTTCATCTAAAGCTGACACCGCTGTCCACATCATCGAGAATGAGATTGTGCCAGTCTGTGCGAGCTAACAAGGCAGCTGGCCCCGAGTTAGTAACGCAATGATGTCTAAAAACTACGTAGCCCTTCCATTTTGCAGTTCTGTCATCTTCTCATTAGATCAAAGTAAGATTCCAGCATCATGGAAGGAATTAATAATTATGTCCATAGAAACCCTAACCTACATTAACAAATGTCTGCGGACCAGATGCACATACTTCAACTATTATGAAGACCATAGACCGGCTTTTCTGACCGAATGTCATACTTCAGACGTCCCATTCATTCTACTCATTAGAGAAAGGTAAGAAATATATATATGATATACTACGCTACTAACTCTCCTCATAAATGAACTTTCGGAAAAGACACATTTAATGCCAGGGTATTGTTTGCTGATAACAGCAGCGCATTCAGCGCCATGCTACGTAATGTTCTGATTTGCAAACTTTATGACCTGGGTGTTCCATGATCAATAAGTGCATGGATTATGGACTACCCTCGCTAGCTGACACATCGTGTTAAAATAGGTAATGTATTGTCAGCAACGTCCGTGGTAGTAGCTACACAGGTTTTTAGGTTGTCACCAGTCCTGCTCCCACTGTACACTAGTGACCACAAATTTACCCAACCATCCATATATGTAATCATGTATGGAGATGATGCCGCAATGACAGATCAGACTTCAAATGATTATTACAGACAGTAGAGGAGAGACATTCAAAAGTTATAAAAGCGGTATTATCGTGACGGCTTAACATTATGCGGTAAACTGAAGAACATTAAGGATACCGATAGTTCAGTAGTTTCATGCGATGACTACCTAAGGTCAACCATACCAGAGGAGCTCAGCTGGGCTCGTAGCACAGATCAGCTTACTTCTAAGACTTCCAAGCGCCTCTTCCACCTACCCACATTCCACTTAATCAACGTAGATTCGAAAATGTTGGAACGGTTTTGCGACAGTGTCATTTCGGTGGAAGTATAACTAAGAAAGACAGAAAGGAGAGGACTGAGTTCGAAAGCGGGCCTGCAAGAAAGTGGAAAAATCTCTATCACACTGGCAAACATGCTGTTGTTACATGGTCAGAGGGCTATGCGAAAAGTTTGTAAAGTACAGTGAACAGTGACCAATGCGCGTTTCTGTGTGCGTGCGCGTGCGTGCTTGGGTGTGTTTGTGCTTGTGTGTGTGTGTGTGTGTGTGTGTGTGTGTGTGTGTGTGTGTGTGTGTGTGTGTTGTGTGTGTGTGTGTGTGTGTGTGTATGTGATTGTGTATTTCGTCAGCACTGACAGACTATCTGCAGGGAGCTTAAGCGACGACAATGAAGAAGAGACAAAAAGCCGCGGTGTGGAACCAGCGAGAAATAACGAGGGAGAATGCGAATGCGGTTGTATTGGTTTGCATAGAGTTACAACTGCGAAGTGTTGGAAAACTTTGCTGTGGAACCTGCTAAAATGACCAACGAGCAGTTTATATAGTTTTATCAATTTTAATTAAATCTATTTTATTTTTAATTCCTTTCGAAATATTTGATAATGTTTAGTCTTATCAACAATTGTGTAGCACTGGGTTAGCCATTCAATTTTGATCCAGAATAATCATCCCCTTTCATTGTGTCCGTTGATATTGTATTGGGGATATTGCAACGCAAGATAATTCATCAGATCATCAAGCGGCAGTTTCATCATATTAGTAGAATATAGCCATGAATCACAGCTTAACTGCAAGTTATGTCTCATTTGGGTCAATATTCTGCACACTGTTTATATTCATATATGTTTAAGACATCGCTCCGATAAATCCCCCGCACACCTAGTAATCATACGAGCTACATTTCCCGGTATTGAGAAGGTTAGACATGTAACAGTTGTTACATTTCATAACAAATTGCGGTCGAGCGTATCAGTAGAAGTTAATGGGGATTCAATCATATCTTCACTGTATTGCATTGTCCCAGCCCAATTCTGGTACTTTGACTTACACCTTTAGTATTAACGAGTTTTATCAATGCATTTAATATATGTCCAATATAGACACCATGACATATTAAAAAGACCGGCACATTGATTGTCATGAAGGCTGTTTGTGGTTTGTTTATACTCGGAAATATCTTAGCATAGTACGAATTTGTGTTAAATAAAACCTATCATTAACAACAATGTTGAATCCAGATGTTTTTGCGACATGACACATGAATCAGTGACTTAATGTATGCATTATGATGCAAAATGGTTTACCGAAAGTGTATATGTGCAGTACGTTGTATAGATATGGTCCATGCAGCAAGCCACCCTTGCCAATACATGACACAGGATTAATCCAAGCCAAACGAAATGTTCTACTGAGCACATTCATGTTAGCGCCCTAGATTGGGTCTAAGGTTATAGTACAGAGGAGTTCATCGTCCGTGGGTTCTTGGCTACGTACTCTCGCCATACATTGTACTATTTTGATGAATATAGTATTAGAGATTATGCAGGTTATGTCTTGCGAAGGAAATGTCTGGTCTTAATCCGTGTGTAATAATTGTCTTCCTTGCACATGCACTTTTTTGATTGGAGACAACCACAATCTAAAAGTATATGAGCAGACTAGACATTTAAAATCCCGAATTATGACATGTTCATCTCATTATCAGGTCTTGTAACCTATTCCTCTTATTGTGCTTAATACTTCAGACGGGAAAATCAGTTAGAACCGGATCTCGTAAGACTGAATGCACACGATTATGTAATAAAAGCATACCGCTGCCATTGAAGGACACCCTGACACAATTATTATCAGTACTAATGAACTACTAACACACTCGATAGTTCAGTTGATAGAGAGCAGAGGGTTGTTTACCTTCATGAGCCGTACACGATGAGCCAATGTTCACAGCGGATTTCAGAAACGTTTAAAAAGGCACACACTGCTAATATGCGAACACTGCGTTACCAGTGCGATAGGTTAAATGAGATTGGCTGTGCCTTTTCGTAAAGAAATTTTGTACATATGTCTAATTGAACGATATGATGCAATTTATGAAGCAGCAACGTTTCCAGCTGTTACAATAAGATACAATATGTACTCAAGGGCCCATAATTAATTTCAATATACTCCAACAGCCTTTATGAACGAGTCAGTTGTCCAGCACAGTAGTTTACACGGTTATTCGTGCCGACCGATATAATTTCAGAACGTCGGCTTGGTATCAAGATCAATTACCATAGTGTCGTGATGCACACCATCAAATTTAAGAAAAGGTCAGGTGCATACTGCATGTATAATTGCCTATAAACGGATATGCGTTGCTATACACTTGAGCATGCCTCACAGTAAACGGTAACATTAATAATAAGACTATTTATCGGCTTGTCGGTTGGCGTCATCAGGCAAATGACAGTTACCATTTTCAAAACCATAGCATCAAGACCATATGACCATTTTTCGTTTTTACCACGAACACATAATTGGCCGGATTGTCATGACTGTCAGTTGCTTTCTAACTCACCTTAATGCAAAGTAATACGTCATGCAAGGTGTTTTGTCAACATGCTAATTAACATGTTATGAGTTGAGAGCGATGTAGAATTTTTGTTTTAAATCTACGGGAGCGCTATGAGATTTGTTATATTACTTTAGATAGCATTGTGGTTACTTTACACTTTCTTCTCTGATGTGTACCACTTAATACCCGAGTACGTGCTTCACTGCCTTCTAAAATTCCTTAGATATCCGATAGTCTAGACAGGCTATTTCTACCGCGGCAAGTTCTTTTTGAGCCAACAAATTGTCATGCTCGTGAACTCCATATCATGCTGACTATTGTTTGATTCGTCGTAGACAAGTGTCCCTGTATCCATACCAACAAACTGTTGTACCATAATGTTTGTTTATCTGAATTTCGTGTCCAATCAGCTGGAAAGCATACAATGAACTTGCATTCCTCAAACTTATGCAATGATGTACTAGCTGACTAGTTTCAGCCTGTTGACAACATGATGAAACGTTTAAATTCAAAGCCAATCAAATCGACAATACAGTCCTCAGTAAATCAATTGAATATATAAACCATTACAATGGATAAGTTAAACTAGGTATAGTAAAGGTTTGTAACAACAGTTGGAAAAGCAGAGGTAAAATTGATACTCCTCGTCAGTAACATTGATATCAAAGCAATCATCCTAATCATCAACAGAGCATCTTCAATTCATTATACAGAGCAAGTATCAAGGTCCTAATTGGTTTGTTTTAGGACCTGATCACTTTCTTCTACATGTCGCTTCTATTACCTTCCGAATATCATCATTTGTAAGCATTTGCATATAGTCACTATCACTTTCAAATTTCATACACTTCTGAAACTAAAGTGAAGCGACTAAGACAATGTCCAGGTAGTTTTAAATACATAATATTGAATATTATAATCAATCTTTAAGTAAGTATACAACACAATCCATCTAATCTTGCGAGATTTTTAAATATACATCCACTAACAGACTTAATCATATTTGTTTGGAATTGTTGACAGTGTCCTTGCAAAATTCCAAGGTTCAAAATTCCCCAATAAGTATCTTATCCAAAAACACCATCAGGACACGCTACATTCGACCTGCAGTTCAGTTGTATGGATCGTAAGTGTCATATTCTTATCTGCGTACGATCAACTATAAGACATTGTTTCAGGAGATTCATTCAACAGGGGTGTTATATTATTCCGATTCTATGTCATAAAATTTTGTACAATGTATGATGTTTGATTAGAAGATACATATATAAATAAGAAAACATGGAGTTTACCTCTACCACGTTAATGTGTATACAAATTTTCCACCATTATTACAGAAAAACCTGCGGTCGCTGTTGAACGTTGGAAGTAAAAAACACTTTTGGAATGACCAATATCGAACACAACAATGAAAATGGTTTAATATTTATTGAAAGCAGCTGTTTTAAGCCTACAGAACAAATAAACGTTATATTTTCTTGGTGTACTGTGTACCAGTAGCGAGTTGTTGAGCAGGCTTTCAATTGGTTCCTTAGGCTCAAACAAAGCGGTTTGAAGTTCAACTGTAAGAGATGCGCAGCGCTACACTTATTATTTGAAGAATATAACGCTGTACATGCCGTCGTGGATTGGTGGTCAACTGACCCGACGTCATCCATAGGTATATGCCTTAAAATATCAACTATCTTTTTGTACGCGAACAGCAACTACATTCACTGATCAATACCAGCGCACGATTTACAATTACGATGGGTCGTTTAATCTACTGAAGCGATCAATATTAATCAATGATAATAAAAAATATCTGTGGGAACGTTTTTGCTATTTGTAACTCAATATGCATGAAATCATGTCACTTAGCAACACTAAGAGTTTGATTACATGATTGCATACCAATCAACAATACTAACAATCTTTATTGTACACTATTTTACGTATAGGGAAAGCAAACTGTTACGATAGCTATTATGGTCGCCAGGATATATGAATAAACAGAAGAAATGTGTGCGAGCTGTGACCAAGCAACCACAGGCAAGTCGAATGTGTTTGGTTTACGGTTACTACGTAGTCTAGGTCACCACTCTGGATTCCACCACCTAGCTCCCTGCCAGCAATCTACTGTGCCCTGCCACTGGCAATATTTCAAACATATCAGACCGGTTACTTCCTAAACCCTGCAACTTAGAGCTGGCAGTACATTTAATCAGGAAGGTACCCAGAAAAACTCTCCACCGTGAGACGCATCATGACTCAACTCCTCGCGCAGGTGCATCATGGCACACAATCTTAGTGGTCCCCATAGCTGAGCCAACACCCTTGACATAGTTCCGTTATAAATACTGTAAGAGTGATACAAAGACTTTATCCTCTATGTTGTTGTGGCGCAATTTGAAATACATTACGCGCAGTGCATTGATTGCTTAGATATATGGCAAAATTCCGAAAAGATGGTGAGACGCCTCGTACGCTGACTCCGACAATACTCGCTCAGCGAGTTAATACTAAAATATCAATTAATTTGCTCTATGATGGAGACAATGGTCAATTTAACCACTAGGAAGGTTCTTTGCTACATCAACACTCTTTTGAAGATTCGCAAGCTCATAAATTAAAGCGCTTAAGATTTTCCCAAGGTACTTCCTGCCGTTGTCAATTAATGGACACTGTACATACAACATACCGTGATACCTTCAGTGCCGCGCCACAGTCGTGAAAATTCCTAGATTGTTCAGTATTAAAAGAGCCAGACACGGGGTGATTACGCAACGGGTCGGAGGACGTGTTTGCTTTGGCACGTTTGTACAGTCTCCATAATTACTCTACAAACAGTGTATCCTGTTTCCTAATCCCTACCGCGCGGAAAACAATCTTGTTGGTTGACGGTGAGTGTAGCATGTTTACAACATTTAAGCCGCAGATGCGGGGTCCTGTGCATGTTTGATACTAATCTTCGCTTGTAATGAATTAACATGCATGGCTGGAGTGTTTGATATCATAGTCATTAGCTGTAGTCTTAGTGTAGATTTTATATGGTTTTAAATTAGCGCATGTTCGTTTGAAGCAGGATTCGGATGTTTCTGTCAAATATGCCAGCTATTCATAAAACGTAACGCCGAGTGTTTTATTAATTTCTTTGGACTAGTTCTTTAGAACTGCGTTGTGTGTCATGTTTGCGCGCTGTGTACTGGTTGCTATGGTTTGTCTGCCTATTGTCTTGTGTACTGGTCAGAGTACTACACATTTGAACCAAAACACGAACTCATTCACAATAAAAATATTACACCTCAGAGTCTGTTGATTATGGTGCGTATTGCACGGCCCGGTAAATTGGGACACTATCGTTGAATTTTGAACGAGTCAATTGACTTACTTCTCATTACTGATCAGAATTTTTCTGGGTTATCTAGGCATGCAATCTGAAAAGGGGCTTGTCGTATAGTAACTAAGCTGTGCTGTAATGTCCTTCGACAATTATCATGCAAAAAATATGTGCATCAACATAAACAATTTCAGTTAAACAAATTAACTACATAAAGATAGGCTTTGCAAGTTTTAAGGCGACGGGATGGACGTTTTAAACTGTTATTTCACTTTGAAGCGGAGGCAAAGACTAAATCAAAACTTGCGATACACTGTTCCAAGAAATGCAATGATTTTGCCCCCTGTTTCGTCCAAATGACATGTTTGCAGCAATAAACATTTGTAAGATTAACTTCCTGATATATGAACTATTAAACATAAGTTGCTCATATACCTCAGTTTAGATTTAGATCATTTTTTGTGGAAAACAGTTTTGATAGCGCCCGACCTGATTTGAAAATATATCATGTTGGTAATCATAAACCTGAAACTTATAAAAGCAATACTATATCAAAGCACATTTTACGCACGCAGCGTTGCCATTAACATCCAAATTTTCATCAACACAACACTCTACTGAACGTTTGATGATGTGAATCAACTGGGCATTCCGTTTAGCATGTGATAACGTCATCACGAACATAACATATTATGTGCTACATATAACGACTGGTGTTGTGGGCAAGTGTAGTGAATCTCGCTCCCGTCAATGATGTTGTGCTTCATCCAACCGGTAATCGTCTCAATCGATGATCCTATAGCAATGGGAAATGAAGATAAGCCCTATATATAGCTGCATCGTGGGCATGTTGCATTGAAAGAACTTTTCTATACCTGTTTTACTGGATCGTGATAATTAAATCAGCATTTTATCACATGCAAATTGACTAATTTTGATAAGCGGCGGCTTTTGACTCTCCGACGCACCACATTTTCACGCTCAATCTATTCGAACCTCTAGCAATGGTTATTACAGCAATCACTGGCGTAATAATATTCTGAACGTCCGATATATTCCAACTCTGTGAGGTCAAGCAATTTAATCAAAGAAGAAGCAGCGCGTTCGAGTAATCCTACAAAGCGTAGCTTAAGCAAGTTAAAGGACTCATTTCGCTAGGGCTGCATTGTGGCTGAAATACATTTCTATAAATAAAGCTACCCGTTTGGATGCTTATACGCAATTAGGCAATACAAGGTCATACCGATATAATATCTTAATTACCTCTCTATATGTAAATGGCATGGCATGAATGATCCATTTTTATATTCATCCCAGAGGGCCGTAACCTCAAGCTGTCAACTAACTTAACTACAGGATCGCAATTAACCTGGGCCTCATATATAAGCTTAGCAAGGAAACATATATGACAGGCATACGTAGCCAACACTATCGGAAGCGAAGCGGTTTTGCAGTGTATATCTTACGTACCGTTTTGTATTTTAGGTCATGCGACGCAAACAGCTGTATTTCTCCCTGTCCAAACAGAATATTGTTTTTTAACATTAAACCAAACGATATAAGTATCTGGCGAATAGTCTGCTAATAACGCTGGCAATCTTCCTCGGCTAGTCAAGTGCAGCTGTCTGTACCTTAAATTTCATGCATAGACAAACCCTAATAGGCATGCTCCAATGACATGTGTGCACTTCATGCAATTGATGTGATACTTCCACGACAAGAAGTAATAATTTTAAGCGGCGTGTCATAACGGTGGCTTTTAAGCCTTACCTAGCTTTCCTATTGTTTATCATTCGCGAAACACGTTGAATTTCATGACAATTCATGTTTTAATTTGTTGTCAAATCCTAATTCATGCTCTTAATAGTTGCGGGAATTTACTTTAAAAATCAGGAACGTTCATCACAAGTGTTTGTTGAATATTGTCCGTCTCATATCAAATACTTAATAACCACGAACTCTCAGGTGCTTGAGAGAAGTTTAGTTTCTCTCTTGTTGCGTTGTGTGAAGTTTCATGAAAAACCCTGAATCTAACGTTTGCGGATTTTGACAAATCTTTTTCTGGTATAATTGATGCGAAGAACCATGAACTCTCAGGGGCTTTTGAAAGATAAGCTTTTTAGTTTTTTAAAATGCATGAATTACCATGAAGAAACATGAATCACGCATTTTGGGATGTTTGTAATTCTCCGGCTGACACAATCAATACAATGAAGCCAACACACTCTCAGATTCTTGTAGAAGTTAGTTTGCTGTATTTTTAGTTTCATGAACTTCCATAAAGAGCCATGAATCTTGCATTTCAGGGTGTTGATAATTCTTTGGCTGACAATCATCACAACGAAAACCACAGCTTGTAAAAATGTCATTTCGTAAAGGAAAGCCAGTAAAGTGGATTCACAAAAGCCAAAATGTCATAAATGGGAGACAAAAGTGTCCATAGTGGTGCAAATACAGCTACAAGCGACCTAAATTCTTGCTTGATTTCAAACAAATTAAAACTGAATGTCTTCAAAACTATTTATATGGTAATACATAAGCCAACTAAAATTTTAAATCTGGCAAACTTTAATATTAAGATAAACGACGTATCTATTGATAGAATCAACTCGACAAAATTCCTAGGAATACATATAAATGACCATATGTCATGGAAAACACATTTTAACAATATAAATAAGAAAATAACTCTTAGCCTATTTGCAATTAAACAACTTAAACATTATCTACCTACCCAATAACTACGCAATCTTTATTTTAGTGCAATCTATCCACATCTCTCTTATGGTATATTATTTTGTGGGTAACGCCAAACAGAACGTTCTTAAACGCACTATTATTAATTACCAAATCGTCCGATAATAGCCACGCCTCATCACACTTCGAAAACAATTTCATCTTAAAATTAAATGATTTATACGAGTATAATGTTACCTTATTTATGTTAAAATATGACCCCAAGATATTACCCCGCTCTTTTTTAAATACCTACATATATCAGTCCGACATAAATACTTCTCATAATACAAGGAATGTCAGCCTCATAATCACCCTTCTTCACATTAGTTCAATATCGCACGCAAAACATATCTTAATATATCATGTATTACCCTCTTACTAAACTAATGTGCCTATTAACCTATTTTATACTGTTTTTGTATTCATATATGTGAACAAATCTGTAATATATCTTTCATATATGCATCTCTAAAAGATATTATTGTTACACTACATATGAACAGATCTTGAAACTTTGATATGTCGATATGAAAATCTGGTCAATATTTTGTTTTTGTTTTATTTACCTGTCCTTACTCAATTTTGCTATAAATTTTTATTCTAAACAAAATCAATGTCATCTCCGTTACATGCACCGTTCTGGGACAATGGGAAGAAAGCCATCACTGGCTACATTGTGCCCATCTCTCGACACAATCTGATTCATAAAATTATATAGAAATTATTATTTACGCTTTTTCATGTACAATGTCGAGAGTAAATAAAATTTCTTCTTCTTCTTCTTCTTCTTCTTCTTCTTCTTCTTCTTCTTCTTCTTCTTCTTCTTCTTCTTCTTCTTCTTCTTTTTCGTTTTCTTTTTCTTGTTCTTCTTGTTCTTTTTGTTCTTCTTATACTTCTTGTTCTTGTTCTTGTTCTTGTTCTTGTTCTTTCTTCTTCTTCTTCTTCTTCTTCTTCTTCTTCTTCTTCTTCTTCTTCTTCTTCTTCTTCTTCTTCTTCTTCTTCTTCTTTCTTCTTCTTACCTTTGTGCTTCTGACGCGGCATCCTCCTGATTTAACCTGCCGTGTTAGCTGGTAGGATTTGAGTTGCAGCGGCAAACCTTCCCAAGTTCACCCGACGATATTGTCAATGTTTTTCAAAAAAGCTAGCTTCCTTCTACCATAACAACGATTCATGTAGTAGTCAGGTTTATATTTATAAATATATACATAGCAAAATTCAGTAGTTAGATACAAATCGTAAATCTGTAATATGCACCCCCAGAGAGTGCAATCGAATCGCTCGAGCAGAGTTTTGTTGACAATTCGATGGTATTGCATCAGTGCATGCGCCTGGTTCAGCCTGACTTGGTACCTAAATATGGGAGATTGTTAAATAATTGAATCGCGCGCTTTCTATTTCTCTTCCGTCCTTCCAGCTAATAGAATAATTTGCTAATGGTGGTTCAGGCGAGTATTTCGTAACTTAACAACATCAAACACTATGGAGCGTTCGATTTCAGATGGTGATAGTAGGAGACAGCACCATTCCTATGACCTGTCATGCAATTTTGAACAGAGGAAGCTATTTAATGAATGCATGTAAGGGCATACAATCAAGAGAAGGGTCGAATTGAAATGTGTCATCAGATTGTTTAAAGCTTCCATCTACTGTCTCTTCGATTTCATTCCAATTATCTCCAAAACATCAGGAAGTGTCAAATGTATAAGTGTACATGATCTAACATCGACCCCTCACTAAGACTTGTGACCCCCCCCCCCCCCCCCCTCCCCCCCCCGTGATTGAAGTACATCTATTTACACCTAGTAGGATCTAATTATGCTTACAATAGGTAGAATCCGAGGCGTGTAATAACCAATTAAACAGTAGTACCTAAATGAGCTATTACGCGTCCATCAACACAAGTTTAATTTAATTTGTACCGTTTTTATGTCTATCGTAGGATGAAACTTAATTAATCATTGTGGGCATACTTGTTCAATTTAGTTAGAACTTAAAGCAGTACCTGGGGAAAACAAAATCATCATATCTTTTACACAATACATCCGGCAACACGTTCGTGCAGTTTTCTGGCTGGGTGACATTCGAAACTATACATCGTGTTCCTGTTTCATTTAGATGACGTCAGTAGTCAGCTTAGGTTAGTTTTGTACAAGAAAAACTTCCAACAGATTCATATAAACCAATAATATCTCTTTAATTGGTAACGTTAACACTCAAATACACGATATACTAACTATTGCACTAAAGATGTACCAGTTAATGAACTATATCTAAACAAAACAAACCAAATACTTCTATTTCACCAAGAAATCTGTCAGTAACATAAACACAATTAAAGTGACATATCTTGGAAATCTACTAAGCTGCAAATAATAATCATTGTCGCACCTATTTTGCTGTTTTACGGGCAGTATATATCAACAGGAACCCCTCGATCCACAGCGTTAGTGACGTTGCCGAAGAAGTGCCGTGTCGGGCGGTACTGCACAGGTGATAGATCCATCATACATTCACCTTTACACGCCGACCAAATTCAGTTTAGAAGTCTTAATCATAGATGGATGTTGCACAAACTTAAAAGTGAACTAAACCTTGTCTTTCTTTTCCCGATGTACACCATAAACAAAATAGCAAATACTGTTTACACACACGTATCCCGTTCCAAGGAATTACACACATCATTAAGATAATTTTCATGATAAAGTGATGATCGGTAATCTGCCACAACCAAATGAAAGATTTTGTTCTTTACACGGTGTTACGTCACCGAAAGTCACGCGACTAACAAAAAAACAGTTCCCTGCTATCTTTACCCTATGCCGACTTAGTTGCTCAAAGAACCTACAATGTTTGAAGCTGTGATACCTTATGTAACGGCCTGTATGAATACCTCGCTGTCACATTGACACATGCCTAGATTACGAGGTTACCTCGCTACTTGGCACTAGGCTGGATAATATGAAAGAATGCAGACCGGTTTTGAATAAACCCCTTCTAGGGAAGCTTACTGTAAAGGTCACAGTTTGTGTTTCAAAACCTCACTCTAATAAAGGCCTGCTTAAATTCACAGTCTTACCCATTCTGTCACCTCTTGACAAGCTACCGAACAAGAGATTTAATATGAAACGCTCCCGAAATACCTGGGCCCGTATGCACCAACCTCTCTGAGCTTAAGTCACGACTCAACGCTGAGTCGCCGTTATGATGACTTAGCTGAGCCGTCGCTAAGTTGGCATTCACCAACGCCGTTGATTCCGGACTTAGTTGAGACGTACGCGCAACTTTATGGCTGTCTGCCAGAATCAAAACCTAGCCTCTCGCAGTGCGCAGTGGTACACAAATTGTGCGCGGGTTTGTCTACATATGATGGTCGTGGATGTATAATACAACTTAACAGTTTGGATTGGGGGATTTACATCAGGCCGTTTGCGTGCATGGATGGACAACAGAAAGCTATGCCAACAACGGATGGATCGAGTGAAATGATAATGGTCGCTAGTGTGCTAAATGTTGTATTTACAGACTGGGTGAACCGGAAATAATAATACAGAACTAAGCTTTACAGTGAATAATATTTTTTCAGCAGCTGTTCCCCACTTGTTAGTTGCCGTACAATGCTTTGCTGGGCACGTGACAGCTGTGCCATTGGGTGCTTCAATGTGCCGAGTAACAGTTTCCCTTTGTAACTAAACGATATTTTTCTGTTACCAGCTGTGTAGCTGTACATCCCCGTGTCACTAGATGTTTTGACCGATACAGTTGTTCGTCCTCGCTGGCGCGCGATCCAGAAAATGACTAATCTTTTGATTTATGAATGGCATGCATTTGAGTCACACATTGCTGCATGACAATGGTGCGAATAATTTTCCATGTTTTGCTACGACCATGCCCATGCATAGATTCACACAATATGGCCGGGTTATAAATCATCATAATGAGATTTTATCGTTGTAACGGACGAAGCTTTTGTTATACAAAGCTGTATCGCCATCTCCTGAATGAATTACTGACTATTTACCTATGATATTTAGCAGCGTCATGTTGATGTTACCTGTGTCAGCCATATTTGAGTCATTATCAAGAACCTAAGTCACCGTCGAGGATGTCTCAGCTTTGAGGACGTTTTGAGTCAGAACTTAAACTTAAGTTCGCTGGTGAATACCGTTAAGTCACGTTCAGCATTTTTAGACAGAACTTAGACTTAAGTCGGTTGGTGAATACGGACACTGGTGTCTAATCTGCAGCATATTGAGCCTGAGAAGGGGTGATTGTGACACTTTCAACGCTCACCGTGCCATTTAAGTGGCCGGTCATTGACGCATTGCGTGATGTGGTAGCATCGCATTAGCGATGGCGAGCGAAGTAATGGAATGTCTAAAATACATGTCTCAATTTCTGATTCTATTTTTGCTAAAGAATGCCTTTGTAGGCTTCAGTTATTGACGAGCGATGGGAATAACTACGAAATTTAACCTAGTGTTGTCTGGACGTTCTTCTTAATAAACCACTTGTCGATGCTTAACGGGTAGTGATGGGTTCTTCTTTAGGATAGAAATTCATTTACATGACCAGCAATATACATGACAGTATAGGCAGCGCCGACGGAGTAAGAGCAAACGTATACCATATCACCATGCACTATGGCATCTACTCTGGCGTTGTTAAAGAAGACATGCTTGTCATGACGTTAGATTCATCCTATAAAACGTAGTTGTGTCACCTTTGGTGCCACATTTCGCATAGGCTTGGAAGTATCTATAGCACACTGCTATAACTTAAGCTTTATATCTGTTTTGGCGTTGACTCGTTTGCTAATAAAGCCGGTACGCATTTGCGTTCGATATGCAGATATTCAACAATCACACCCTTATTAAAACCTTATAACCTCTCTGTATGCAAATGGATAAGCACGTCTGATCCAATTTGATGTTCCGTCCATGTTAACCTAAGGCCCTCAACGATGGACGACCTTCATTTGTTCCATGGGATTTGTATTACTTGATCATCAAATGAATATCTTATCATGGTAGGAGGGATAGGGGAGACACATTTGACTAGCACACTGAGCCTTGAACTTTGTTTTGTGTAATGTAATGTATATTTAAAGTCTCCTACACACCAAGTCGCGAATATTAAAGGACACGTAATGCATATGGGCGTTTGCCACCAACATAGCTGTAATTATCATATTTAGCATAGAATAACGCTACACAATTTAACATTAGTTAAATCATCTAGAAGACAGCTGTCTACTTACACTACCAGGTTTCGCGAGCTAGGTAAATGCATATGCAGAATTGCGCCAAGTCAACCTCCATATTTATGCTTGACCGCCATGCGTGTACATTAGACCAATACATTCGTAGGTGGCAGACGTCCAGCTACACGCTTGCAGCAGTAAGCGCTGAAGGAAACTGCTTGTTATCTGTGATTCTCTATGAGTAGATTGAAGACCTCACAGAAGCTAGTAGTAGGGCAATATGACGCCTTAGTATTGAATGTCGTAGTGATATTTCGGCATAATGAGGAATCTATAGATTTAATTCCTTAATTGCGGCTAATCAGCATGGATCTTTCTCGAATAATTTATTGACTGTGGATACGAAGGAAGGCTACAAACTGTTGTCGATACAATCTGCTTAACAAAATGAAAAAAGTCGTCTGTCCACAGGATATATTACAAAGAGGGTATAATTCCAATAGCAGCTCTGTAAAGATAGAGGGGAAACAATGTGCAACCCCGTGGCTTTTTAGCGTGTAAACCATCGCCGTTGTGCATGCTCCACTGCACTTCGGGGTCATAAAATGGGTGTAGAGCTATACGTGAAGGAAGGTTTCGTTAATAATGATAAAGCCTGTCATAAATGTCGGTAGGCATAGTACATGCATTTATCATGCTCATTATGAGACGCAATAACTTTTTGTCTATCCTAAGCACCAAGCCCGCAATACAACAGTTATAAATACCGCATTAAATGCAATATTGCAATACATTGCGAAATGCCAGTTGTGAATATAATGACTATTGCAGGATGTTTATATTCCGACAATTGCTAGGAAATGCCATACCATTATCGTGGACTGATATACATGCATTCGATGACGTCAGGGATAACGGCAGTGTCACGACAGATATAGGGTTTGGATCATATATAATATATATATATATATATATATATATATATATATATATATATATATATATATATAGATATATATATATATATATATATATATATATATATATATATATACATATATATATATAATATATATATATATATATGCTTATATGTATTTATATATATATATATTTATTTACATACATATGTATATATATATAAAATATATATATATATTTATATATGCATATATATATATATATGCATATATATATATTTAAATATATATATATATCGATATATATATATATATATCGATATCTAAGCGAATAAGAAATAAATATATAGCTCATATCCTCGGATAATTTTGCTTGATTTACAATTGCCTGAGTTTGCGATATATCTATAAAAATCAACTGCAGTGATTGTCCCCGACGTTCACACATAAACCTTACCAATGACCCCCTGTAGCACATTGTGTTAGTGAGCCAAGCTAGTACAGCCTTCCTTTGTACTCTCAACACATTTGCTATATAAGGATAGGGCTAAACTGCAAGCAGACCATTACCTGACGACCGTGCAATGCTATTTATATACCAACACGTATATATTTATCACATAATCTGTGCTCCATACATATATCAATGATACCACTTGAAATATCAAGAATTGTATCCGCATATGAAGGCCTCGCATAAAATCATACCGTAATCATGACGGATTCTTCGTTGATATGTTTGCGTCGCACTACATCGATGCAGACAATATTATTGCAGAGTAAGTATGCATATTGAGTAGGACACGTGACGACTGGCTCTACTTTATAAATTTTTACAATGTATGTATATATATATATATATATATATATATATATATATATATATATATATATAGATAGATATATATATATATATATATATATGATAGAGTAGATATATATATATATATATATATATATATATGTATATATATATATATATATATATATATATATATATATATATATATATATATATATATATATATATATATATATATATATATATATATATATATATATATATATTTAGCTCGCACGACAAATTCCGAGACACTGCGTAGGCAGCGCCCCCTACTTTTGTGGAAGCTACTCGACGCGCAGCAGCCAACCAACATCGTTATGACTTGCGAGTAAGTCTGACTAAAAGGCAAACACAAATGGCCATTTCTGCGCTGCAATTATCTGTGAGGAAGTCAATGTTCTAGCATTTTTATTTGGCTATATTGCCCAGAAATTAAGTTGTGTGCCATATGCAGAAACAAAATTTCGGTAGTCAATGATATACATGACCAGAAGAATTACCGAAGTGCAAAGAAAGGGCTCGTCGTCCTAAGCAAATCACTAGTAGATGCATTATGCAGGCTCAAGGAACATTGCCGCAAATTCATTGACACAATATTATACAGTAAGCAAGTGAAAGCAAGGGTGGTAAGCATTCTAGCTAAAGAGGTCTCATTAGAGAAGATCCAATGAGAATCATGCAGGTGTCATGTTTCTGTAATATGAATTATGGTGAACATCAGGTTGTATCATTCCCCGAGAGAGGTTAACTGTAAGTTAAGGGACCATAAGGAGAGAAAAATCGTAAGATATTGAAATTTTCCGCTACATTTCCGCTAAATCAAATATTTATATTTGTTTACTTAGTTGCTTGAAAGCCCTCTATAGCAGGTGTACAAGGACTATTCTATCATAATTCCATGCCAGGATATAGGACTTCTGCACCTTAGATTGTAGTGGTGGGGAGAGCCTGTCGAACAAAAGTGTCCCTGTTAGAATGGTTGGTTGCATGGTACTCGAATCAGATGTGTGTGTAAGATGGGACAGAACTATGTCCGGCTGATTTGGTGTGTTTAATGGCATAAGACAGGGAGACATATTGTCAGCCTGAATTGAGCTCTGGTTTTTAATAATTGTTGTATTTAGTGTAGTTTTAGTGTGCTTGTTGTTAATCTTCTAATGTATGCTGAAGATCTCATTTCATTTGTGGTTGTTCTGAGTAAGCTATTAAGACTGACAGTTTTAGTTAATGCAGCATGAATTTAATATATTTATAAATCTATATATACATATATATATATATATATATATATATATATATATATATATATATATATATATATATATATATATATATATATATATGGAGAGAGAGAGAGACAGAGAGACAGAGAGACAGAGACAGAGAGTCGTTTGCGTCGATTTCATTTATACCATGCAAACCAAATGTAGGCTTCAAAATATGCACTTAAAAATAATGACGATGCCGGTATTATACCGTTTCCTTTAATTTGTTCAGTGTGTTTATGATACGGCCTTTCTAGTAAGTGTATACGCAACATCTGACATTAAAAAAGCTATATGTCTGTAACACTCCTCTGTATAGTCTTACACTCGTTCGCTTTTCAAGTTCAATAGGCAAATAGTGATCTTTTTTACCGTGCGGACGCACGTATATTCATGGACGCGCTATAATTCTGTTAGCTATTTATGAAATCACTTAATATCTTGTATCAAAATGCCTTCGTCGTAGTAAGTCTAACCAAATACCGATTGCGAGTGGTACAGAATAGTCGTCAATTTCGAAAAAAATCCACTCAATATCTATTGAACTATCGCGAGTGTTATTGAATATTCATTTATGAAAATAATGGGTGTCTCATATGTGATTGTGTCAGGGATTCCTTCAATTGCAGCGGTATTTTTGCCCAATCAAACAATCGTTTAAAACTGAAATTGCAATGGTGTATTATTTACCGGGCGCAATCGTAGGGGTTGACAACTGTTCCCGAGTTTTGTTTCCATAGCCTATATTGTACTTATAGATTTACATCTAAGTCAATGTGAGAAATCTATCTTAGTTGATGTCCCATCTTACAAAAATAAAAAGGATATGGTCCAGTGCAAACTATCGCGAGTGTTATTGAATATTCAATTATAAAAATAATGGGGGTCTCATATGTGATTGTGTCAGGGTTTCCTTCAATTGCAGCGGTATTTTTGCCCAATCAAACAAACTGAGCCCATTCTTGATCATTGTCATGAAATGTATTGTGTGATATATTTGGCTTGAATAAGACTATTATCGCAGTATAACTATGAATAGATCAAGGATGTTCCTATTCCACCATAGACCGTGTCTCTTGAGCCATGCTTATGCTACTTTTGTGATCATCTCTAGCCCCACTGGTAATCATACTGAGGGAGGCTGCTCATATTTATCAGTATTCTGTTGCTAGTCCGGGCATATTCCTCACCATAGTATTGTACCTTTGAGATATTGGGTTGATCCCATAAACAGTCGTAAAACGGCAGCTTTTATTGACTTTGATATGCAGTTGCCTTTTCAGCACAATGCAGAGGTAGCTTTCATTCGATAGCCCTCAACAACGTTTCCTAGAAAAGAAAATGACTTCACGTTTAAGTCATACCACTTGTTTTGCCCGTGTAAGTCACGTGGGAATTAAACCAACTGAATGACACAGTCAAGTGCCTGGATGGTAATCCGGTTTCGTCAAATCTAAGCTATGCGAAAGGGACAAGTTCTAGATATTGTATTACCACTCCAATCTGTTTCTCCAGGCAAATATACTATAGATATTGCTTCCCATGTCGTAAAAGTCACACAAAGAACGTAGGATGCTCATTAATTTGCAAAATTCTGCATGAGTTATTAGGGAATTGTTAGTTGACTGGACTCATAAAAGACATGCTACAGCAGTCGTATCAGGATTGATAGTTTACTAGAGTATATTGACACAGTCTTTGGGCCGCAAGAAACCTTTTATTAGTTTTCAGTGCGATGTAACATAAATGTGATAATCATAGCTGTCTGCAAAACATATTTATGCTGCCTTTGCTTTTCACGTGAATTCAATTTCCTTCACACAACTGTATGATCTCGTCAACAAAATACCACATAAGACGTATACACCGCTATTTGTTTTGATTAGCCTAACAATGCGCCTGCAATTCATTTGACTTCCGAGTGTAGTTAAAAATTATGTTGGGTTAGGCAGAAAAAAAGTTAAGCGTAGGCTTTCGCTGAGGGTTTTGCTTATGGCTGGTAATTTTACACCGACGGGATCATGTCGTTAAATATGATAGGCTTTAAACTGTAGAGCCCATGACTAAACAAACAACGTATTTATGTACCTGCGTGAGCGTCGCAATCTGTATTGGTACTAGTTTGATCGCCATAGATATAAATATATGCGTAGTGGGGGTGAGAGTACCGGCGAAATGTTGCAATATATTGCTGAACGTAGCCTGTACATTTAATTGCATTTGCAAATAGAGTAACAGATTAACAAACCAATTTCATTATCTGTCAGTGATACACATAGGTCACAAGCTATTTAGCAATCTGACCATAGTGCACAACTAGTTTGTAAATGATTAAGTCAGTTTTGTGAGAATTTGACATATTTGTAACATCGGGGAATGGTTTTGACATAGCTTATGAGTTATGTAGCGTCTGTTCTTGTAATGCATGTAAATCATTATATTTTAACTTGTTTACTTACATACATATCAGTTGCCTATTGACAAATCGTGCAATGTTGATAGTCAAGACTCACGTGCGATGCATATTCTTAATATATTTAAACTATCATTTACATTTAATTACGATTGTGCAAACGTGTACATCTGATTTCTGCCTTATCTTATTTCTCCAATATACAATTAATCAATCACATATCCTAATTAAGATAATAAAAGTAAGTTTGTATGATATGCCTAGCCAAAAGACCACAGTTATGTTAAAACAAATGCTGGAGGGTTAGTGTAATAATTTGCCTCTGCAATGGTCAAAATAATGTTTAAACAAGACCGTAGAATATGTTTATTTAAAGTATTAAAAGATTTGAAAACTTTTATAATTATAATCCCGAACAACTGCATAGTTTTTCTTTATTCGTCTATCTACAACTTATAATAAGGGCGCAAAATGCTGCCAATGGCTCATGATGATCATATCTACAACAAATATTACAATTAAAATCCATGCTGACGGATATTTATTTCATAATTTCCGTAATCCACAGATATAAATGGGCACGAGAGGACGGATTTATATGCATATATTAGACTCCTCAAAATTTCGGGGACGACCTTTAGAGTACCAAAAGTATATAACGAGATTATAAAGTGACAAAACGATATTTAATTGTTTTAAACGTTTTCATTATATTATCAAAAGGATCAGCCGAATTAATAATTAAAAATGTTCGTAACATATTTATACACGTAAGGTTGGAGTCTACGAATGGTTGTAATCGTCCATATATATATATATATATATATATATATATATATATATATATATATATATATATATATATATATATATATATATATATATATATATATATATATATATATATATATATATATATATATATATATATATATATATATATATATATATATATACATATATATATATACTTTATCTTTTATGTATGTATATATATATATATATAAATATGCATGTTTATATATTAATACATCTATGTATATGTATTTGTTCGTAGATATTTATGTAAAAATATAAATATATATATATATAGATGAATATAAATATAAACATACACATTTGTGTTACGCACATATATATATATATATATATACATATATATATCAATAAATGTATATATATATATTTTTATGTGTATATATATATATATATATTTATCAATATATATCGATGTATATATACAAATATATATATATATATATATATGGATATATATCGATATATATGTACATACATATATATGTATAGCATTTATATTAATATCTGTGAAATATATTGATATTATGTACATATGTATATTTATATCCATAGATGTGATTCTTTATATGTATATGTTTATATGTGGATGTATATGTTTGTATATAGCGTGATATACATGTATATATATTAACATATAAACATATATGCATATATTTGTGCGAATATGCATATTTAGTTATATATGCATATACACATATAAATATATATGTACATATGCACATATATAGATACATAAACATATATGACTATATGTATGTATATATGTATTTACTTAAACCTATATAATATATATATATATATATATATATATATATATATATATATATATATATATATATATATATATATATATAGATATATATATATATATATATATATGTATATATGAACATATATTTATATATATATATGTCTGTGTGTATTTTTTATTTGCTTAAATATATAAATAACATATATATATATATATATATATATATATTTATGTTTTTATATATATATTATATGAATATATATATATTTGTATATACATAATATATATACATATATATATAAACATATAAATATAAATATATATATATATATATATATATATTTATATTTACACATTCAAGTAAATATATAAATACACATATCTTACTTCTGGTTTCTCCCAAAGTTGTACACTTTCTGCCAATTCGTGTTTTGTTTAGATGTACTCCGAACTTTGCCAGACTGTACTTTGGATGCGACTTAGGATATGCCATCAGTTCCGTTATTCTATATGCAACGTAATATATTTTAATGCAATTGTGATGCTTTTATATATATTCCCTACTTGTTGTCAGTGCGACGGTAGAGCTAAAGTCAATGTCATGCGAATTATAACGAATATCAGGGGCATAGACTTATGAAATAATGAGTTAAACCTTAAAGTGTTATTCTTAAAAACGGACCAACATGCAAAAACCTGAATGATCTTAATAGGTAGCGTTCAAGAGTTTCGGTATATATATTATTGCAAATTTTTCGCTATTTCAGACTTCCTCAAGTTTGCGAGAGGTTACACTGCATTGTAATCAAGGTTAGATTAATGAAATTATATGCATGCTTCTATACCAAACGTGGTAGATAATGAAGGAGAATAATGTCTGTACTATTCTAGTGTTAAATGACATTTGTTTATCTTGAACGGCATTATCATAATTATAATACGATGAGTAGCCTCACCAGTACTGGTCATTTGCATAGCAACCACTCTGCGCGATCTGACCCCGAGGGGGGCACTTGGCCTTATTCTGGATAGGGGTGTGCCGCGGGACCTAAAAAACCCGTACCCGTCGTACAAGGTCAAAATGGCCAAAAAGCATAGCCAGTCGTACAAGGTATTATGCGAATGTATAACCCGTCGTACACATTGAACCTGAAAAACATACCCCGTCGTACAAGTATGAGGCCCAAAAACCCGCCGTACAAGTCGAGAGGCCCACAAACATACCCCGTCGCGCGGCACATATATACTACCTCTATACACTTAAGTGCCCCCCCCCCGGGGGATCTGACCTCGTTTCTGCGCGGCTCTGAATAATCTTGGCGATTGAGGCAATATTATGGAGCCGGGGAGAGGTGCTTTACATGCCTACTATTTCAACTGATACCATGAGTTGATTTAGATGGCAAATTGTCCTTGGAATGTGGCGGGTGTGGTTATGTTAAGCAGCATGGGTCGCAAGATGTCTTATCAGAAGATATCCCAGCACAACTCCCAGAACAATGACAACTCAGCGTTGATAGTCTACTTGTAAATATCGGATAGGTGTAAGCAATGTGTACGAAAAGCAAATACGTGATGCAAAAGGCTCGCCTGGCTGTCCTGTTTCGCAAAAGTTACAAATGTGTGCCTGCTTAGAACTTGGCCTGAATAGCAAAGATCTTGTTAATATAACATACCCGACCCGGCCATTCGCCCGACAGCGCCCACTACTTTTGTGGATGCTACTCGACGCGCAGCAGTCAACCTACTTCGTTATGACTTGCGAGTATGTCTGACTGAAAGACAAACATAAATGGGCATTTCTGCGCTGCAATTAACTGTTTGAAATGACAAAGACCTTTCCAACCAGCAAGCGAATGTTCTAGCATATGTTTCTGGCTATATTGCCATGAAATTAAGAGAAAAGTTCTGTGCAACATGCAGAAACAAAATTTCTGTAGTCAATAATATACTCTAAAGATGATTTTGTTTACCAGAAGAAATACCAAAGTGCAAAGGAAGGGCTCGTTGTCTCAAGAAAATCAATAGTAGATGCATTATGCAGGCTTGAGGATCATAACCGCAATATCATTGACACAGCATTATACTGTAAGCAAGTGAAAACCAGGGTTGTAACCATTCTTGCTAAAGAGGTCCCATTAGAGCAACCGTAGATTAAGGGGCATTAGGGAGAGACAAAATCGTAAGACATTGAAATTTTCCAACACATGAAAATTTTTACTCTTATTTGTGTTAAATGATGTTGTATGTGTAGATTTCCGTACAATCAAACATTGATGTTTATTTTATTCCGTGAAAGCCCTCTATGACAGGTGTACACGGACTACATGAGAATGTCTTCAAATCAACTTCTTATATTCCATCTCATAGATGACCACGCTAAAAACAAAAGCAATATCATTCAGATTAATCTTTTAAAATCAAATAGGAGTAGACTAGACGTCCGACCGGGGTTTGAACAGCGATAGACAGTCCTACAGGAAGTCTGAGTATATATGTATACCACCGACCGATTGGGGCTAGGCCTCGGGAAGACACATGCGATATATGTGACTTCGTTCAAACGTTCATAAAAAATATTGTAGTGAATAAATCGCCACACAAATTGATAACTAGGTGTCAATAGTAAATGGCTTTTGTTTTTTGTATTGGCTCTATTAAAAAGTCTGTATCTTTTAGAAATACGGCGGTATTTTTGCATACATACCATCGCATCATTTTAGCTTCCACGAAACCAGGTGGCGCGCTGGTCGCGAGCTTCACAACGGAACCGTCCGAGTCGGGTATCTTATTATAACAAGATCTTTGTGAAAAGTATAAAACACATCGAAAAGCATACTATTTATACTTCTCTCCCTAACAAACCTAACAAAAAACAACTAAAATGATATCAGAAATGTTATTAGGTTCAGGGGCTTGAAATCGTGTTAATTGAATTCTCATGCAAGCCAAGCGCTATGTCCAATGAGCCATTTACCCTTGCATAGATTAAATATAGTAGAAAAAAATACGACAATGGTGGCCATGAAGATGGCAATTATCTTTCGTCTCCTCGTCACAATCACAACCACCACCACCACCAAACATCATCGTCATCGTGATTCAGATTTTAATGAGTGTGGCGAGAATGTCCATACGTTATAGTTGCCTTGCTGTTAGTATCAATAGAGAGATGTAGCCTCTATCAAAGAAGATGATTAACGCCCTTCGTGATATATCACGCATGGTTTCTTTTGTAATTAATCCAATTCCACACGATACAGATAGTACCTCGTTCCGAGCGAACAAAACCGAAGGGAATTAACCCATGCCGCGCGATCGTGCTGCTGTTACAAAATTTGTCCTCTTCCCTTCTTGGTATCTTAGTTATTTGCCTATATAAAAATTATGGCATTAATGTAGTTTCGACAGCAGTGATCGCGGATATGTAGCCCAGATGCTAGTGCCGGGGGAGATGAGGCAGTGATGTTGGCGATGTAGGCTAAGTGAAATTGAAGCTGCTTACGTCAGTAATGCATCGACGTTGCCAATCGCAATGAGGGTGTAGGCGATAGTAACCCATAGCTCCCAGAACAGGGTGCGTACATGCTCAGCTAGCGTTGGGGCCTCGTTAAGAAGTATGTTGATAGTTTCCCTGATGCGGTTGATTTGGGTCCGCAGCATTTTTCGGTTTACAGAGGCAGCCTCAATACGGGCGTTAGGTAGATCCTTTAGCCCTGAAAGCTCATTCTGATTAATAAACACGTAGCTTCTAACTCTTAATAAATATGTTCAGGTGTCAATAACCTTAAATAAATAAATATGTTCATGTGATTACCGAAGTAAACGCCGAAACACGTGAATGAGCTTCTAGCACTTTATTAACACTTTAACACGTTTACAATAAAGATTGTGTCAATAATATGGACAGTGCCACTGACAATTGTTGCAGCAAGTCTACAAAATGCAATGCAATTACCGAATAGGTTACAATTACCACAGAAGATTGTGACCAGTAAAAGGTAATAAGATTTATGCTGATGACTCAAATGTTGAAAATAAATAATGAATTAATGTCTGCAAGATTAGCATATATTGTGTGAGGTTAGAACAGCAGCACCTTGGTAAAATAACATTAAACATGCAATTATATGCTGCACCGAGCATTTGACAAATAAAGCATAGCTCATCAATATAACACGACGCAACATGCCAGTGACTCAAAGAGATGAACATGAGTTGATCGCAGAAATCCTTGAGCAATTTAAAAAAAAACACTGCTTTTATTGTCAGTGTACGGTTCACTGACAACACAGTGTTGTATAATATCCAAGAACTGGCTATATATTCTTGGGTAATCTACACGAAATACATAAAACATTGCAATTAATACAAACAAAGCATCTAGTATCGATGACGTATTTTTATTTACCGTGATACCCCCACAGAGGACATATGTCACTTGGAGTTGTTTCTCTGAATGAACACAGTGCTACAACAGTTTACATATCACTTACTTCAACAACATACAGTACAGACTGAATGCCTTTTGCACAACCCCATACTCATAAGAGAACGATAAAATCAAATGTAAGAAAGGTTTTACTCAGTCTATGATTGAATATGATCACATGAATGACATGACTGCAAACTTATTAATAACACATGTTTTCCCTTTATACATATGAACACTTTATACCATATTAGTGAACCAATTTGCATATACCGCTAGCCCTAACTCCTCTAGCAATTCAAGTTCTAAAGCATTAATGTGATCTATCGCATTGCTGATTCTGACTTTCTTAAAAATAAAGTATTTATTATGTTCATTCACATATGATTATTCAACTAGACCAAATATTGGAAAGTTGTCATCATCAACTTCAAGTGTTATGAGAAATCCTCTCCTGTAAGTGATACCATGAATAGTCATGCTGTCTGCCTTATCTTCTGACTGTATCCCTGTAAACATTCCAAGAAGCAGATCTGTGACAGCAGGGTGAACATCGTCTAAGGTAATTTCCAACCCACCATGAACATCTTCAATGAAATCTTGCAATATCTTTCCTTTGCCATGTTTTTTTTTTCAAATGGACTGATTTTGCCGCACAAACCAAGTAGATAGCAAAAAGCCTGGATCTCATTTTAGGTGAAATATTACCAAATGACACTTAGAACACAGTGGCTTTATGCCTTTTTGGTATGGGTACAAAGCAGATTTATGATATCCATCGTTGCTGAAGTGACAATTCCTATACCACTGCATGAATTCTGGCATGTTCAGCGGACATCCAATCAATTTCATGAATGAGATTATATACCCAAAATCCCTTACTGTTGCAGCATGGCCTTTGATGCCCACGGTTCGACAGCCTAGGAAAACTGTTTCAGGTTGTATGAGCCCACAGTGGTCTCTACAAAAGCTCTCACGCTTATACTTTGTATTAAGAGTGGTGCTGGAGCACTCGAATGATACATCATTTAATACATCAGAGGTCAAACCTCTATTTTCAAGAGCATCCTTTAATTGTTGCTTTGCCATTGACATAAGCAGCTGTAGAATATCTGATGAATTTTCACCAACAGCATCAAGAGCCGCATCACTTAATTTATGATCAGTTTCAAGACTTAACATATTTGATGCAGTTATCATATCTTGTTACACTGCTCGATCCATAGGTTCATGGTCACTTACATATGCAGTAGTTTCATCATTGGTAAGTTCCATGCCAGTTGCCATATCATCTACAGTCACATTTTCAGTGACATCACTGTGATATCTGCTGACATGGTTTTTGTACCTGCCCAACTATTGGTACTGAAACTACAGTGACCAAAATCACAACTAATCCTAAATCTAGGGTCATTCTTGTGATACTGCACAATGTGAGAAACAAATATTTTGTATATTTCAGTTGAAAAGCCGAACATGTTGTGCTCATGTAGCCGCGCACGACGGTATTATAAATATAAACCGTCGTGCGCGAAGATATGTGGGTCGTGCGGCAAGTTTGTTTTATTCCGCGTGCATATAGCTTCTCATCAATGTTGTGTACTAACGTACCTATATATGCCGAGAGTTGGGATGAATATCCGTTTAACCGCACTATTTTGGTTATCCAGTGTCTCGTGATTATTTAGCAATTGTCACATGAACTTTGAGAATCACAACTAGGGTGGCCACTTTACAATTATCTAGTAAACTCAAGCGAATTCCTTGCCAGTGTCAAAGATTGGTTTCTTGTGGAATTTCCTGAATGTACAGTCTTTCCTCCATCCTGTGCGTAAAATAGTGCTGACTGGTACCTGCACTCCTACTGCCTTTGATGTGGACGCCATGCGAGTACTGTGTGGTTTGAAAATCGTGGTATCGATCCCTGATTTTTGAAAAACACTCCTTATCCATCTGGATATTGTGTCTCTGCTGACCTCCTTGTATGGAGCTATTGTAGAGATAAATAGCTTGTCCCCTCTCCGAAGTCATCATTTGGATAGGCTGGTACTCGGATTTCTCCCAGATGTCTGGATGGTTTTGATTGTTTTAACAATGTGTTGATTTGTAACGTCACCCTTTCATCTGTAACTTGAACAACCTCCATCTTTACTGCGCGAAGTGTTTGCCCTCTTTGGCCCGACAGCAAGGCCATCAACATAACCAGTTTCTGTGAGGCACATTTTAAAGAAATGCCAGTTCCTGTTGGCAGTTCTTTCAGAAATGTAAGCACTACTGACACATCCCATGTGACATTGTACCTTGGTAAAGAAGGCCTCTGGTGAAACGCTCCCTTCATGAAATGGCTAACCAGCCCATTGCCTCCGATTGGTGTGAGGCTTATAGCTGATAACGCCCCTCTGGCTGTGTTCAGCCCACTATATTTCCCAATCCTAACTTGTATAATTCCATCAAGAATTCCAACACTAACGAAATAGGGATGAGAAATGGATATGCGTCCCTTTGCACGCAAACATTCGTCCATTTTTTTAAATATGTCGGTATTGTTTTCTAGTTTAGTCCCTCTATGATGCAAGAATGACCTCAGTAACCCCAGCCGATAGTCCCTGCAAATGTGTGGCTTTCCCGATATATGACCTGCTGCTAGATGTAAATTATTGTGAAGTTTGTGCATGGTCCGTTTTTTGTTGACTAACGTTATAGAGTTTTTGCCCCGTGGCAAAATGACCGGATTCGTCGATCAACATTACAAATAATCTTGGAAACCAGGCTTGAGTTTGCCACAGTGGGAACACAAGCACCGCCGCCCCTTGATCTCCTTGAAGTTTTTTTAAGAATTGGTTCTATCATACATTGCTTTGTCATTATCTGTTGTCTCCATCAGTTTGGTTTCTCCCCCGAGCTCTACTCCTTGTTCTTGAACTTGTTCCTCTGCCCCTGTTTGTTTTATAAAAAGTTTCTTTCCCCCGGCATAGTTGATATTTCCCTTGTAGCCGCTGCTGCTGTTGTTGTTGTATGGAAAACCATATTATCTGTGTTGTGATGGCTGCTGGTTACCATTGGTCTTAGTATCTCATCTGGACAGTGATTGTGACACCCTTTTACCAAATAGCTACGAGTCCTCAATTTCCTTGATCTTTTTTCCTAGATCATCCCCAAAAATTTAATCTGTACGAGATTACTTTCTGAGCACAGCAGTTTGTAGTTGTCACTGAGCTCAGGTTTAATGAGCTCCTTGCGTTGACTTGACATCATGGCGAAACTGAATGCCATGACCCGAAAACTTTTGGACATCATGGTGAGCCAATTCGCTGCTGGGTAGGATGCCATTGTTTTCTTTGATTTCCCTGACCGAATATTTTCCCTCATTTCTTGCGTGAGTCGCAACAAAAGGATCATGGCTTTTGCCATCGTAAGCTGCACCTTTTGCATCTCCAATTCTCTATTCCACACAAGTCATTTATTTTGTTTTCCCATATCTGTGACGGCAGGCTGTTGTTTACCACTGTTGCCAGCTCTTCTTGTTTATCCTGTCCTGTTGAGTCTCCTGTCTCAAAAAATAGTTTCAAATCATCCATTTATGAATCACCGCCCTTGTCAGAGTCGCGATCTGACACCTGGGCCAAAAAATCCGACAATTAACCGTGCCTGTATCCCTTTGCTTCGAAGTTGCTTGTTTCTTACCAGCCTGATGGTAACTGACTATGTCCCTGTCAGTGTCATGTTTTCGCTTCTTTTTGCTGCGAGTGCTTTGTGCCGATGCATTTTCCTCCTCTTCGTCATCCGAGTAATCAGACACCGCCCGTTTTCTCTGTGGATGTGCAGATGATTTGCAAGCTACCAGCTTTGCCATTTCCAACTTCATTTTGTTTTGGTTTTGTATCAACTTTGTTAACTCCGGCGGTACCGCCATATTTCTTGATATCTCGCCCGGCATCGAAAGTGTCGTGGGGTAACCCCCACCAGCTTGGTTGGGATTTCCCTGCTTTTCCTGCCAGTGCTGGCTCACACCTGCTCTGAAACCTCCGACTTATTCGGTGTTTCTGTCCCCTTTTCACCTACCAGGCTACTTTGGGTTTTATTCTTTTTCGTTTCCTTGACCGACCCGGCCTTGGCACGAATATTCTCTAACTGTTCTTCAATCCCTTCTGTTTCTTCTTCGTAGCCTTGATCCTTGGCAAATTTCTGCGCATTTCTTATTGACCTCAACTTTGCCGTCTCTGCCATTTTGCCTCGTGTGATTCTGACCACGCTAGCTACTGCCCAGTCACAAACTTTCGTCGGGATATCCTGTGTTTTTCACAGACTAAGTCCAAACAAAACTATTCCAAATTGCTCTATGTGACTCATTTTTGATATATATGTACACGTAAATTAGCGCGATTTAACTTGTTGAAACTCGATATTTTTGCCCACTTTAAAAACTCTTTCCACTAACCCTTGGGTTTCACTGGTACTGATGCTATCGAATAGGGGCAGGAGACAAGGATGAGGCCGAGGAAGAGGCCAAGACCGTAGCCGATGTTTATGGTAACAGGTTCTACGTTCCGCTTGACTTTGAACTCCCCAAGAGCCACATGCCATTCTACCAGAGTGCACTTAGTGACCGACTGGAATACGAGCTCACATTCAACGACTGCGACGCGACGGGTGACACCAACGCCAGCTACAAAATTGATGGCATCTCCTTATAGAGTATGACATGGGTAGGCAACCAGAGTTGGCCCGTATGATACGCACCCAGTACACAGATCGACTTGCGATTCTGTATGAACGTGAACTTCGTTACAGGAAGCTTGTATACAATAAAAAAGATACACTGTGGAACATCAACCTGAACGTGCCAGCTCGCACCATGAAGAGCATCCTACTGCTCTTTGAAGACCCAGTCAATACCTCATTTGCCAGGCACACAGAGTCGTCCTACAACCCAAAGATTACAGAAGATGAGGTGACTATTGAGGGCATCCCCAACCATCACTACACCCAGGGCATGCGTGGCTACCAGCAGTAGGATGAGGCGAAGAAGACCTTTGCAACAATGAGTAAATGAGACCCAAGGGTAGCAATAGCTTTAAAAAACTTGGCATTGTCGAACGTTTCCTTATGAGAGTACTTAACCAGTAAGTATGCTCTGTGGCTCGACTTAACGACGAGTGATGACGACCAACTGCACGGTAGTGGCAGGGGCTTGGAGAATGCGTCTGAAGGTATCACCGTACAGATCACAAAAAAAGCTTAGGCGGCCGGTGCATTGAACGTCTATATGTATATTGTTATGGATGCAAAGCTTAAGATTAAAGATGACAAGTTCGTCCGCGCAGTCTACTAAGTTTACATTTCCAGATGCTCCCTGTACGGCTATTGTTTGTGGGCAGACAGGATGCGGGAAAAGCGTATTCCTCCTCGACCTACTTTAAGCATATTGTAATCCTCTGCCATACCAAACGTTTCAACAAGGCCTATCAGTCATGGTCATGGGTGTGGGGTTATTCAGAGGTGTATATGGTTGATCAAGGGGAGAGGCTCCATGACTGGTTAAGGATTTTCTACCATTGTTTTAAGGGCGAGGCTGCCCTCTACATAATTGATGACTGTTCGGCAACAAAGGTTCTAACCAAGACGAAACACATGTTATCCGAACCGGCCTTTAGCGGCCGCCATGCACAGCAAAGTGTCTGGGTCCTCACCCAAAAGTACAACACTGTGCTGAAAGACCTACGTAAGCCGACTCGCTGAATGATGCTCTTTCACACCAAGGACCGTGACTCGTGTGAAGACGCCTAAGGTGAGAATGATGTGATCCCAACGAAGGAGGAACCCAAGATCATTGTTGTTCACTGGCAAAGTTAATGGTCTCAAGAGAATTGAGGGTGGCTCTTACTATCATTTTGTTGTGGCGTTAGGAGTTCAGACAGAACTATCAGCTGACTACAGTCTGCAAAGTCAAAACACTCCGTTTCGTCACATAAGCATTGATAGGTCACTCTTTAAATCTACCAATGATACATTTTGGCCCATATTGGGTTTGATTAAGAACTCTTAATCATCAAAGCCTTTTGTTATAGGCTTATATTGTGGAAACTTGAAACCTCCAAATCCCTAAGAATATCAGCGTGATTTTTTCATTGAAATGACTGATTTACAACAAAATGAATTGCAGTACAATGGTCTTGGTTATAGGATTTACAGAGAAGCCTTTGTTTGTGATGCTCCTTTCTTTGCTTTTGTCAAGCAGGTGAAGCTGCATAGTGGGTACTCTGTCTATGAAAAATGTACTCAAAAAGGGTTTACCATCATGAAGGGGAAAAAAATTGTATTCCCGGAAACTGAGGCCCCACTTCGTACAGATGCTGCATTTGATGATATGTCCGATGCAGATCACCACAAAGGTCGGACTAAATTGAAAGACTTGCCACTTGGTATGGTGACACAATTCCCCCTGGATTACATGCACCTTGTGTGATTGGGCGTCATGAAACGTCTCTTATTGTTGGGAATGAAGGGATCTCTTAAAGTGCGACACGGTGGTGATGATAAGTGGCGCATCTCTGAACTTGCATTGTCATTTGTGAAAAACATTCCAAACGAATATGCTAGGAAACCTCGATCTCTATCTGAAGTTGAGAGGTGAAAGACCACAGAAATTCGTTTGATTTTACTCTATACTGGTCCAGTTATATTACATGGTAACGTCGCAGAGGAAATATACAGCAACTTACTTCTTCTTTTAGTGAGCATCCATTTGTTGGCCAATCCTTGTCTGTGCAAACAATATTGTGCACATGCTCATACACTTCTTGTCCAATTCGTTCAACATTTTGCTCAGCTATATGGGTCTGACATGGTTGTCAACAATGTTCACAATTTGGTTCAACTCTCAGAGGATGTAAAAAATCATGGTCCGTTGGATGCATTTTCTGCATTTCCGTTTGAAAACTTTTTGTGTAAGCTAAAACATCCAGTGAAAAAGAGAAATCTTATGTTAGAATAAGCAGTTCTGAGGCTCTCATGGTTATCGAAACATTCTAGGAAACAAAAAGCTCTGGTTCATTCCCTTCAAAAAGGGCATTTGGATTGGCCACTACCTGGTGATAATTCCTATTTTCATTGTTCACAGTACAAGGAAGTAGTTCTTGATAACTTTACAATAAATGTCAAGCAAGGTGACAACTGTCTTAACGTTGGTGACAAAGTTTATATAGTTCAAAACATTCTAGACAGTCCACGAGGTTTTGTCATTTTGTGCAAAGTATTCCAGTCTGATAAAAAATGTTTTACATATCCTCTGGATTCAAGAGTTTTGGATATACACAAAGTATCAAGCAGAAGTGATCAATTGCTTGTTGCAGACATCAACATAGTGAAATTGAGGTATGTACCGCTGCCTTTTCAAAACAAGCATATTGCACCTCCTATGCTGCATACACAGTGTAATAAAACCACTGATGTTCAGCAACATTTTCTTCATCATATAACCCCCTGGGGGCTCGATAGAATAGGCCCGCTGTATCCTTCTGCATGTCGTAAGAGGCGACTAATAGAGGGCAACTTGTTGGGCGTGGGTTACGTCTCGTGTCAGTGGATAATGGGTCCCTAAGCATGTGTTTTCCAGGCCTGTATAACGCTACACTATAGGCTGGAATGGCCTGGTCTAGTCAATTCTAAACTAACTTACATTCTTCAATGTATAACATTATGAGCAAAATTGAGGGGATGATAGATTTAATCTTTTAAAATAGCTAAAAAATTATCATGCTAATTGAAAGGATATGGAACTTGCACTCAGGTTGATACTTTTGGGGAACATTTGTCCATAAAAATATTCATCAGAATAAACAGGACTGCATTTTGATTAATGATTGTGCATAAAATGACCCAAAATTAATAAATGAATTGCTTTTGTCATAAATGGATTAGAGGTTTATGGCAGATTAGTGACAATGCAATGCATTTTGTAGTATTTATTAGATCATGGTATTGATACCTTCTCTTAAAAAGAAATGCATGTGATCTATCTGGAAAATGAGTTACTTCATCACCTCCTACTGTAATATTAACATATTTACCAGGTTGTACATAATGGTTGGCTACGTGGTGGTAAATTCCGCAGATTCGTCAAATAAGCATTGATAGGTCACTCTTTAAATCTACAAATGATACATTTTGGCCCATATTGGGTTTGATTAAGAACTCTTAATATTGTGCCATAAGATGGCTTGCCAGTACAACTGGGCCGGAAAGTATTGCTGAAAGAGCCAGAACAACATCCTGAAACGGGCCCTTGCATGTCTAAAGCTTGTTAAAGTTATAACAAGTTAGTATACTATCGATAGGTAGCCAAGAACAATCAGATCATAGTCCTTAAGCATACAAACAAGTGCCCCCTCCAAGCAATTGTGAATGTGATAACGTTGAATACATATCCCACCTCTAAGGTAGGTATTACTAAAAGATAATCATTGACAAAATTACACATATACTTAAATAATAAAATTCGGAAAGCAAAAGTTCGCTTGCCTGCGCGTGCGCGCAGCAACCAATTTTGTCATTCAAAATAATCATGAACTTTTGAAAATTTGTTTTGCCGCATTAAATCGCATTTGACGAAATCTCACACTTAAACTAACTCAACCTGTTAATAAACATTCATTTATGTACAAAATTATTCTTCATATGTACATTTGTGTAATTATCGTGTATAATTGGAACTCATGTATCGTTCACGCCGCATTCGGTTAAGATCATCTCACGACGTAAATAAGACATCGTGCACGGCTAAAATTTTCCTCGCATTTGTATATTAATACGTAATCTGTTTCGATATTGCTTGTTCACCTTGCTTAACGTACGTAATCTCGCGCAAAGGCTTCTACCTTTTCATTTGCTCACTAATGTTCTTAATTTTTCTATGCCTTTAAATATTTGTCCCAGCTCTGTGCAGTTGGGTTCTTTGGGCTTCCTTAAGCCCAATAAAACGTATGTTTGCACCGGCCTTCCTTCGCGGTTTCCATGAAATGCTTTGGAATAATTATCAAGTTAGCTTCCTTGATACGATCAAATGACATTATATGTTGATGCCGATGTATCTAAGGGTCGAAAGCATTCAGAGAGCCACAGTAGTCTTTACATGCAAGCAACCGTCTTGGCCGGATGCGGCTTGAATACATCTATAAAGCTAGCACCCTAGATTATAAGATTGTGCGTAGTCATGGTGATAATGGTTTGGGCAGACGGGAACAATACGTCCGTTCATGTCCTACCCAACGAAACGTGCGTTTACACCAAACCAAGATTATCTTAGATATTTGAAACACAGATAAAAAATGTTTACATGGGCGTAGCATTGCGGGGGCGATCTGATCCGGGGCGAACTGACCCGGGGGCGAACTGTCCCAGCGAGGCCGAACTGAACCGGGGGCGAACTGTCCCACCGAGGGCGAACTGACCCGGGGCGAACCGTCCCGGGGGCGAAGTGACCCGATACCATATATATATATATATAGAATATATATATATATATATATATATATATATATATATATATATATATATATATATATATATATATATATATATATATATATATATATATATATATATATATATATATATATATATATATATATATATATATATATATATGTACATACATATATATA